>CAKJTW010000169.1:600000-906190 GCA_917880005.1 Nanger dama
ATATAAAATAAACAATGAGAACCTACTCTATAGCATTATACTCAATATTTTCTAATAACCTCTAAGGGCAAAGAATCTGAAAAAGAATATATATAACTGAATCACTTTATAATGAAATTGGTAATTCTGTCACCCTTATCTAGCCTTTACTGTGGTTCCCTTCACTTCTACGCGTATTTTATATGGATGTAGTTAATCTCAGATGTAATTTTTAAAAGCTGTTCTAGTGCAGTCACCTAACTATAGCTCACTTTCTTTGTAAATAAAGTTTTATAGGCACATAGGCACACTCATTCAAAGGCGAATTATCTGTGGCTACTGCTTTTGTACGCTAAGAGCAGTTGAGAAGCAGTGGCAGAAACTGCGTGGCATGCAGGGACGAAACCATTTACTAATGAGCGCTTTATGAACAATGTTCGCCAGCCTCTGCTCTGCAGGAAGCTTAGAATCAAAAGATGGATATTTCCATCCAAATCATTACTTGGGAGCTTCCTGTCATTTCAGTGCTGCAGAAAGTCTTACCAAGCTGGGCCCACAGGCTGTGCACTGCACAATCCCAGCCACAGTCACATAGACTTGTGTGGGGCCTGTCTTTAGTCAGCGTGTTATGTGTCTGTTGTGGAGATGGTGGGATTTTGTTTGAAATGTTAACTGCTGATGGATGTGTGATTAACTGAGCAACAAAGGAGGAGCTCTTCCTTTTGCACTTCTGTGTCTGGTTAGACAGAGAACCCTCAGAGGACCAAAGGAAGGAAAGGCTGAGTGATTTCAGGGTCCCTGCCAGCGGATGTGGTCCCAGGAAATCTGTGCTGGCTCATCCCGTGATGATGTGAGTCCGGAGGAAGGGAAGCAGGGCCGCAGCCAGCTGAGAGGATATCATGTCCTCTTCCTGAGCCGTTTACAGATGTCTCACTTTAGCCATATTTAGGCCTTTTCTGTTGTCTCTCTGCATTTTGGCCCGTGAGAGCTGGCACCTCCCCTATGGCTTCTGACTCTTCTCAAAGCTCACCGTGGCTCTTAGGAGACAAGAGGGCCCTTTCTCAGCCTCACCCTATCGGCAAGTGGTTGAAAAGACCAAAGCCTGTCACTTAGAAGTCAGATGTTAGCAACTCAGAACTCTAGTCTTCTATTGAACTGTAAAGAAAAAAATGAAAAACTATAAAAGAAAGATGAAATAATAAAACCATTATATCAAGGTGAAATATTGTAGAAACAGCATGTTGTTTATAAATTTTGGAGAATTTGAATAAAATTGGCTATGTTTTATTTCAAAATTTAAAAATGAGGGCCCTTTCTCAGGACTGGGGGTCCAGGCCACTCATCCCGTCTCGCAGACTCTCTGGTAAGGGGAAGATCGTGGTCGCAGGGCCTTCCCGAGCCGAGTCCCCTCCTCACAGAAGACACTGAGCTTTCCCTCAGGCCTTCCAGGTGCTGCTTTTGGATACTTTCCAGGCCAGTGTGAAGGTGCCCCGTCAACAAAAGGACAAATGTGGAGGAGTTCCACAGCTTAGCAGGGAGTGTTACAGAGGTGTGGGTGGTTTCACCTCTGAAAACTTGCTTTCCCATAAGTGGGCTGTGGTCCCAGCGTGGTGTCTGAGGGGCTGTGCCGTGGGCTCCTCCAGCTCCCCCTGCTGGCTCCCTGCTCGTAGCGGTACAGTCCCTGCCTCCACGGTCTTCATGTGACCAGGGCTGCACATTGACCCATTCAGTTCTCACAACCACTGCCCAAGCAGAAGCACGTGTGAGTGGCTCCCACTGGCTGGGCGACCTCTGTGCTGCGCATCAGGCCCTCACACATTGGGAGAGAACACGAATGCTCTACAGACTCTGAGGCTTTAAGCATTGCTGCCAACACGTCCCCGTGCCATCCTTGCTAGTGTGTGCTGGTGGACAAAACCATGCTTCCTGCCTCCTCCCGTGGGCCTGAAGTCCAGTGGTCCTACATGCCTGGGCCTGAGGGTCCATTCAGTGATGCTACCTGTTGCTTGCAGGTTTGAAGGACCCAAAGATGAAGTGTCCTTGCCTTGGGCCCTCACCACCTTGTAGGGGAGACAGGCAACCCCACCAAGCCACACTCTGTACAAGGCAGTAGATGCCCCAGAGAGGCACAAGCTCCATTCAGCAGGAGAGTGATTATTCTAATTGGAAAGAATGGACAGATGGAGCTGAGCAAAAGTGCTGTGCCAGTGCAGGGATGTGGCTGGCATGCTGCTGGTGCGGCCCTGCAGGCACCTGTCATGGAGGCATGGCGGCGTTGGCCCTGGGTGCTGCCACGCCCTCACCGGTGTGGCCCGAGGGGCACCTCGTGCCCTCCCAGCCTGTCCCCTTCTCTGTTGTGCAGTAACACCCACCTCCCTGGGAGTGAACGCCTTCACCTCCCTCTTGTTCACCCTCATCACCCTCACCCCATTCTCTGCCCTTTCTCTTCCACCCATTTTCCCATTGGTCTCTTTCTAACTGGACAGGTGTAAGGACCTCATCATTTACTTGTGAAGAGACCGCCAAGGACACTCCCTCCGCACACTGAAGTTCTCAGTCACCCCTGGGAATGGTACCACCTGTCCCAGAATCAGGCCTGTCCCCTGACCCATACAGGTTCCTTCAAAGATAAACCTAAAGGCCTCAATTGGCCCCCTTACTGCCCACCCAGTGTCTCCCTGAAAGGATCTGCTGTGGGCAGGAGCAACAGAGCAGACAGTGTCCAAGGCGCCATCACCAGAGGAAGTCTACCCCACAGTTCTGCGGGGTACTGTCCTACCTTCTGGCCTGACATCAGAGACTGCCTGCAGCTCTCCACAAATACCAGATCCTAGCAATTCCACCAGTGTTACCTGGTGGTTGGGGGTGGTGGTGAGAAACTGAAAAAACATTAGGAATCTGTTTGGGGAACAGGCTTATCCTCTCTTCTCAGCCTTTATGAGGCCAAGAAAGTGGAAGCAACCACATGTGTTAGCACCCAAAAGAAGATGACTGAATAGCATTGGGCTGCAAGGGTGGTTGCTGCTCTGCTTCTGTAACAGGTGGTCCAGGGCTGATGCATTAGCCCTAGACATCCTCAGGGACTCAGGCCCCAGCCTCTCCCTGTTCCACCATCCTGATCGTGTGGTTTCAGCCTTATGGTTATAGAATAGATGCTGTAGCACCAGGCATCACATCCACAACCCAGGCTGGGCCAAATGGCTCTTTTCTTGAAACTTAGTCATTTTATTTTAGAAGAACACCTTCCTCCAGTACCTGTGCTGTCATCTTACAAACAAAGGCTGAGCTCCACATTTGCAGTTGTCCAGCTGCAGAGCAACCTGAGAAATGAGTGCATCAGAGGAAGAAGGGGATGAGGTAGTAAGTGGGGGTTCACTGACCCAGCTCTGAATCAGGGAGAGAATGTGATGTTTCCAGGCAGTTGCCTCTGGACTCTCCTCTATTTCACCAGCAATGATCACTTATCTAGGGAAGGGCAAAAGTGCAAAAAAAAGAAAAAAGGAGGGGGGAGGATTCTTCACCAACTCGGGCCCTCATCTGGAAATAAACCACATAGGCTGTTAGGCTCTCAGTCCCCTAAAAGGCAGTGGTGCATGAAGCTGTCAGTGCTGTGTTCCATAGGAGAAAATCCAGTTTATTAAGTGCAGAAAGAAAAGCAGCCCTCCTCGCAGGCCAGGCCCTGCCTGTGGTTGTCAGGTTTGGGGCTGACCAGTGAGGGTGGCACAAGCACCAGGCATCCACCCATGGCCGTGCCCCCATAGGAGGAGGGGCAGGGACGGGGTGGGTGCTCCCACTAAGAGCCAGAGCCAGGCTTGGCTCCTGGCGACTGACTTGATGGCACATTCCTATGCCTCCAACATCTACATGCCACCAGGGAGTTTATGCTCAGAGGTTTTCTCTCCTAGAGCCCTGGGCTTATGCCAGGACAACCTCCCCAAAGCAGTCAGGAGCCTTCTGATCCTGCTGAAGTGAGACCTCGGCCTGGTGAGCGGCTTTCACTCCCTCCTTCCAGAAGTTCTCCAGCTCTGCACCTTCAGGCTGGGCTGCACTCTGCTCCCAGGAGCTGCCCAGGAAGCTCTTTACAGACTCTGACATCACCACTCCTGTAGCATCCTTGCCTACAGGGACCAAGGATGCTCTGTGAGAGGAGAGGTGGTGAGGAAACCATCCTCCTCCTTCCTGCCCTTCCCTGCCATGCCTCCCTCCATTCACAGGGCTACCTGGTGATGGTTAGAACCCCTTCGGCTTTGGCTGCACACCATCAAAACCCAAGTTGAGGTGGCTCGGGCAGTTAGGGGGCTGGTTCCCACACACACTCCAACAGTGTGGGGCAGGCAGGCACCCTGGGGCAGGTGGAACATTCAGGAAAGTCGGAGATGACCAGGTCACTCTGCCTCACCTGCAGCCTCCTCACCTTTTGTTCCAGAGAAGCGCCTGCCGCTGCCGCCCCCCAGCAGCAAGCGGGTCCTGTTTGACCCCAGACTCCCATGTCTAAAAGGATTACTTGATCTGGGACAGGGAAGTACACACAAAGATCCTAGTGCATCTTGTCCTGGAAGAAACAAGGGGTGGTATCGAGAGGGCTCCTGGGCCGATGGATGACGCTCCCACAGGCGAGGTGGACAGTGAGGACCATCACTGGAAGGAATGGTACCATGAGGAAGTTGCTTCAGTCCACGGCCTCATAATGACGCTCAGGGCAAGTTTTCCTCATCATTTCTGCAGGAAGCTCAGGGCCACGCATGGCCTTGGAGACTGGTAAATAGCAGGAACGCATCAGACCAGATCCTGTATTCCCTTGGTGAATTGGTGACGGGTCCTTTGTCTGAGTTAAGGCACCCTGGCTTGCCATGAATGGAGAGGCAGTCTCAGTAAGGCCTGCGTTTGTGTGCTGAAGTCCTATCCCCCAGGCCTCAGATTGTGACTGTATTTGGAGATAGGGTCTTCAGAGGGGTAATTAAAGAAAAATGAGGTGATTAAGGTAGACCCTCATCCACTGTGACTGCTGGTCTTATAAGAAAAGTAGATTAGGACAGGGATATCCACGCAGAGGAAATCGCAAGAGGACACAGAGAAGAGGGTCACCTGCAAATCAAGGACAGAGGCCTCAGAAAGAAAGGGCTCTGCTGACACCTTGTGCTTGGACTTCGGGCTCCAGACTTATTAATAAACGGCTGCTGTTTAAGCCCCTCACTCTGTCTTTCGTCGCCACCCACACAAACCAATACAGGCAGAAAGAATACCTGGTTACTCAAGCCCTTGGGAATGAGTGAGAAACTGCCACGTTTCTCGTTAGTCTGGCTCAGCTCACCATTATCACCTTCTTGACCAGCGGATGCTACGTTCAGGTCCGTCAGTGGCCTAGTCGGTGTCTGTGAGCTCTCTGTCCTCAGCAGCTCGTGTGTGGGGATCCTGGGACCCACTATACCTGGTGGTGAATGTTTTTTACAAAGTAATATTCTGCAAGCTCTGTAGATCCACACCCCAGCAGATGTTTGGAACATGGCTAGTCTTATAGCTCTGCTCCAGGGGAAGGGGCGATCCCTGGGGAGGTTCAGCAGAACAAAGAGCAGGACCATTGGATGTGTGGTCAAGGGCCTGGCGAACCTACTGTGGGTACAAGGTGCTTCGAGAGCTGGGGCTGGAACTGGGGACAGACAGCTGGCCCTAGGTCCGGGGGACAGGCTGAGGGTGAGCTCCAGCTCTCTTGTGTATCCCTGTGCAGCTTGGGCCATGGGGAGGCTCATTCAACAAGTGTTCACTGCGACAGCACGCTCATGACAGTGATGGTCCTGGACGCGGTGAGAGCTTGAGGTGGAATTCCTTCCTTCCAGGGGTCAGCAAGGCTGCAGGCATGGGTCCGGAGCAAGGCAGAGCCTCTCCAGGTGACCTGGGCTCCAGAGACAGAATAACCCCCACACCACAGGTCATGAACTCTGTTTTCAATCTGTATTTTATGCACAGCTCACAGTTAAATACCAATCTATGTTTTATGATTTCCCAAACCAAATACAATGCGACATTTCATTTCCAATCTGTTTGACAACAAACTGTGCTTTTTCTTATAGGATTGATATATAATAAACAGCACTCATTTCCTATTAAGTAGAAATTGGTCTTAACAGGCCATGAATATTATTAAATGTTCCATTTAAATGGATTTTATAATATAATTTTGTTAATATAGCAGCCTAAAATGATAAATTAACCTTTTTCTAATCAAACTGGCCCATCTGTGAACCTGGTTAATTACAATAATAAAGGTACCACATACCACCCCACCTGTTACTGGACATTATAAGAATCAGGTAAGTTCACAGTAGCAAGAAGGCTTTAGAAATTCCTAGCAGTCCCTTTGCAGCCAGGCTTCTTCCTGTTCAGCCACTTTCTAGGTTTGTGGTTTGTCACTGAAAGACACACTCAGGAAGGGTGTGGAGGGCCAGCTTGCCTCTCTCCACATGGTCTGCAGGCAGCCTTGCTGGACCGCTGGCCACATACCGCTGCTGCTCCTGCCGTAGCCTTGAGTGTGGCTCGCAGAGGTGTGGGCCATCCCAGGGCCTGGGGACAAGACAAGGGGTGTCATCTTTAACATTATTGGATTTTGACCCACAAACATCTCAAACAGCCCCCACGTGGCCAGGAGCAGTGGGTGGAACTTCAAGGCTGTGAGTTCTGTCCTGGGCTTGCACGGGGACATGAGTTCAGAGAGTTGGGTTTTGCTGGTCAAACGCCCAAGAGTCCGGTTGTCCACCGACATCTGCACCACCCCAAGGAACATCAGCTCTGAAGGCCAAGGCTTAGTTCCAAAGGGATGCCAGCTGTGCTCAACTGCATGGAAAGAACTGACCAAGGCTCTTTCACTAGGAACCTGGTGCCTGAAGAGATGAGGGGGCAGCAGACATAGACACAGGCTCCTTCAGACCTCCCCAAGGTATCTGAGCTGCAGAAAGAGCGTCCTCCAGCCACCACCTCCTCGACTGCTGAGTCAGCCCAGCCCCCCATCTCCGTATGAAGTGCTGTCTCTCCCCTCAGGCTGCCCCAGGCTACCTGTGGACCTGCAGGCTTCTGATGGGTGGTGTTAGGGCAGGACACGGCCTTCAACAGTCCTCCTGCAGAAGAGGAGGGAGACAAAACCCCAGGTGCCTATCCTGCCCCCTGGACATGGGGAAGGAGGAACCTCTTAGTCAACCAGCGTGACAACCTGTTTCTGCTCTCCAAGAAGCCCCCTCGTCACCATTCCCCAGGGGTTGCGCTCTAATGCATGAGAGAACCTGTGTCCAGAAAAAAATGGACAGCTCCCTGACAACCCAAGTCCAGTTAGAGAATTGTCTCTGGGGACATTTTTCTGGGGAAATGGTCTATGGGAAAAAAAAAACACAAAACGCATCCTGACCAAAGCCCAGTGGGCTGCCTGGAGCATGAGGCCACAGGCAGCTCATCAAGCAAGAACTCGCCACATCCCTGGCATTCACAGAGGGGAAAGAGCTGCCGTTGCTGTGCACCTTGAGGTGTCATGAAGCAAATCCTCATAAAGCAAGTCTGACTTTTCCCAGAGGCACAAGGATGCAAGATTCTTACCCAGCCAGGGAATTCTGCATCAGGACCACCAGAGGTTGTTCTTGGGCACTGATGGGCCAGAGCCAAGGCCACAGTGGGATCAGGTGCAGGGAAAGGAGGAGGATGACAAGGACCACCTTTCAAAGGCTCCTGTTCTTCATTGCAGGGCTTCCCAGGAGGCACAGTGGTAAAGAATCCACTTGCCAACGCAAGGGACTCAAGAGACCCAGGCTCATTTCTTCATTGACCAGATTTCTACATGTCCTGTCTTCCTCATCTTTGCGTCTCCAGCACCAAGACTCGGGGGAGCAATTAATAAATGTGGAATGAGTGAAAAAACAAGATTAGATGCTCACAGTCTACTAATTTCAGATAATTTTTAAAAGGAGGGGGGAGGCAGAGCGACAGCAGTAGTGAAAGGAAGAGTGCACGTTGTGGAGTAAGGCCGACCCGTGGCCTGGGCAGCCGCGCCAGGGCTCACATCCTCCTCTGTAAAACTGGAGCAAGGGCCCTGGAGCCGATGGAAGACCTGTCAGTAACGAATGTAGCGCTCCTGACACAGTGCCTGGTATTGTCAGAGAGTTAGACACAGAGATCCATGGAACAGAACAGGGAACTCAGAAATGACCCCACACAAATATACTGAGAGGATTTTTGACAGAGAAGCAAATGAATTCAATGGAGGATGGATAGTCTTTTCAGACAAAATGGTGAGGAAGCTATTGGAAATCCATAAGAAAGAAAAGGAGCCTAAACTCAAACCTCATTTATACAAAAATTAACTCAAAGTTGACCATATACTAAAAAGGAAATGTACAACTACGGACCTAGAGTTAGGTAAAGAGTTCTTATATATTGCCCTGTTTGTTCTGTGTCTCTGGAGATCCGTGACTAATAGAACCACTAATCTGTTCTCTGTCTCTAGAGTTTTGTCATTTCAAGCATGCTGCAAAATGGGAATCACAGAATGCAGTCATTTGGGATTGGCATAATCCAAAAAAGAAAAGTTGGATCTCTGCTGTGCAAAGATGGTGGGAAGAGGTGTGGGGGACAGGAAGGAAGGAGGAAGAAGAGGAAGGCAGGGAAGGAGGAAAGAAGGAAAAACAAGTTACAGACTGAGAGAAAATATTTGAAAACCACGTATCAACAAAGGATTTGTATCTATACAAAGAACTCTCAAAACTCAATAGCAAAAAGAAAACCCTCCAAACCATCCAAACAAATAAAAAGATACAGACAGACATTTTACCAAAGAGAAGATACAGAAGACAGATAAGCCCATGAAAAGCTGGTCAATGTTAGAACCACAAGATATCACTGAACACCTATCAGAATGACTAAAATCTTAAAAACTGAAAACAAATGCTGGGAGGGTGTGGAATAATTGGATTGCTCCTACACTGCGGGTGGGAAGGTAAAAGTGGCTCAGCCACTCTGGAAAACAGTTTGGTGGCTTCATGTAAAACTAAACATCACTTCTCATGCGGCTGCTGCTGCTGAGTCACCTTAAGTCACGTCTGACTCTGTGTGACTCTATGGACGGCAGCCCACCAGGCTCCTCTGTCCATGGGATTCTCCAGGCAAGAGCACTAGAATGGGTTGCCATGCCCTCCTCCAGGGAATCTTCCTGACCCAGGGGTGGAACCCAGGTCTCCTGCATTGCAGGCAGATTCTTTACCACTGAGCCATCAGGGAAGCCCTCACTTACCATATGACCCAGCACTTGTAGTCCTGGGCATTTACCCTAGAAAAATGAAGTTATGTTCACCCAAAAGCCTGTACACAAAACTGCTTTATTTGTAATAGCCAAAAACTGGAAACAACCCAAATGTCTTTCCTGGGTGCATGATTCAACATACTGTCTATATCACAGAATCCAACTCAACAATAAAAATGAATGACTGATTCATACAATTACTTGAATGGACCTCAAGGGAATTATGCTGAAGGGGAAAAAAAACAAACCAATCCCCGAAGACTGCATTCTGTATGATTCTAGTTCTATAACAGTCTTGAAATGACAAAATTATAGAGATGGAAAACATATTAGTGGTTCTGTTAGGGATTGCCAGAGAAACAGAACCTATGGGATACATATATATATATATATATATATATATATATATATATATATATATATAAAAGAGGAGATTTATTATAGGAATTGGTTCACATAATTATAGTGCCCAAGAAGTTCTACTGTGTGCCAACTGCAAGCTGTAGAACCAGGAAAGCCTATGATGTAATTTAGTCTGGGTCCAAACACCCAAGAACCAGGAGTGCTGATGTCTGAGGGCAGGAGAGTATCAATGTCCTGCTCAAACAAAGAGAGCCAATTCCTCTTTACTTGGCTGGTTTGTGCTATTTGAGCCCTCCATGGAATGTATAATGCCAGCCCATGTAGGTAAGGGCAGTTTTCTGTATCCAGTCTACCAATTTAAATGCAAATCTTTTCCAGGACTGCCCCCCAGACACACCCAGATGTTATGTTAACCAGCTCTCTAGCCATCCCTTGGTCCAGGCAAGGTGATACATAAAATTAACCATCATGGTGGTAGACAGGGATTAAAGACCAACAGGGTTATTTAGAAGCATGTTGTTTAAATTCCAAAAGATAGGTGTTCAAGATTCTCCAAATGTCTTTCTTGGTTATGGGCTTTTATTTAGTTTTGGTCTGAGAACAAACTTTTATGATTTCTCTTCTTTTAAACCTGTGAAGGTTGGCTAAGAATATGTTTTGTTTTGGTGAATATTCCATGGGATCTTGAAAAGAATGCGTGTTCTGCTGTTGTTGAGTTCCATAAATGTCCATTAACTCAAGGGCTCTGGTGATGTAATTCAGTCTTCTGTACCTTTGCTGATTTTGTCTGCTTGTTCTGTTGGTTCCTAAAAGGGGCAGTCTGCAACCATAATTCGTGTGTCTTTCTCCTTTCATTCTTGTTAGTATTTGCTTCATGTACTCTGAGGCCTATGCATACCTGTGGGATTGTGATGGCTTCATGAAGAACCGACCACTGAATCACTATGTAATGTTTCTCCATATGTAATAGGACTTGCACTGGAATCACTCCAGTTTTCTTTTTAGTATCATTTAGCCTATGTATGTCTTTATATTTAAAATGGATTTCTTGCAGTCAATATATACTTGAGTTTTGCTTTTTATCAATCTGACAGTGTCATCTATTAATCAGTATGTTTTGATCACTCACATTTCATGCTAGCTCTGTTTGTTCCATCTATCTTTATTCCTTTTTGTCTTTCACTGTCTTCTTTATTTTTTATTTAATTTAATTGGAGTACAGTCACTTTACTATCTTGTGTTAGTTTCAGATGTACAGCAAAGTGAATGAGAAAAAATTATATATATATAGATGTATATACTCTTTTTAGATATTTTTTCCATATAGGCCATTCCAGATTATTGAGTAGAGTTCCCTGTGTTATACAGTAGGTCCTTATTAGTTATCTATTCTCTATATAATAATGTTTATGTCAATTTCAATCTCCCAATTTATCACCCCAAATCCACTAGTAGCCATAAATTTGTTTTCTACAACTGTAACTCTGTTTTGTAGGTAGGTTCATTTGCACCCTTTTTAATATTCCATATATAATTGATATCATATGATATTTGTCTTTCTCTGACTTCACTCAGTATGACAATCTCTGGGTCCATCCATATTGCTATATATATTCTTTTTATGGCTGAGTAATATTCCATTATATATATGTACCATATCTTTATCCATTCATCTGTCAGTGGACATTTAGATTGCTTCTATGTCTAAGCTATTCTAAATGATGATGTTATGAGCATTGAGATACATGTATCTTTTCAAGTTATGGTTTTCTTCAGATGTATGCCTAGGAGTGGGATTGCTGGATCATATGGCAGTTCTGTTTTTAGTTTTAAGGATCTTTTGCTATTCTGGATTAGCAAGGTGTTTTCATCCAGCACATTAAAAATGTCACTCCATTACCTTCTTACTTGTTTAATTATGAGAAGCCTGCTGTGATCCTTAGATTTGTTTCTATATATGTAATGTGTCTTTTTCCTTTGGCTGCCTTCAATATTTTCTCTTTGTCTTCCGTTTTTAGCAGTTTGGATGTATTATGTGTATCCTGATTTGTTGCTGTTGTTTCGCCTGCTTGCTTTTTTTCTTAGCCTCTTAGATCTGCTAGGGTTTGTCATTTGTTTTGGAAATATTTAGATAAGTAATGTCAGCCATTATTTATTTAAATATCTCCTCTGTTTTGTTCTGTCTCTCCTTTCCTTCTGGGATTACACTTGCACAGATCTGGGGCTATCTGATATTGCCCCACCAATCTCGGATGTGCTGTTCTGCAAACCCCCAACTCATTTTTTTCTGTTTCAATCTAGTTAACATCTATTGACCTGTCTTATTGTTCACAGACTCTTTCCTCAGGTGTGCAAAGTCTGCTAATCAGCCTCTCAAAGTCATTCTTTATAATTGTTTTTTTTTTTCCTAGTATTTCAATTTGACTCTTTGTTACAGACTTTTTTCCTCTGATGAAATTAATCATCAAATTCTGCAAGGTATCTCCTTTTTCTATTTAGAGTCTTCAACTTATTAATCAGTTATTTTAAATCGTGTCTTATAGTTTCAACATCTGTGTCCTGTCTGTGTTGTCCTTCATCTGGCTTCACCTGTCAGTGTACTGGTTTTCGCCCATCTTTCCTTATGCCAAAAATATTTTGTTGAAACCAGCCATCTTGAGGAGAGCAATAAAGACTAAGGCACATCATTTTTATTCCTTTTGTTTTGCTGCGTGGAATTTGGATCAGACTAGATCCAAACCCAGCCTTCAGATTCTTCTGGTTGTATCTTGTGTCTAAGGTGGGGCTGGTATTTCTCACTGTCTGCCGCATGCTTTATGCTGAGCCTCACTTTGGTATGGGTCTCTCTACCCTGGCCCCTTTGCTAGCAGTAGATTGCTACTCCTCACAGCTTCTTAGCCTGGGTATGGGAGGGAGAGCCGAGAGGGCGCTGTTTCCTTGTTCTGATTAAGCCTCTTTCTCAGGCAGGCACTGTGTCCCTGGATCTAGGGGGAGGGAGTGACCGCCCCCATTTGTAGTTCTGGGCTCAACACATCTTCCTGCCCCCTCCCCGGAGAAAAAGAGACTTAGTCCCTGTTTCCTGCTCCCTCCCCATGCTTTACTGGAGAAAGGCCCTAAGACCAGTGGTGTGTGCTGCCCTACTCTCTGCAGTTTCTTCCTTAGTACAAAAGTCTTTGAAGGACATTTTCTTAGAACGCTGGCCAGTCTTTTTCTGAGTAATAGCTCAGGCCCCACAGAGAGAGGGCTGTGTGTGCTTGAGGATTTCCCTTCTGTCTGTGGCCCCCAGGGTCCTATATTCTTTCTACCCAGTCTACATCCTTCCTTTACCAACTTGTTAACAATTTTAGCTGAAATCTTCTTAGTAGGGTCCAGCTGAAAGAAAAAAAGTGAAAGTGAGGTCACTCAGTCATGTCCAACTCTTTCCGACGCCGTGGACTGTAGCCTATCAGGCTCCTCTGTCCACGGCATTTTCCAGGCAACAGTACTAGAGTAGGTTGCCACTTCCTTCCCCAGAGGATCTTCCAGACCCAGGGATCGGACCTGGCTCTCCGGCATTGCAGGCAAACACTTTACTGTCTGAGCCACCAGGGAAGCTGGGGTCTAGCTTAGCCAGTTAAACTCATGTCCAAACCTCCTCAAAGACACCTGTCTTTCCTTCAACCTGGGGCTAGCCAGTTGCCTGTGACTTCAGCTCTTGGACAGGTTAAAGGAAAGTTATGAATCTGCACTTTGTCTAGCTTGTTGTTGTTATATAAGTGGGACATCCCTTCTTACATCCCTCAGAGAAACCAGAAGTCTCCATTCTTTTCGGCAAAAATAAGTACTGAAAATTGGTTGCTGCTTTGGCTACCAACTTTGTCCAGGCTATTTTGAGATGATGCCTATATGTTTCCAGGTTACCAGGGAATTCTCCATGTAAGAACACTGGAGTATGTAGCTGTTCCCTTCTCCAGGGGATCTTCCTGATCCAGGGATCCAACCCAGGTCTCCTGCATTGCAGGCAGATTCTTTACCCTCTGAGCCACCAGGGAAGCCCCCAAAGTATTAGTCACTCAATTGTGTCTGACTCTTTGCGAACCTGTGAACTATAGCTCACCAGGTTCCTCTGTCCATGGAATTCTCCAGGCAAGAATACTGGAGTAGGTAGCCATTCCCTTCTGCAGGGGTTAAAAGATAGAAGCGTGCCTTTTCAACAAGGGCCTTGGGGAGGGAGGGAGTTCACAGGCTTATTTTGAAAAGCATTTGCTGTTCCTGACATTTGCCACCAGAGGGCAAGTCACCACATCAGTCTCCTTCTCCCTGGGTGAGGTCAGGCTTCCAACAGGGAAAAGTTAGGTGTGTAAAGTGAGAGGCAGAGGCATCTAAGTACCTGAGTCTCACAGAGGGCTTGTTTTCGAGGCCTCCCTCTAGGCTGTACAGGTGGGGCTCCTAAGCCCTGCAACCACAGCTGTGCTCTCTGCGCAGAAGATGCCTTCTGATGTCCAGGCTGAGAAGCTGCTAGAAGCCTGCTGGGTGGTCAGGCTGTAGCACCTACAGGTGATTCCAACCTTCTGCTTTTTGTGTTTGGGGGGAGGTGGATGGTCAGGGTGGGGAGCCCAGGACATCAATACCAGCCCAGCTACTGAGTAGAGGAATTCCCAGGGGCCCTTTGGTAGGTAAGCTGAGGAGGCTGCAGAGCTATACTACTTTAGTTGGTTTATCTGACAAATAAGCTAAAGTCATAGTGGTTTCAAGTGATAAGTTTGCTTCTGCAAATAAAGCCTAAAACAGATGTTCTTGATGAGCAGGCAGGTCCCCTCCAAGTGGGGAATCAGGAACCCACTCCTGATGTAGGGCCTCCATCATCAGAAGGCTAGAGGGTGGGAAGGGTGTTGGGAGAAGGCCCGCCCACCCCTCACCACACTGCCCAGGGCTTCCACACAGTGCTTCTGCTCACACCCCACAGATACAAGCAAGCCTGTATTCTTTCCTAATGCTAGGGTGGGGGCTCGGAAATATAGCCAGGCCTGGGCAGGTGCCCCCAAGGCACCTCTCCCCTGGGAAGGTGGACAGCCAGACCCCAAATTGTCCACATTGTACCTACAGAAATTACTTCTAACAGATTATTATTCTAGAACAATGTTTGCCAGATTTGCTTGATTTTAGACCCCTGGAGGGAGAAGGCAATGGCAACCCACTCCAGTACTCTTGCCTGGAGAATCCCAGGGATGGGGGAGCCTGGTGGGATGCCATCTATGGGGTCGCACAGAGTTGGACACAACAAGTGACTTAGCAGCAGAAGCAGCAGCAGCAGCAGACCCATAGAGAATGCTTATTTAAATAGAATCCTTGGGTCTGTTTCCTGGACACTCTGGTTTGGCCATCTGCATGGGGGCGTGGAGTGGGTGCCTTTACCAAGCTCTCCCTCCAGGAAGCCATCCTGCCCTGTCTACAGAGGGAGTCTCTACCCCCTGCCCTGACCCAGGGGTGGGAAGCCAGGCCAGCCTTCTCTCTGTTGTCATGGTGACTCTTGGGACTATGGGACCAGCTCCTGGGTATGACCCAAGGGAGGCTGGTCCTGAGCCAGCCCTGCAGCCCCTGCCCCCACCATTGTGACTACTCCACAGCTCAGCCCTGGGAGGGATGGCTGTGAGTCACAGACACACCAGACAAGACCAAACAGTCTGTGGCCAAGGTAGACCAAGCTGCCCCTGACCTCCCAAACCAGAGTACAGTGCCGCCCGGCCCCATCCAGGTGAAAAGGAAAATCTGGAGCAAACCTGTGTTTCCCTTAAACGGGGGCTGGGGGTGGGGGTGAAGAAAACTATGTGTGTGTCTTTATTAACACTAGAGGGCAGCACCGAGTCAGTAGTTCCTGTTTCTTACTAGAAAATCAACTATTAAACGGGTATTCAGCCTTAGATTTTATGTATTTGTTATTTTGAGGAAATGACACCAGATTTGTGGCCCGCATCTGGGGGGGAGGGGAGGGAATGCGCGGAGGAATAAGAAGGCAGAGTAAACCCCAGGCCCCTAGAGTGGCAACTGGGGGCTCAGTGTCCTCAAAGATGGGGCTTTCTGTGCCAAAGGAAATCAGCGTTTGGGAGGCCCCGTGTGCTTAGTCAGGGTCAAGCAACATCTGGCCACCAGCACAGGAGTGGGGCAGAGGCACTCCAGGGCCAGAGCCGGCAAGAATAACCCTGAATCAGAGAGGGCCACGCCCAGCTGTCAGCTTCTAACCCACTTCCCCATCTAGAAGGCAGTCCAGCCTCACCTGCCTCCTAAGCCAGTGGGACAGCGGAGGTGAGACCTCCCTGTGGAGGCCCCAAGGCCCCAGCAGGTCTGAGTGTCACACCTGAAGGTGCACTGGCCCCTGCACCCACATATACCCACCCCTAGCGTTTGGGCAGGCCGGCAGGTCCTGCCTCCACCCCGACCCTTCTGAAGTGGGCCCAGGTCCCTGGGGGCTGAGACATGTTTTGATGAATCAGTCCCTCTGTGCAGTGAGGGGCCTGTCTCTCCTCACTGCCTTGTTGTTCAGGTGCTCAGTTGTGTCCGATTCTATGACCCCATGAACTGCAGCACGCCAGGCTTCCCCTGTCCTTCACTGTCTCCCAGAGTTTGCTCAAACTCATGAGCCGATCATGCCATCCAACCATCACATCCTCTGTCACGCCCTTCTCCTCCTGCCTTCAGTCTTTCCCAGCATCAGGGTCTTTTCCAATGAACTGGCTCTTCGCATCAGGTGGCCAAAGTGTTGAAGCTTCAGCCTCGGCATCAGTTGTTCCAGTGAACATTTGGGGTTGATTTTCTTTAGGATTGACTGGTTTGATTTCCTTGCTGTCCAAGAGACTCTCAAGAGTCTTCTCACGCACCACAGTTCAGAAGCATCAATTCTTCAGCATTCATCCTTATGGCCCAACTCTCACATCCGTACATGACTACTGGAAAAACCATAGCTTTGACTATACAGACCTTTGTCAGCAAAGTGATGTATCTGCTTTTTAATACTCTGTCTAGGTTTGTCATAGCTTTCCTTCCAAGGAGCAAGGGCCTTTTAATTTCATGGCTGCAGTCACCATCTGCAGTGAAGATTTTTGGAGCCCAAGAAACTAAAGTCAGCCACTGTTTCCACGTCCCCGCCTTGTCCACCTACACGTGTGTTCCCTCCTCAGAAGGCTCAGTGGTCTGCTCAGAATAGCTTGCCAAAGCTCCCTCAGGCTGCTGTTCACCCTCAGGGCACTGCTACCACCTGACAACAGAAGCTGTATGTCAGCTGTTCCTCCCGGCCTCAGTATAGGATGTGAGCTCCCGTGGCCAAGGCCACTGTTTGCGTGGGTCCCACACAGACAGACCTGCCCAATGAGCTCAAGAATGAGCAGGCGTCAGGCAGCCCTCACTCCCCTTCTCTGGATGGAGCTGGGTGGGCCTGGCCTCAAGCCCTCTCCCCACTGACCTTGCTCAGTGTACTATCTGGCCTGGGTCCGGTCCGTAGAAAGGGAAAAAGCAGTAATAACTTTTTTTTGTTGTTTGCTGCCCCAGGAGGGCACCTGCCTTTTGATCCATATCTCCAAACTGCTCTTTGGCATCCACAATAAAGACATTTTCTAAACTGTTAGTGGTGGTTTTGAAACCTCCGGCCTTAAGGCTCCTGCCCACATAGAGGTCCTGTGTACACCTCCATTTGGTCTCCTTAAACACGGCAGCACTTAGACCCAGTGGACTTTTCCTGTCCTCCCTAGGGGTCATGGGGGCTTCGAGTCTCCGCTCCCACCCTGGGCCACCTGGCACAGGTCTCTCTCTTTGTGTTCTAGCCGTGATACCCCTGACAGATTCGGAGCACAAGTTGCTGCCTCTACACTTTGCCGTGGACCCTGGGAAGGACTGGGAGTGGGGGAAGGATGACAATGATAACGCCCGGCTGGCCCAGTAAGACCCTACCCTGTGCCCCTCCCTCCCCACCAGCGCCACTCGAGGCGGGCTGTTGCTGGGTTTCCCGGGGAGGGCCTGGGTGAGGCGCCCTGCTCCTAGTAGCTGGCTGGCCAGCTGCCCTGCGGTGGGAGGGGTCCATGCGGGCAGGCTGGGGCGCATCTCACTTGCTGTTCCTCTCTCGCTAGCCTGATCCTGTCACTAGAAGCCAAGTTGAACCTTCTGCACAGCTACATGAATGTGACGTGGATCCGGATCCCCTCTGAGACCAGGGTGAGCTTGGCGCGAGCCAGACAGACCAGCAGGCACTCTCAGCTTGGGGGTGGGTAGGCAGGGTGCACCCTTCCCCACGCAGGGCCCCCTAATGCTGGCTTCCATCCTGCCTGTGATCTGCAGAGCCCCGGCTCCAGCTGAAACACTTGTCTGTGCGTCTGTGTGCTTGCGGGTCTGGGCATAGGCGTTCGCTCCGAGTAGAGGAGTTTTTCTCCCCTTATTTTCTCCAGAAGGAGAGGCATGAACACACCCTCAAAATAAACCGTAAACAAGTCACAACACAAAACTGTCTCTGCCGAGATGGGAGCATGATGGGCTGCCATGGAACAGAATTAATTATAAGCCTGTGTGCTGGTCCTTGAAAAGGCAGGGAACCAAGGCTCGATTCCTTGGAACTTCCTCTTCTCTCCCCCTGGGAGGGTAGAGCTGTGAGAAAGGGGGCTGGTGCCCCACTTGGCCCCCCTGCCTCTGGTTAGACCATGCTGGCCCTGCCTCCAGATGTTAAGAATGATTCGCTTTAAGTATCTGGCTGATGTTTTTGTGCCCTCACTTTCCTGTAGTGAAATCTCAGGAAAGGGGATTTTTTTTTAAAGCTTACAAATAATTGCGCCCCCCCATCAGTTTCATTAACCATAAAGTAGGGCCCATAACTAATGGTTTTTAAGTTTCCATGAAGAAGGCAAGGAGGGCAGTGCCCGGCACACAGCCAGTAAGAACCCAGGACAAGTTGGCACTGCTCAGAGTGCTTCTGTACTTCAGCCTTTACTCCTATCTAATTTTCACAGGGCTCCTGATGCAGGCCCTGATTCCCGTATGGCAAAAGTGACAGCGGCAGTCTAGTTCCAGAGTCCAGCTGCCTGGACTACATGATGTGGCTGTGGGTGTTCTCTTCTAGGGCCCACGAGGGCTGTGAAGGCAGCAACCCCAGATCGAGGACCAAGAGACTGGGGCTGGGACACAGCTCTGGCTTGGGACAGTCAGGCTGGAAGCGGGGATGGGGTCTCCCTCTTCGGCAGCAAGGGTAAGGCTGATCTCTAACCTCCTCCCTTTCCTGCCCTCCCTCTCCCCTGCAGGCCCCTCTGGCGCAGCCGGAGTCCCCGACGGCCTCGGCGGGGGGAAGACGTGCAGTCCCTGGCTGACTCGCTGGACTCGGACCGAGACTCGGTGTGCAGCAACTCCAACAGCAATAACGGCAAGAATGGCAAGGACAAGGAGAAGGAGAAGCAGCGCAAGGACAAGGACAAGACCCGCGCGGACTCTGTGGCCAACAAGCTGGGCAGCTTCAGCAAGACACTGGGTATCAAGCTGAAGAAGAACATGGGCGGCCTGGGCGGCCTGGTGCACGGCAAGATGAGCCGAGCCAACTCCGCCAACGGCAAGCACGGCGACGCGCCCGAGCGCGGCAAGGAGAAGAAGGCCAAGGCGCGCAAGGGCAGCAAGGAGGAGTCGGGCGCTTCAGCCAGTACGTCGCCCTCAGAGAAGACCACGCCATCGCCCACGGACAAGGCAGCGGGTTCGTCGCCGGCCGATAAGGGCGGTGGGCCCCGCAGCGACGCCTGGAAGTACAGCACAGACGTGAAGCTGAGCCTCAATATCCTGCGCGCCGCCATGCAGGGCGAGCGCAAGTTCATCTTCGCCGGCCTGCTGCTCACCAGCCACCGGCACCAGTTCCACGAGGAGATGATCGGTTACTACCTGACCAGCGCGCAGGAGCGCTTCAGCGCAGAGCAGGAGCAGCGGCGCCGCGACGCCGCCGCCGCTGCAGCCGCAGCCGCCGCCGCCGCCGCCGCCGCTGCAGCTTCCACGGCCAAGCGGCCGCAGCGCAGGCCAGAGGCCGAGGGCACGTCCGGCCCCGAGCGTGCCTCACCAGGCCCGCCGGCCGGGCAGCCCACGCAGCTGGTGCTCAAGCTCAAGGAGCGCCCGAGCCCGGGGCCCGGAACCGGCTCCCGGGCGGCACGGGCGGCGGCAGGCGGTTCGGCCTCCCCAGGCCCCGGCGGCAGCGCGCGGCGCGCGGGAGCCAGCGGACCGGTCCCCGGCCGCAGCCCCCCGGCGCCGGGGCGCCAGAGCGTCATTCACGTGCAGGCGGCGGGTGCGCGGGACGAGCCGTGCGTCCCAGCTGTAGGCGCGCTGCGGCCGTGCGCCACGTACCCGCAGCAGAACCGCTCGCTGTCATCACAGAGCTACAGTCCGGCGCGCGCCGCCGCCTTGCGCACAGTCAACACGGTAGAGTCGCTGGCGCGCGCGGTCCCAGGAGTCCTGCCCGGGGCGGCGGGGGCGGCCGAGCCCAAGTCGCAGACCTACACCAACGGCTTCGGCGCTGCGCGCGACGGCCTGAGTTCGCCGACGCCGACGCGCCGGCCGCGCGCTCGAACGGTGAGGGCGGCCGGGGCGGCCCGGGTGCGGGCCCCGCGCAGAGGCGCTGCCAGCGCGAGAACTGCGCGTTCTACGGGCGCGCCGAGACCGAGCACTACTGCTCGTACTGCTACCGCGAGGAGCTGCGGCGGCGGCGCGAGGCGCGCGCGGCCCGGCCCTGAGCGCGCGGCCCGGCCCTACCGCCGGGCTGTCCTCTCCAAGTTGTCGGTGTCTCCTCTGCGCCCTGGTCCACCGGGAGGCCGGCGATCCTTTGTCCGTGCTGTGTACGTGTTTGGTCAAACGTTCCTAATGGTGCCTGAACCTACACTGACGCCACTCAGGTAGTAGACGGATAGGAAACAAGTCATACTGTTGGAAGTGGGTGTGCTAGCTAGCATCTGCCTCGTACCTGTGGAAACTCAATAGCCATTGCAAGGGTATTTTTGTTCCTCGATAAGAGAAATAAAGAAATTTGCAGCCCTTTGTTTTTAGAAGGGAGTGTTTTACATTTGTTTTTTTTTTTTTTTTGCCTTTTTTCCCCTAACCCGGCAACTGACCTCTTTCATGTAGCGGTCACCTGCGTGCAATCATTGCCACCCAGGGTTTCGAGGCGAACGCGCGGCCCTGGGACCGCGGTGGCGGCTCCGCCTCGGGCTTCCACCTGTGCCCTTCCGGGGCTCCTGGAGGACAGGGCGCTCGGCCGCCCACTGGCGCCCCTGGTGGTCTCTCTGGCCCCTTAGGAATACGCGGCTCCATCTCATAAGCAAAACCTCCTCCCATAGCCCCCGGCTCGAGCGACACTCACACTGCCATCAAAGCCACGGGCGTCTGTAGGCTGGGCACAGGACAAGCTACCTCGCAGGGCACGGTGATGTGTAGTGGCCACTCCCGGTGCGGGGCAGCTCAGGTGACAGGAGCTTTCCAAAGACACCATGGGGCCCGAGGGCAAGGTTGCGAACTCACGATTTGGAGTTGCCCATATATGAGCAAAGATGACAGCCTGTTCACATTTCTCCTTCGAAGACCCTTCCCCAGTGAACTGTCGCCGGAGGGGCCCCTCGGAAGCGACCATCGGTGCCCCAGGAGAGAGGCGAGGACTTGACCTTGCGGTCACTGTGTAACCCCCAACTAGGCCGCCCCTCTTTCCAGAGGGCAGGGACTGAGGGCCGCCGGGAAGGAAGCCCACCCCCACCTCCACCCGCATCTGTCTGGGATCAGCCAGGTAGAGGCGCGCCGCTCCCGTCCGGGTCCCCTCCGCACGGTGGCTCCAGAACACGTTAGGGGCAGCCCCATCCCTGAGCGGTCCCTATATTGGTGCCTCCTTACATTTCTTGAGGAAAAAAAAAAAATGTGTCCTTAGCTACCCTGTTCTGAGCAGCAATATGCAGCGTCTTCCTTCCAAGATTACCTCTGGAGAATACCGTTCTTGGCCAAGGACACTGAGGCGTTAAACCTGCCTCTCTAAGGAAAAACCTTGTTTCCAAGAAATACAGAAATGATGGGTAAAATCCTCACTAGCAAAAGAATCCTTTAAAACCTGTGAGAGCCTTAGAATAGCCTCTAATAATCCCAAGAAAAGAAAGTGCCCCGCTTCGCTGGGGGTGTATCTAAAGAAAAGACGGGAGGCAGATCATCTCTTCATTGGAGCCAGCTTCTCCTTCTCCAGAAAGGATGCTTTTCCCCAACATAAAGAGCAGCAAAAAAAAAAAAAAATTTTTTTACTTGTTTGCATTATAATAAACTAATTTGAATATCACCTGTGAGTAATTCATTTTTGTTTTTAATTATCCACAGCAGGTGGAGTTTTCGGTCACTTATTCAAGTTTTACATAAGTCGTTCCTTGAAATTATTTATTAAATAGGACCTTGAATATTTTGGAAGTTTTACTCTTCGTGCTAAACAATACTTTCAATGTGTGGTAATCACTAGCATTCATGACCCTCCTACTACTGGGGTTTCTTTTGTTGAAAGAAAAATAAATCGGTTTTTTTTTTTTTAATCTCTCACCAAGAGGGTTTGTGGCAGCTTTTTGAACTGATTCTTCACATTATGCTAACCAAGTGCTTTGCCATCCAAAGCTGTGAAGTCACAGGAAATAAATACTGCTTCACGTGTAGACACCGGATCCTGCCCTGCATCTCGCAGAAGGTGGAGCAGCCAGCTTGGAAAGCGCTTCCCTGTGCATTCATAAACTAAACACATAGGCACAGCAAGGCAAGGCAGAAAGTAACCTCGTGTTGTTTAATTTTTCAACATGAAAACAGCCAAACAGAAATTTCCAAAACTGGCTATGCAAATATTTTATCTTTCTCATGCTCTCCGCCAGGTTTAAAACAAAAAGGGGGGGAGGCAAACCGAGATTTAAAACAGTCTATTTGTAGTACGAGAGGAAGAACTAGGCAGTGTAATTTGTACGTATTATAAAAACCAGTGATCTGTTTTAGCTCCTCGAATTTCAGTCACCTCTACCCCACCCCCATCTGACATATGTGCCATAAATAAGAGTCTGAGATCCAACTCCAACCCTAGACCCCAGGCTCCTCCTCTCCCCCAGAGTAGACGACCCCCTGTCTCTCCATGAGGTCACTAGCCACTCCATGTGTGGATCACCTGTGGGTATCGCTCCCTGGTGGGAGACACGATGCCATTGTTTACAAACAGCCATTTCCTCTTGTGAGAGATCTGGGTCTATCCTTCCTCTAAACAGTGTTAAAAACAGAGAGCCCACTGTTGCGCTAAATGTGATGGTCCAGCCCCTCCGTGTTCACAAGAGCTTTACCCCTCATCCCTGGCCAGACATCTCTTAGACCAAATGAATTCATCAGGCTGTGCGAGAACCGTTAGAACAGCTGTGTTTTTCACATGTGGGTCAAGAGATCCCTTAATGTCCTTCTGTGACCTGGGGGCCCTTGGTGGAGTGGGGTGAAAGGAAGTGGGATGGGGCACTAGAGAAAAGGAAAACAGCCAGTCTATATTCTAGAAAGGTCATGAGCCCCACCAAGGCACAGGTCCTGGATGCAGACAGTCCCACTTGTGAGCTGTCTTCCCTCCAACCTGGTCTGGCCAAACTTCCCTTTCTGGGACTGTTGAATGTCTCTAAGTGACAGTAAAATTCCAGAAGGAACCCCAGATACTTCTAAACCCCAGTGGAGGTTATTTCAGTCATTTGCTTCACACTTTCTGCATCTGCGTGACCTGGGTATATGATTTTTAAACTAATATATCGTGAAAGGAAGGCGTTTTTAAATGTATTCTGTTTGTAGATTTTATGCTATGTTGATATTTTACAAGCCAAGTTTAAACTGTACTATAGAAATTATTTTTATATTATTTTCAGAATATGCCACAGAGCAATATTTTGCACCCTTATAGTGTCATGGGGTTGTCCCCTTGGAGGGCTAAATTTAGGTTGGGTAGGGCTCCGGTGTGGGCTCTGGAGGATGAAACACTTTCTGCTATTTGTTCACATCTGATCTGAAAGTGGAACTGTGTGAATGTCTCTTCCTTTTTCGTAGAAAGCTTGATTCATTTCCTGTTCCTGGATTTTGGTACTGCACCTCTCCTCTTAAATGAATACTTTCTATTCACTAAGTTACCATGGACTTTTTTCTTACCTATCACCACCCGGTGGCTCCAGTGGTGTTCTGAAAAGTTGGGATGTATTCTTTACAAACTTTATGTTTTCCAAAGTGATTTGATGTGTTAATTCTGGTAGCATATTGTCAGGAATTTAGTGACTCAAGATAGAGGGGCACACCTTGGGGTGTGAAATGTTCCTGGTAGTACCCACTGTCTCTGAGGTGGGGTCATGGCTACATGTCTCTCACATCCTTGCTTAGCAACCATGAGCTTATTTTGCAGACTATTTTGCAGAAATAAACTTAACTGATCAAAATATATTTCACGTTAGTTAAGAAAAAAGGGCTGTACCCATCAGTGGTGGGAAATTTGTGTGAGGTTAAAAAAAAAAAGTTTTGCCAAACCATGTGTTTTATTCTCTTTGTCTTTCATGTTTACAAGAGATGTGGAGTAACGTGCATGTGGGAGGGTTTCTTTCTTTAGGATATGAGTCAGTTTTCCGCATTGTGGTGTGGACTTTACAAATTAAGTTCCTCGAGTGCTTTTTTCTTTTTCTTTCTTCCAATGCTTCTAATAAATAAGAAGAGAACGTGTCATAGCTGCCGAGGGCCTGCTTCATCAGACCTTGGCTGCTGCGGCATCGCCTCCATCCACGGTCTGATTCCTGCTGTCACCTGAGCGCAGGCATGTTCAGGAAAGGGTGACCGGCACCCCTGACACCAGGGAACAGGTGCCCCCTTCGAAAAAGCCTTAAAGCAGTGGCTCTCTGGAGACCCCGGGCCACGCCTTGCACTTCAGTCCTAACTGTAAACTGTCTTTGCTGCTGGAACTGGCTGCTTTGATAGGGGAGCTCCAGGGTAATGTGGGGCACCCAGCTTCATTCTTGTTTCAGTCATGCTCCCCCCCAGTCCACTCTCCAGTGGGGTCCTGGTTCCCTAGAGCATGGCTCTAATGATGGGTCTGCTGACACAGGGGTGAGTCTAGAACTCTTCATCACATGCACCCCTCAGTTGAGAAAAGTTTCATGATTGTTCTGAGCAATGTGCAAAACTGTTCACAGTTATGCAGGTGGGTTTGTTCCCCCAAACCAGTGCTTTCTCTTCACTCCATGGCCCCCAGTAGAGAATGGAGAGGGGGCTGCCCCTCCATGGACCCCTCCATGGACCCTCCATGCCCTCCATGGACCCCTCAGGAATAAATGTGTATGTAGTTTGTACAGCGTCAAGATGCCAAGGCCCCCTTCCCGCCCAGGCTGACTTGGTACATACATCACCCAAGGAATAACATAGAAACTAGAATCTCTGAACAAGGCTAGCAATATTACTATTTCTGTTTATTTTGCAAAATAATTTGCTGAAATTTTGTTTTACTACTTGGTTGCAAAAACTAAGTTCTACCAATCCTAATTAGTGTACACAAAGTGCCCATTGCTTATCCTTTTTCATTCTTTCAAGAAAACATCTCAAGGGTACACACAGACATTAACACACACTCAATTCTTTAACATAGGATAGGGGTTATCACTACTTTTTAAAATATAGGCTGAATATGCTCAAGATGAATGTAACCTATTTATTTTAAAGAGAATAAATTAGTGGAGCCAGTTCCTTGTGAACGTCTATGATAGCACAGACACTGAAAGGTGACTTTAAATGAAGGGACAACCAGGTCCTTACTAAGACCACTCCCACCCCTGTATTTCTCCAACCTCTGCTCCAGTGACCCAAGCCTGCCTCAGGGCCTTAGCACATGCCCTTCTGCCTGGCATGTCCTCTGCTGACACCCATTCTCAGCCACATGTCTCACCCTTCACTACCTGCCAGTCTTTGCACCAGTGTCACCTCTCAAGGAGACCTTCCCTGACTTCTTTATTTAATAAGCCAACACATCCCACCCTCCTGCTGCCCGTTTATTGCCATTTGAAGGCTGCATATGAATTATCCATTCATTCATTCATTGTATGTCTCCCTCCAGCTCCACAGCATGTCAGCTCCATGTGGGCAGGAATTTTTTGTATGTTTTGCTCATTGCTGTACCCCTTGTGCCTACAACAGCACCTGATATGTATTGGATGCTGGAGAAATACTTGTTGAGAGAGGAAATGAAATCAATCATTTGACGGCTGTTAAGAACCTTACAAGTATCAGCTTCAGCCTTTATCAAATAGTCTATTCTTGCCCCTAAATGGGGAGAATTTTAGCTGATAAGGCAGCCTGTGGTTCATGAAGGCCAGATGCGGCAGTGAGCACCAGACCCAATGGTGGCAAGTATGCCATGTAAAAACGCCTGCCCCAGTGGCCCTCCCTCACAGAGAAGGGACTCTGCTCTTTACAGAGGACCCTTTGGGATAGGCTGAGGTGGGGACAGTTTCCTCTAGGGCAACTCTCATGATCATGCCCCCTCCATGAAGTCATCGTGGGCCTGGACCATTCTGGAGAGGCCCTTATAATGGGTCCTTAGGACGCCGTGCCTTCCATGTCTCCAGGGAGACAGGCCTTCCCTTCCTTCCTAGAGCAAACTCGGTGGCAGCTCAGCCAGGAAAGGGAGACAGCCTGACCACTGGCAGGACTTTCTCATGTCACCAGAAGCAGGCCTGCAGAAGAAAGAGACGAAGGGGACAGTACTGACAAAGTCGGGGGCCCCCGGTTGTCCCCTTGGTCATGGGTATGTCTGTGATGCAGGAGGCAGAGCCCAGCCACTGCAGAGCCAAGCAACACACAATCCTTGGGCCCAGCTCCCAGGTGGCCCCACCCGCAGGTGGGGGAGGGATGCCTCCCCTTCCACACTATCTGTCCTCCCCAGGCTGATCTTCCCACACACCTGACCTTGGCGTTTACCTCTACATCCTTTGGCCAAATGTGTTTTCTTCAAAGAGTTGTCGGCAAAATACTGTTACAAGCTTCTTATAGGACCCTTGACCTACTGGGGCCTGGTTAAAAAGCCTTTGTCCTTCTCTTCTTCTCCTTCTGTGGTTTTGATGTCATTTCTCTGGGTGCCGTACTTTAGGGTCCCTCATTCTGGGGGAAGAGCTCCCTCATAGCACTCGCTTGGCAGCTGCCCAGCAGACGGTGAGTGGGCCCACACAAGTGTGTCCCTCTGCTTGAATTGCCAAATAAACAAGCTTCCCTCACTGCTGCCCTGACAGATGGGCAGGATGAGGGGATGGTCCTGCCAGTCCTCAGAGAGGGCAAGCTTTCCAGGGCTGCCCCCTCGGACCTCGCAAATTTGTCTCCAAGGCAGGAGAGCCCTGCAGCCCATCCATTTTTTCCCACCTACCTGGAATGGAATCCAAACACCTGCCTTGGAGTGATGATTTGGCAGGTGGGAGTGGGGCAGCTTGTCCCATTAACTTGTGACCAAATCTAGAGCACGGTTGGAGACGGGCCGTGGCCCGGAGTCCACGAGGCAAACACCACCTCCCAGAGCCAGTCATCATTCAACATCCTGAGCAAGCCCCGGGCCCTCCACCAGCCACGGAGCCCTTAGAACCACAAGGGTCTTCCCTGGGTCTCCACTCAAAGCCTGAACCCCGTTCTCCCTCAGCTTTGAGTGGTCTCATTTTAACTGATGGGTGTTGATGTGTAATTGCTTGATTTCTTCCCATGTGCACTGGCAAGTGAATGTAGTTTCTCTGTCTCTTTCCCTCCCTTCTTTCTTTCACAGGTTCATTTGACTGATTTGGGGATGAGATACATTACTTTGTTTCCCTGGTTTACTTATTACTAAGGATGAAAGAAAACACTGAGGCAGAAAGGGGTCAGAAACCTTGTTACCTTGACCAAGTCATCCTGGGCCCCTTTCTACCTGCAAGTGTTCCTTCCAATTCAGTGCAAATATTCTTTTCCATCTTGGTCCATCCTTGGAGAAGCAACCCATTGTAAGAGCTTGTCTTTGGTGGTTGGGTTGTTACTTTGTAAAGTATTAAAGCACTAAACCAATTTTTGCAATATGTAGTAAATCTTGCTTTCATTTTGGAAAAACTTCCAGTAATGACTACTACTGCACTTTTATAGAAAAACTGTATTTCATTTCTTTCTTTTATGAAAGATTATTTCAAGTAACAATAGCTCTGTAATCTGTGTGATACGGCTTCTCCATTACTTGACACGGAGAGAAGCTTTGATGCCTACTCAATAAAATTAACATGTTTGTAAAGCATTGGCTGGTCCAATTATTTACCCAATCCTGTGTCCGTGGTAATATATCATCTAAGGAAAGCTTTTGGCTCAGATGAAGAGGATTCTAACAGGCATCCATCCTTACCCAAATTTAAGAGTTCTTCCAATCAGAAGAGTTGTAAAACCAGCAGTTTTATTATGTGAGACAAAGGTTTCTGTCAATGGTCAGGACACCTTCTGTCGGAAAACAATAGAACTTCTGCAAATGTGTGTTTGCCAGACATCAGCAAGAGGGCAACTGGGAGGGCAAGAGAATGAGAGGATTTTATGGTGGGGTTTTATTTGTGCATGTTTTGCTGTTCAGGAGAGGCACATGTCTGTAAAAGAAAGTAAGTGGGCTTTCCAGAGGCTCAGATGAGGTCCAGGGCTGCAGGCCTGGCCCAGGCAGGTGATGGGCTCCCGGCACAAAACCATGTGCCTCTGGTTGCTGGAATGGGGGGCAGTGGTGGTGGTGGTGGCCACTATGCTCTGCATCAGGCATGTTCTAGGCATCATCAGATTCTATCCAGGCAACAACCCTGTGACTTAGATGTGAGAATCCCCATTGTGTAGACAAGAAGTGAAATTTGGCAAGGTAAGTGATAAAACCAAGATTCCAGCTCCAATTTGCCTGATGGAAGAACCCGAGCTCCAAGCTCCCGGCCTCCCAGGAGCATCTCCCAGCCTGTGCAGTGGGTCGACTTGACCTACAAGTCTTCTCGCTTGGAGAATGTGGGGGCACGGTTGGGGAAGGAGAGGAAAGATGCTTGGCTGGCCTGTAAGAGATGCTGTGGTCCTGGGGTCAGTGTTCTGCCAGGTCCCCACCCTCCATTTCTGGCTCAGACATTTTTTCTCAGCTAGAAAGTGGGAGACAGCACTTAGCTCTTGCAGGACAGGTGGCAAATCCCAGACAAAAGACATACTTGTCCAGCAGCAGCTTCAAGAGGAACTTAAAAGGCTGTACAGGATGGCAGGAGCCCTGCACAGTGAGAAAGAAAGTCTGGCCCCTAAATTTCAATGACCTTGAGAAAGGCATCTCACCTTCCCAGGTCCCCATTTTCTTTAAGATTTAAACAACGCTAAGAGGTACTGGAAGCAAAAAGAAAAGAGGAAGTCCTGTGTGTGTGTGTGTGTGTGTGTGTGTGTGTGCACGTGTGCGTGCACACTCATAGGCACATGTGCATGTATGCATATTTGTGTGTGTGTGCATATACACGTATTTTCTGTATACAAACATGTGCACAGACACCAAGAAAGAGGGAAAATGAGAAGAGACATGCCCACCAAGCCTGTGTCTGTCACTGGTCAGGGCCCATGGTTGACATTCCTGACTTACTTCTTCCAGAATCAGTCCTGTTTCCTTTCCACTGAGCCAAAACCTCAGCTTGATGGGATCTTTCATTTCTAATGAAATAACCCAAACTTTCATCCCCTAAAGGTCTGAATCATCACAGCCCCCTCTTGGGTGCTGTAGTTGACCATTAACTTTTATTGGAGGACATGGATATAATAAAACACATCCCCAAGAGTCCCCTAAATGTTACAGATCAACCCTTCTGTGTACAGCAGCTCTGCTTTTGCTTGATAATTAGAGTTCATCACCAGCGAAATAGCAGCTCCCTTCTCTGGGTTGAGGCAGTGGCCTGAGAAGCCGCTGGCCAGGTCTCAATCTCCAGTCCAGTGACAGCACTGTACAGCCCCCGGGGAGCCCCTTCCTCCCTGGGAATGGGCACCCACAACCCCTAGGGCTCAGGATGGGGGGCAGGAAGCACAGTTCTTGGTTACAGGACAAAATGGCGACAAGAGCCACTGCCACTCCCAGATCACATGTGCTGGCCAAGGAACAGAGCCCCCATATGGCCATCACCAATTCAAATCATCCGGTCCATTGGTCTGAGCTCCTGCCTTTCCGGGAGCTGACTCCCTGCTGGCACCATCGCTGAACTTCCCTTGGGCCATTCCAGGCTCCATCAGGCCTGCTGCTGCTGGGTCAGCTAGACATGCAGTGAGCGAAGCCCCTGTGCGTGACCCCATCACCGTGAAGCTGAACTTCGTCTCCAAAAGCAACACTGTTGGAGCTCCATCACGGTAAGTGAGGCATCTTTGAACCCATGAATGGTAGTTTCCGGCAGAAGCACTGCAGGCAGGGAAGGCACATCTGAATCCACACATGTCTATTCCAGTGAGAGAAATGGCCTTCCTTCCACAATGAGAAAGGTCCAGCGCCCTCGAGCAGCTGCGTCTGACTGGCCGCCCCAGGCAGGGGCCGCACAGAGTCTCTGCGCTGGTCCCCACCGTCAGAGGTCTCTCAAGCTCGGCAGGTGGCCTCCAGGCTGGTCTTGAGAAGGGGGAGTCATGTAGTTTCATTCACCCCCAGCTTCCTTCCCCTACAGACAGGTCCCTCTGTTCTGGGGCCCGTTAAACAAACATCAGGATGCCTGGAGAGAGGGTTGAATGCTATTACAGGGCCTGCTCTCTCATTCACTCGATTCCCGAGAGCCTCCTCTGCACCTGGTGCTTGCAATGAGCGTGAACAGGGGGCACAGTATCTCCGTGGTCCAGGAGAGCTGTCCACTGACATCTTCCTTTGCACCACATTCACACCACCTCCCTGTCACCTACCTCTGACTCCTGTCTGTAAGGTCGGACCCCGGGGGCCATGACGGGCCGCCCCTCCCTCTCCCTCCAGCCGGCGAGAAGGTCCCCAATGACAGCACACTTCTCCGGTTGCCATGATGAGCCGCCCCTCCTCTCTCCCACCGGCCGGGGGCTGGAGGAGTCCCTAATGGAGAGAGGCTCCCGGATCCCAGGGATCAAGGACAGCACACTTCGCAGCCAAAGCTGCCGTGCCTCAGCCACATAGAAAGACCTATCAGCCCGCGCCCGCCGTGAATCGGCAACCTATCCAAACCCCTTCCGCTAACCTGGCCATCCCCCGCAGCGTGCATATATAAACAAACTTCTAGCGCAGTCCGGCGCGGACTTCCTGAACCTGCCTCCTTTGGGTCTGGGAACCCCTCCCGGGAGCGCTTCCCCAGTAAAGCCTGTTAAAAACTCTTTTGGGGTCCTGGTCATCTTTACCTAACACTGTCCTTTCCAAGTTCCTGACTGTCCGGTCAACTCTTCAACCCTGCCCATAAATCAAGGTGGATCAGGATTCCTTGGTGAAGTGAAGGGTTAGTCGCTCAGTAGTGTTTCTGACTCTGTGTGACCCCATGGGTTGTAGTCCACCAGGTTCCTCTGATCATGGAATTCTCCAGGCAAGAATACTGGAGTGGATTGCCATTCCCTTCTCCAGGGGGATCTTCCTGACCCAGGGATCCAACCCGGGTCTCCTGCGTGGCAGGCAGATTCTTTACCAGGTGAGCTGCCAGAGAAGCCTTGATTACTTGAGAGTGGCGTTAATGATGTTTGATGCCAGATTGTTCTTTCTTTGTAGAGACCGGTCCTGTGTGCATTAAAAGATGTGCAGCAAGCTCCTGGCTGACCTCTACTCACTAGATGCCAGTAGCTCCCTCCACCCAAGTGCAACAACCAAAAATGTCTCTAGACCTTGCCAAATAGCCCCAAGGCAGTAGGAGGAGGGAAAGAATCCCTGGTGTAGGTGAATTCTGGCTGTCTTTCAGATCAGAAGAGCGATAACCATTTGTTCTGCTCCAGCTCTGTCCACTGGCATGATTCCCCTTCCCCACCAGCTTTCAGGGACACTTGAGATGGCAAGGGTTAATGCCCTCACCACCCACCCTCAAGCTGGAGCCCCCACATCACAGAGAACCATCTGAAAGCTGTTCTCCTCGGCCACCTATCTTGTCAGTGGGAACTCCCCAAAACGTGTGAGTTGAGGGAGAGGAGGCCACAAGCAAGAGGACACATGGCAGGGTCTGAGCCACTTCCCCATGCACCTTCTGGGTTTTCTCAGCATACCATCTCCACGAGAAGACAGATTGCAGCTGCGCAGACCCAATTTCGTGGGAGGGCGGGGGCAGATCACACCCAGTCATAACGCTCAGACGTCAGGACTGTAGTCCGCTGATGTCTCCATCAGCCATTCAGTTCCCACCAGAAGCCAGTAGTAGCCAAGAGCTGTTTCTCAGAAAGGAGAATAGTCACATGCAGAGGGGGACACAGCTTTGCCCAGAGTGCTGGCACTCTGCACGGTGGGCTGCTCGCTGGCAGCACTGCTGTTGGCCACACTAAGTGCCAACAGGAGACGAGGTCCGTGGGCCCCTCTCACACCTGATGGCCTTAAAGGTTCCTTGGTAAAAGCTTTGGGAATAGCTGATGGGTTGCCTTCAAAATCCAAGAACTCTCCACAAACATCATGCCTCCTTTTTTAGGTATAGCGACATTTCTCACTTTGTTGGGCGGCCCTGAAATGCTCCATGGTCTCCCCACAGCGTTCTTAAGTGCATGGGTCTCTGAATATTTATGGTAGGGGCGGGGGGGGGGCTTCCTCCCCCTTTTGTGTCTCAGGGAGGCAGGTGCCGTCTGCATGAGGATATCAATAGTGGGACTGAGCGTGGCATTTTGTGGGCCCTCTGCCAGCTGTGTAGTGGCAGAGAGCAGGAAGATGGGACAAGTCCTGGACACCTCCAGGCACCAGCACACAGTTTTTGGTGGTCCTTGCAGATGGACAGGGAGAACCAAAGCTACCCACCAGCCTCGGCTGTGAAACGATAAGGGGATGCATTGGGAAGCCTCTCAAGTCATTGATAGCCCCATAGATCTCTGCAGGTCCCCCAGGATGCAAATTAATCACCTCTGATTTATTCTCATGGTAAGGATGGGAACGGCCAGGACTTTCACTTTTGTCCCTTTTCTACTGAAGTAGCATCCATTCCAAGGCAGGGGGAACCCACATGGGGGCTCAGCTGGCTGCCAAGTGTAAGCCCTCCAACCACACATTGGAAGCTGGGGAAGTAACACAGACCCACCAGTGCTGCAGACACCCCACCTTGGGATGAAACTCTTTATCTCACGACCACCACAAGCCCCCTACTTTGACTGTGGAACCACGGTGGTATCTTTAAGTCACCAGAAATGAGTGGCAACTCAGAGCCAGTGCTGAGTCCTTGAATTATCACAGTACACTCCCTGCCCTAGGGTGATCAGGGAAGAGACATTTGTCAGAACACGTCTGCCTGTCACAGGCCACAGTCGCTCCAAGGCAAGGTCTCAGGCCCCATGGAGGAGGTCAGGAAGGGATGTGCAGTATCAGCGGGTGATATAGCAAGGCTTTCTCAGAGAAGCCAAGGGGTTCGAGACCTGTGAAGTGGCTTAGACCTGCCAAGTCCACAAACCTCTGCAACTCTACAGTGTGGCTACTTAAGCAAGGAATTTTGCTTTCAAATCAGAAGTAATTTTTAACAATAATTTTATTGAGGAGTATTTTATGTACAGCCGAAAGCACAAATATCAAACACAGTTGGGTGTGTTTTCACCACCAGCAGGGCTGAAATCAGAATACCCCCCACAGTGCACCCCACCCCCAAAAGCAGCTTTTATCCAGATCACTCTAGATTTGCTCTGTCCTCACAGACAGAAAAGTTGAGTCAATATATGTGCTGTTTGGTGCCAGTTCTCATTTGCTCCACAGGTTTTGAGGATTTACCCATGTTGGTGCTGTTCAGTTGCTAAGTCATGTCCAACTCTTTGTGACCCCATGGACGACAGCACACCGGGCTTCCCTGTCCTTCTCCATCTCCTGGAGTTTGCTCAAATTCATGTCCACAGAATCAGTGATACCATCCAACCATCTCATCCTCTGTTGCCCTCTTCTCCTCCTGCCTTCATTCTTTCCCAGCAATGGGATCTTTTCCAAAGAGTTGGCTCTTCACATCAGGTGGCCAAAGGTCTGGAGCTTCAGCTTCAGCATCAGTCCTTCCAGTGAAGATTCAGGGTTGATTTCCTATAGGATGGACTGGTTTAATCTCCTTGCTGTCCAAGGAGCTCTCAAGCATGTTCTCCAGCACCACAGTTTAAAAGCATCAATTCTTCAGTACTCAGCCTTCTTTATGGCCCAGCTCTCACATCCACACATGACTACAGGCACTGTTTATTTGTAACTATTGCTGGGCAGTGTGACTGTATCACAGTTTGTATATCCATTTTCGTGTTAATGGACAGGTTGCTTCCAGTTTGGAGCTATTATGAATAAAGCCACCAGAAGCCTTCATGAATCTTTGCTGTGCATGAGGTTTCATTTCTTCTGGCTAAATACGAAAGAAGCAAAATTAGTAGCTCACAGAATGAGTGTGTAATAAATTTCCAAACAATGTCTCAAATAGATTGCATGGCTTTCCAATTCCGCCAGCAATGGTTCTGGTTACCTGAGACTCCAACATATACAGTCTATCATTTCTGATGCCCATGCAGTAGCCTCCACAGACTTCCAGAAACTTCACTCTCTGGAGCAGGCTCTCAGCACACACAGGCTTGTGCATACCTAAGGTGGGCACATGTGTAGAAGTGCGAGACTGGGCACGCCTGTGGTGTGTCTGTACAGACCTGCGCCATCTGTCTCTCCTGCTTTCTGCCCTGCTCCTGCTCCCTTTTTCTTGGAGGCTGAACTCCATCTCCCTTCTGGCCTCACCAAATTCAGGTGCGTGCATATCCTTGCTTGGGTGTTTAGCTCCTGGATATCAAAACTTTTGTCTGATTTGCCACCACCCCCAGAGGCCCAGACCATGGGTGTGACTGGCACCTTTTCTCTCCGTGCAGAAGAGGAACCTTCCCTTGTGTGCCCAGGTGAGCCCAGCAAGCAGCCGTCCAGGGGATGCGGGTGACTACCTGCTCTGCATCTCCCAGAGAGCGGCTGGGAGTGAGGCCCTGGGGCTCAGCTCAGCCCCAAGCAGGAATCACCAGGTAAGGAGGACTTCCCAGGGAGCAAAGAGTTGCATCAGACAGAGAAGGGGATAAAGGTCTGTCCAGCAGTGAGCACTCCTTACACAAACTCTGATCAGAAGCCTGCTCTGTGCTGGGCTCACCAAGGCTGGGGACCCAGGAATACGACAGACCAGGTTCCTCCCAGCCAAGGGCGAGGGAGAGAAAGCAGTAAGGGGTCAGCAACTGGTTAATGTAAAGGCTACTGGGAAAACTATGGACAAGGACAGTGGCCCCACGGCAGTGGCCACCTCCACTCTGGGTCCAAGGCTAGGAAAGGCTTTGGGAAGCCCCTCCAGGGGACTTGGGGACATCCCGGCACAGTCTGGCCACTCTGACACCAACAGGGAGGATCATCACTGCAGCTTGTGGATCAAGAAATCATGGCCGAGAGAAAGTAATGGCGCCCACCCTGGGTCCCACACCCAGGAAGCAGCAGGTGGGCTACAGAAGGTTCCATTGGCCCCAGGTCCGTGTTTGTCCCACACCTGCCCATAGAAGGAGGGGAAACTAGGGGTTTCAGGAAGACCTTGTGTCCAACAGCTGATGGCACTGGTCTGTCCTAGAGGTACGGGACCAGGAAGAATATTCTTTCTGGCCACTTAACCTCTACCTGTCAATCTGAAGGCTTGAAATGCTGGATCTCAGTAAAAGCATCACAGTTGGGGGATCAGCACTCACCATGGGAACTAGGTCAGAAGCGTCCGTGCCTCAAGCCTTGTGCCTCTGGAAAGCCAGGTGCAGCCCAAGAGGGACTGGGAGGAGAGGATGGTGAGCCCCAAAGACGGGCTCCAAGGGTCTCCAGGGATGTCAAGGGTGTGAACATTGGTCAAACTGCTTCTTGCCTGTCAGTCCAAGGATAAGCTTCCATCGGAGCTCCTGCTCTTTTGGAAAACTGCTGACCACGGTCAGTGACACAAGAGGGAAAGCCACTTTATGACCATCGTGGAAGGAAAAGTCTGCAGGTGAGATGGCGTGGGCTCAACCCCAACCCGGGGAGATGAATGAGGAGCTGGCAGTTAAGTCCACTGATGGGCCACGATGCAGAGCAGGAAGAGCAGAGGGGCTGCTGCTCTCCAGCATCTTGGAGCGAGTTCTGGACCATCCCATCCTGATGGACACATAGCGGAAACCGGCTGGTTGGTGACTTCATCTACACCACACGTTTCGGAGGTTTTTGGATTTGTGAGGAAGGAGAAATCTTGGTGCTGGACACAAGAGGATGTGCTGTGGACAAGAGAATGTGGGTGAGGAGGCGCAACCTCTGAGGAGCAGCACTCAGCTGTCACCCATGGCTGGCCCTGGAGCCCCCTCACTATTTCTCGCTTCTCCACCTGGAACCTCCTTTCTAATACAGACCCAGATACACTGTAGGATCAATTCCTGACTACTGCTATAAAATGAATATTGCAATAAAGAAAGTAGAACTATTTTTTTGGTTTCCCAGTGCATATAAAAATTAAATTTCCATGTTGGAGAAGGTGTAGAGAAGAGGCAAGCTTCCTACACTGTTGCGGGAATGTAAGTTTGTATAGTCACTATGGAGAACAGTATGGAAGTTCACTTAAAAATTAAATACAGAGCTACCACATGATCTAGCAATTCCACTCCTGGGCATATATCCAGAGAAAACTATCATTTGAAAATATATGTGCACCCCAATGTTCATTGTAGCACTGTTTACAATTGTCATTAGAGAGAAACCTAAATGTCCATCAACAGATGAATGGATAATGAAGTTGTGGTACATATAATAAAATGGAATATTACTCAGCTATAAAAATGAAAAAAGTAATACCATTTGCAGCAATATGGGTGGACCTGGATTTTATCATAATAAGTGAAGTAAGTCAGAGAAAGACAAATGTCATATGATATCACTTATGTGTGGAAACTAAAATATGATACAAACAAACTTATTTACAAAATAGAGATAGACTCAAAAACATAGAAAACAAACTTAGTTACCAAAGGGGAAAGGGGTGGAAAGGGATAAATTTGGAGTTTGGGATTAGCAGATTGTTGTTGTTCAGTTGCTAAGTCATGTTCAGCTCTTTGTGACCCCATGGACTGCAGCACAGCCAGCCTCCCTGTCTTTCACCATCTACCAGAATTCACCCAAGTTCACTGAATCGGTGATGCCATCCACCCACCACATCCTCTGTCAACTAATTCTCAATCTTTCCCAGAGTCAGAGTCTTTTTCAATGAGTCAGCTCTTCTCACCAGGTGGCCAAAGTACTGGAGCTTCAGCATTAGTCCTTCCAATGAGTATTCAGGATTGATTTTCCTTAGAATTAAGTGGTTTGATCTCCTTGCAGTCAAAAGGACTCTCAAGAGTCTTCTACAGCATCACAATTCAAAAGCATCAGTTCTTCAGCATTCAGCATTCTTTATGGTCCTACTCACATCTGACTACTGGGAAAACCATAGCTTTGACTATATGGACCTTCATTGGAAAAGTGATGCCACTGCTTTTTAATATGCTGTCTAGGTTTGTCATAGCCTTTCTTCCCAGAAGCAAGCATCTTCTAATTTCATGACTACAGCCACCATCTGCAGTGATTTTGGAACCTAAGAAGAGAAAATCTGTCATTGCTTCCACTTATTCTCCTTCTAGTTAACAGAAAGTGATGGAACGAAATGCCATGAACTTAGTCTTATGAATGCTGAGTTTTAAGCCAGGTTTTTCACTCTCCTCCTGTTTTTCACTCTCCTCCTTTACCCTCATCAAGAGGCTCTTCAATTCTTCTTCACTTTCTACGATTAGAGTGGTATCAACTGCATATCTGAGGTTGTTGATATTTTTCCCAGCAATCTTGATTCCAGCTTGTGCTTCATCCAACCTGGCATTTCACATGATGTACTCTGCATATAAGTTAAATAAACAAGATGACAATACACAACCTTGTCATATTCCTTTCCCAATTTTGAACCACTCACTTGTTCCATGTTCGGTTCTAACTGTTGCTTCTTGACACAAATACAGGTTTCTCAGGAGGCAGGTAAAGTATTTGATATTCCCATCTCTTTAAGAATTTTTCCACAGTTGGGATCCACACAGTCAAAGGCATCACATAGTCAATGAAACAGAAGTAGGTGTTTTTTCTGGAATTCCCTTGCTTTTTCTATGATCCAAGGAATGTTGGCGATTTGATCTCTAGTCCCTCTCCCTTTTCTAAACCCAGCATGCACATTACATCTGGAAGTTCTTGATGCAAATACTGCTGAAGCCTAGCTTGAAGGATTTTGAGCATAACCTTACTAACATGGAAAATGAATGCAATTGTCAGTAGTTTGAACATTTTTTAGCACTGCCCTTCTTTGGGACTGGAATGAAAACTGACCTTTTCCAGTCTTATGGCCACTGTTGAGTTTTCCAAATTTGCTGGCATACTGAGTGCAGCACTTTAACAGCATCATCTTTTAGGATTTAAAATAGCTCAACTGGAATTCTATCACTTCCACTAGCTTTATTGGTAGAAATGTTACCTAAGGCCCACTTGAATTCACACTCCAAGATGTCTGGCTCTAGGTAAGTGACCACACCATCTGGTTATCTGGGTCATCAAGACCTTTTTTGTACAGTTCTTCTGTGTGTTCTTGCTACTTCTTCTTAATCTCTTCTGCTTCTGTTAGGTCCATACTGTTTCTGTCCTTTATTATGCCCATCTTTGCATGAAATGTTCCTTTGATATCTCCAATTATCTTGACGAGGTCTCTAGTCTTTTTCCATTCGATTATTTTCCTCTATCATTGTTTATGAAAGAAGGCCTTTTTATCTCTCCTTGCTATTCTATAGAACTCTGCTTTCAGTTGAGTTTGTCTTTCCCTTTCTCCTTTGCTTTTTGCTTTTCTTCTTTTCTCAGCTATTTGTAAAACATCCTCAGACAACCACTTTGCCTTCTTCCATTTCTTTTTCTTTGAGATGGCTTGTTCACTGCCTCTTATACAATGCCACGAATCTCTGTCCATAGCTCTTCAGATACTCTGTCTACCAGATCTAATTCCTTGAATCTATTTGTCACCTTTACTGTATAATCATAAGGGATTTGGTTTAGGTCATACCTGAATGGTCTAGTGGTTTTCCCCACTTTTTTAGTTTAAGCCTGACTTTTGCTCTAAGGAGCTGATGCTCTGAGCCACAGTCAGCTCCAGGTCTTGTTTTTGCTGATGGTATAGAGCTTTGCCATCTCTGGCTGCAAAGAATATAATCAATTTGATTTCAGTATTGACCATCTGGTGATGTCCATGTATAGAGTCATCTCTTGTGTTGTTGGAAGTGGGTGTTTGCAATGACCAGTGCATTCTCTTGGCCAAAGTCTCTTAGTCTTTGCCCTGCTTCATTTCATACTCCAAGGCCAAACTTGCCTGTTACTCCAGGTATCTCTTGACAACCTACTTTTGCATTCCAATCCTCTATGATGAAAAGAACTTCTTTTTTTAGTGTTAGTTCTAGAAGATCTTCTGGTCAGCTTCTTTGGCCTCAGTGGTTGGGGCATAGACTTGGATTACTGTGATGTTGAATGGTTTGTCTTGGAAAAGAACCAAGATCATTCTGTCATTTTTGAGACTGCACCCAAGTACTGCATTTCCGGTTCTTTTGTTGATTACGAGGGCTACTCCACTTGGTCTATGGGATTCTTGGCCACAGTATTAGATATGATGGTCATCTGAATTAAATTCGCCATTCCTGTCCATTTTAGTTTGCTGATGCCTAAGATGTCGTTTGTTCACTCTTGCCATTTCCTGCTTGACCATATCCAATTTACCTTGATTCATGGATCTAATATTCCAGGTTCCTTTGCAGTATTGTTCTTTAAAGAATCAGATTTCACTTTCACCACCAGACACATCCACAACTGAGTGTCATTTCTGCTTTGGCCCTGCAGCTTCATTCTTTCTGGGGCTATTAGTAATTGCCCTCTGCTCTTCCCCCAGTAGCATACTGGATACCTACCAACCTGGGAGGCTCAGCTTCTGGTGTCATATCTTTTGCCTTTTTGTACTGTTCATGGGGTTCTTGTGGCAAGAATATTGGAGTGGTTTGCCAATCCCTTCTCCAGTTTTCAGAACTCTCTACTATGACCCATCCATCTTGAGTGGCCCTGCATGGTATGACTCATAGCTTCACTGAGTAATACAAGCCCCTTCGCCACGACAAGACAATGATCCATGAAGAGGAGATTAGCAGATACTTACAATATATATAAAATAAATAAGTTCCTACTGTATAGCACAGGGAACTATACTCAATATCTTATGCTGTGCTCAGTCACTCAGTCATGTCTGACTCTTTGCAACCCCATGGATTATAGCCCGCCAGGCTCCTCTGTCCATGATTCTCCAGGCAAGAATACTGGAGTGGGTTGCCATGCCCTCCTCCAAGAGATCTTTCTTCCCAACCAACGGATCAAACCCAGGTTCTCCCACACTGCAGGTGGATTCTCTACCATCTGAGCCACCAGGGAAAACAAAGAAGTTCATTGGCTTCTCCAGGTGATCTTCCCAACCCAGTGATCAAACCCAGGTGTCCTGCATTGCAGGCAGATTCTTTACCAGCTGAGCCACCAAGGAAGCCCCAATATCTTATAATAAACTATAATATAAAAGAATCAGAGCATGCATTTATATATATGTATATATATATACACACATATATATATAACTGAACCACTTTGCTGTACACCTGAATCTAACACAAAGTTGTAAATTAACTATACTTCAATTTTTAAAAACATTAAAAAATAAGTTACATTCCCAATATACTATAATCTATTAAGTGTGTAATAGCACGTGTCTTTTGAAAAACAATATACATACCTTAATTAAAAAGTACGTTATTCTAAAAACTGTTAATCATCATCCGAGGCCTCAGAAATAGCAACAGCAAAAACCCCTGATCATAAATCATTGTAACAATATGATCATAATGAAAAAGTCTGAAATGTTGCTAGAATCACCAAACTGTGACAGACACATGAAATAAGAAAGTGCTGTTGGAAAAATGGTTCATATATTCTTGGTCAACACAGGCTGATTCAAAATTGGGAAAGGAGTACATCAAGGATATATATTGTCACCCTGCTTATTTAACTTATATGCTGAGTGAAAGTGAAAGTGAAGTTGTTCAGTCATGTCCGACTTTTTGCGACCCCATGGGCTGTAGACTGCCAGGCTCCTCCATCCATGGGATTTTCCAGGCAAGAATACTAGAGTGGTTTGCATTTTCCTCCTTCAGGGGATCTTCCCAACCCAGGGATCAAACCCGGCTCTCCTGAACTGCAGGCAGACTCTTTACTGTCTGAGCCACCAGGGAAGTTTAGATGCGGAGTCCATCACGCAAAATGCCAAGCTGGATAAAGCACAAGCTGGTGTCACGAATGCCATGAAAAATATAAAAACCTCAGATATGCAGATGACACCACCTTTATGGCAGAAAGCGAAGAGGAACTAAAGAGCCTCTTCATGAAAGTGAAAGAGGAGAGTGGAAGAGCTGGCTTAAAACTCAACATTCAAAAATCTAAGATTATGGCCTCTGGTTCCATCACTTCATGGCAAATATATGGGGAAACAATGGAAACAGTGACAGACATTATTTTCTTGGGCTCCAAAATCCCTGCACATGGTGACTACAGCCACGAAATTAAGAGACACTTGCTCCTTGGAAGAAAAGCTATGACCAACCTAGACAGCATATTAAAAGGCAGAGAAATTACTTTGCCAGCAAAGGTCTGTATAGTCAAAGCTATGGTTTTTCCAATAGTCATGTATGGATGTGAGAGTTGGACTATAAAGAAAGCTGAATGCCAAAAAATTGATGCTTTTGGACCGTGGTGTTGGGGAAGACTCTTGAGAGTCCTTGGACTGCAAGGAGATCCAACAAGTCCATTCTGAAGGAAAGAAGTCCTGAATATTCATTGGAAGGACTGATGCTGAAGCTGAAACTCCAATACTTTGGCCACCTGATAAGAACTGACCCATTGGAAAAGAGCCTGATGCTGGGAAAGATTGAAGGCAGGAGGAGAAGGGGACAACAGAGGATGAGATGGTTGGATGGCATCACCAATTCGATGGACATGAGTTTGAGAAAGCTCTGGGAGTTGGTGATGGACAGGGAAGCCTGGTGTGCTACAGTCCACAGGGTTGCAAAGAGTCAGACCTGACTGAGCAACTGAACTGACTGACTGATATATACAGACCATGTTTTCTTTATCTGTTCATCTGTTTATGGACTTTTCTGTTGCTTCCAGTCCTTGGATATTGTGAATAATGTTGCAGTGAACATAGATGTGTAAGTATGTCTTTGAGCTCCTATTTTCCATTTTTTTGCATGCATATACAGAAGTGAGATTGTTGGATTGTATATATGGTGATTCTATCTTAATTTTTAAAGAAATTGTCACACTGTTTTCCATAGGTACTTCAGTCCAACAAATTAGAGAAAGTCATTAATTATGAAAAAACCATGACTATCTGGTTTTGGACTTCTATCAAAGGTAAACCAAGAGAACCACAATAGTTTAAGCTAGCCAACTGCCATTTGAAATTGCTCACAAAGGTGTATCTGTTGCCAGAAGAAAAATCTGCCAGTCAAATTCTGTATCAGAATTTACCATAAGCTGATACAACAAAAATAACATTGAAGGCTATAAGTAATCAGTAGGACTTAAAACATACTTACAAACTGCACTGGTATTATACCATTAAGATATATGTACACACAAAGTTCTTGACCATCTCCACGAGTCCAGTTTCAGTCATTTTAGAACTTTAAGAGCATACATCTACTATGTATTCAAAACAAGTAAAAACTAGTAGGGATGGTTATTTAGTCACACTGATACTATACAATCATAAGACTATTTTCATAGACAAACTATTCACCGAGAACATATATAGAAATTGCCCTTAAATATTATACTGTTTAGTATACTGCTCATTTTTTTAAACTATAACTGTTTTTTTTAAAAAGTGATATGTCTTAAATATTTGTGCTAAAAAAGTTACCAGAAACAAAATACTAAAGACATTTTTACTTCAGAATGCATCATCCCATTTATCTTTGGCTAAGTGTAAAATCAGTTTTTATTACCTTAACACAACATTGATATAGACAAAAGGGAAATGGAACTCTCTGGGATTCAAACTTTGCCAGGAAATCCAACAACTACAGGAAAAAAAGTAAATTTACTCATTTCAAACGTTACTTTTAACATAACTAGTCAGTGCTTACTCAGTGTTATTCAACATATTATAATTGCAAATAAAATTGACTTGGCAGTATTTTTCTCACAAGTCATTAGTTAGATAATGCTATTTTACTCTCATAAATAGACAATCTTCTATCTTCTCCTTCAAATGGTCTTTCCAACTACTGGTCCTTTCCCAGGTCAGTAAAACTAATGGCAAGATAGCAATGCTTTATGTAATCCATGGATTCATATGAAATACGAATCTATGAAAATCTATGAAAAAGGTAATTCACTAAAGCTATGAACCACTGAAATCTGGTATTAGCCAGCCAGCAGTTTCATAAAGAAGAGGCCCTTGAAAGCACAGCACTCTCTCACCTGTAAAAGTAAAAAGAAATAAAAGTTCTGGGTTGGTTGTGACTTGTCTTCATATATAAGAATATTCACATCTGGGAGAGTCATCACACTTGTACTGTGGTAATCCTCAAAATTTAGGCAAGTGGGTAAGGCAATGTATTCATCAACACTTCAGATCAAACTTCAACACAACTAAAACACCTTAGCATCTAATGTAAATAATAAAAAGCCAATTAGGATATCAGTCTATATAAATCATCTGTCACCTGCTAAGCAAAGAAAATCTACAGATCCCTGGGTTGGGAAGATCCCCTGGAGGAGGCATGGCAACCCATTCCAGTATTCTTGCCTGGAGAATTCCATGGGCAGAGGAGCCTAGTGGGCTATAGTCCATGGGGTTGCAAAGTCAGACACAACTGAGCAACTAAGCACACAGCATAGTAGCACTCTACTGGCAGGGCTGGTTTATTTTTTATTGTACATCTGGGATTTAAAGAAATGTTAAGTCTAGGAGCTTATGCTTTATCTATTCTTCCAACCCTTTTAAATGATTAAACTATGAAAAACATTCTATTCATAAAAATGTCAATGTGCATCAAATACAGTTGTTTTTGCTTTTTTAAAGAAGTTCCACTATGTTCATGCCTTCACTGTGTTCAGTGATGTACTGGGTGTTGGGCTGCTTCAGTGAACAACAGCAACAACAAAAAAAACAGACAAGAATTCTAACCTTTGGAACTTATACTCTATGTTGAACCTACCATTAAAACTTGCAAGACTAAATATAATGTTGGGGATTGGAATAATATCTGGAATTTATCCCTATTCATCAGACAAATCAGACAAGCAATTCCTGGCAGTACCTAAAAATATAATTTGATTGTAGAATAGATTTTTACATAATTTTCAGTCCGCTTGGTTTCAAAAGACCCCAAAGTAACAAAAGTGCCAACACAGTCAGCTCTTTTAGCTCTATTTAAGCCATTGGACCTTTTCCTAGAATTTTTCTATAAACAAGTAGGATAGTATTACAAAGGAAACCAACTGTATTGAAATCATTATATGAGGGCTTCCCTGGTAGCTCAGCTGGTAAAGAATCTGCTTGCAATGCAGGAGACCCTGGCTCAATTTCTGGGTTGGGAAGATCAGCTGGAGAAAGGATAGGCTACCCACTCCAGTGTTCTTGGTCTTCCCTGGTGGTTCAGACAGCACAGAATCTGCCTGCAATGCGGGAGACCTGGGTTCGATGCCTGGGTTGAGAAGATCCCCGGGAGAAGGAATTGGCTACCAACTCCAGTATTCTGGCCTGGAGAATTCCATGGACAGAGGAGCCTGGCAGGCTACAGTCCATGGAGTCGTAAAGAGTCATACAGGACTGAGCAAGTTTCACTTTCACACCTTCGTGGTATTTTATGAGCTCCTCAATTGATGTAAATATTTAGCTGCTGATCCAATAACTACCACAATTCTGAAATAAAGAAGAGTCTACATTACATCTTTATGTATCTCCCAACTATAAAGCTGAGATGTGAACACCAGCATACACTAATACTATTGTGGGTTTTTTGTTTGTTTATTTAGCTTTGCTTTTGGGGGAGGGGATCTACATTCATAACTGAAATACTAAATTTGAGGCAATACCAAAAAAAAACCTTTTTCCTCTCCGAGTTTACAGATTTTCTGAAGTATGAACACTGACCCTGAATTTAAAATCCCTACTCTAAAACATCTAGTTTTTAAGAAAAACAATCCATAGAAGGTAGTCACACACCTTCACAAGGTGGAAGAAAGCAGGTAATTAAGAGTCAGAGCAAGGGCTTCTGTGGTGGCTCAGGGGTAAAGAATCTGCCTGCCAATACAGGAGACAGGGGTTCAGTCCCTAATGCGGGAAGATTCAACATGCGGCCGAGCACCTAAGCCCCTGTGCGCAACTATCAAGCCTGTGCTCCGGAGTCTGGGAGCCACAGCTGTGTGGAGCCTGTGGGCTGCAGCTACAGACGTCTGCACGCTCTAGAGCCGCTGTTCCGCCGCAAGAGAAGCCACCACAATCACAATGAGAAGCCCACACACCAAAACTAGAGAGTGGCCCCAGCTGGCCACAGCTAGAGAAAAGTCTGCATTGCAATCAAGACCCAGCAGAGCCAAAGTTAAATTAATTTAAAAGAGCAGAAACACCCTTGGTAACCTCTTAAATATTCCATAAAGTTACAAATACATGGGTTTTGTATGACTCAAAAGTAATTCTAATGCACATTAAAGTTTGAAAACTCCTTACAACAACAATTTTTGCAGGTTTCTTGACATCTATTATAACTCCATATATAATTCCATACATCCATAATAACGAAAGGGAATTCTAAAGTGTTCTTGTAGCCTTATAGAATTTCACTCCACTTTAGTTTCTATTGTCTCCACTATAATATAAATTAATAGATGTGTTAACTGTGGAAATTAAAGGGCTGTTGGAACTTCCTGGCGGTCCAGTGGTTAAGACTCAACTTTCACTGCTGGGGGCAGGGGTTTGATCCCTGGTCAGGGAACTAGGATCTCCCACATGCCCCAGGCATGGCCAAAAAATTAAAGAGCTGTCTTCCACTGGAAATCGGATTCTACCATTAGCCAAGACATGTTGATCAAAGACAATAAAAACTCAGCTTTCAAACCGTCATAGAATGAGGATCAGGCGCAGTCTTTAGCACATTGTTGTTGCTGTGTGTCATTTCCCCCTCCCCCCACCTCGTTACCAGGCAACGGTTGGGGGGCAACCGTTAGTGGTCCTGCTCAGCCATTGGTGGGCTCCGTAGCGGGCCCCTCCCCAAGCGACCCAATGTCAATGAGCAACCCGTAGTGGGCCCCTTCAGCCAAAGGTTGGCGGAGGGGTGGCTCTCAGGCGTGTAAGAGACGGATTCTGGCCTTCTCCCCGCCTCCCCCGCCCTCCAGCGTTCCTTCCAGTGCACCGGGCCTCAGGCCAGTGGGTAGGCTGGGGGCCCTAGGAAACAGGTGGGGGCAGAATCCTGCAGAGCGCCAGCGCCCTCGCCAAGGTCACCCACTGGCCAGCTGAGGCCTTGAGGCAACGGTGAACCTCTCCTCCATCCCTGCCTCTGTGACTAATGGCAGCGGCAGTCGCCCCGGGCCACCGTCTGTGGGACCTGGCCCCTGCTCTTTGGGTATGGTATTGTTTGGCCTCACTGTACCAGGCTTCCCAGGTGGCGCTAGTGGTAAAGAACCCGCCTGCCGGGGGAAGAGAGGCGTTCAATCCCCGGGTTGGGAAGAGCCCTTTGGGAAGAAAGTGGCAACCCACTCCAGTATTCTTGCCTGGAGAATCCCATGGACAGAGGAGCCTGGCGGGCTACAGTCCCTAGGTTCGCAGAGACCGACGCGACTGAAGCGACTTAGCACAGCGCAGTGCGTGGGGCACACGGACTTGTTTTGTTAACAAAATCACTATTAATCAAGTATTATTGCAATTTGTCAAACAACTGCTGTTCTGAAAAGATGACATCAAGACAATGGGATTTATAAATGGAAACATAATACCACATTAAAGGTAGCTTTTGTTTATTGCTTTACAAGGAAAAGCACAGCAAGAGAGCACGCACATTTCCAAAAGATCTACGCACTAGGCTTTTCGGAAAACAAACGGATGCCTTCAGGCAACACAAAGCGGACCCAAAAGCTCACCCTGGTTTTCTCCTGTCCCCACCCACTACTCTGAGATAAAGGGCCGGGAAACCGGTTCTCAAACGGTGGCGGTAGAAGGGGACGCTGCAACTGCCCTAAAGCAGCGACTCCCGCGAGGAGCCGAGCACCGGGGCGCAGGCGATCCCGACAGGGCGGCCATCTCGCAATGCAGTTCTCCAACCCCCAAGCGCGAAGCCCATCCCACAGCCACAGCGCAGCGGCTCCACCAAGCCGGACCACAGAGGAGCTCCAGGCCGCCCCCTAGCTGTTGTCAGCCCACGCAGGGGACCCGCACCCCCGCCGCTCCCTCCCTTCCGCCCACCACATCACTTACCCCAAGGCGCCACGGCGCACCCGCGGCCTCCCTACAATAGGATACTTTCTCCGAGCCCTCTTCCTCAGAACAGCAACAAACACCGAACCAAGGCTATGCCATGCGGCAACTGCACCCTCTCCCGTTGTGCTTGCTAAGGCTTCCTGGTGACTCAGAGGGTAAAGTGTCTGTCCGCAATGCTGGAGATCCGGGTTCGATCCCTGGGTCTGCAAGATCCCCTGGAGAAGGAAATGGCAACCCACTCCAGTATTCTTTCCTGGAGAATCTCATGGACGGAGGAGCCCGGTAGGCTACAATCCACGGGGTCGCAGAGTCGGACACGACTGAGCGACTTTTTTTTTTTTTAACGCTTTCCCTTCACAAGGGATTTTTCTCCCAATGACCCACTGAAATAACCTACAGGAATGCACTTTCCCCCCGCGCAAAGTCCTGCCTGCCACCTCCTGGAGCACAGCCCTTGCTAACCCCAGCCCCCAAATCTGAAACACCTGGAGCCGGCCTCCCACTCCTTTGTCTGTTACCTAGCCGAAGCTCTTTTACTCTACTGCAGGACGGGCCAATAAATCAGGAGCCGAGTTGCTGGAAGGAAGAATAAGGATTTTAATCCGAAAGCCAGTAAAGAGAAAGGAGAACAGACTCAGACTCAAAAAGCAAAGTCTCCAATTCAACAACTCCTATTTTAAGGAAGAGGTAGAGAGAAGGCGGGGCCTGCATCTCTGACCAGTGGCTAAGCAGGACCACTGCTGGTGGCTTATTAACAGTTTACTCCCTTTCGGGAGGACCCACCAAGGTGCCCAACAATGGCTGATTTGTTGTTATTTAGTCACTAATAGTGTCCAGACCCTGCCACCCGGTAGACTGCAGCAGTTAGACTTTCCTGTCCTTCATTATCTCCTAGAGTTTGCGCAAACTCATGTCCACTGAGTTGGTGATGCCATCCAAACATCTCATCCTGTCACCTCCTTCTCCTCCTGCCCTCAATCTTCCCTAGTATCAGAGTCTTTTCCAACAAGTCTGTTCTTCGCATCAGGTGGCCAAAGTATTGGAGCTTCAACTTCAGTATCAGTCCTTCCAATGAATATTCAGGGTTGATTTCCTTTAGGATTGACAGGTATGATCTCCTTGCTGTCCAAGGGGCTCTCAGGAGTCTTCTCCAGCACAGTAGTTTGAAAGCATCAATTCTTTGGTGCTCAGCCTGTATCGTTCCACTCTCACATGACTACCAGAAAAATCACAGTTTTGACTAGATGGACCTTTGTTAGCAAAGTGATGTCTCTGCTTTTAATACACTGTCTACATTTGTCATAGCTTTTCTTCCAAGGAGCAAGCATCTTTTAATTTCATGGCTGATTCTGGAGCCCAAGAAAATACAGTCTGTCACAGTTTCTATTTTTTCCCCATTTTTTGCCACGAAGGGATGGGACCAGATACCCTGATCTTAGTTTTTTGAATATTGAATTTTAAGTCAGCTTTTTCACTCTCCTCTCTCATGTTCATCAAGAGGTTCCTCTTTGCTTTCTGCCATTAGGGTGGTGTCAACTGCATATCTGAGGTTATTGATATTTCTCTGGGCAATCTTGATTTCAGCTTGTACTTCATCCAGCCTGGCATTTCACATGATGTATACTCTGCATATAAGTTAAATAAGCAGGGTGACAATATACAGCCTTGATGTGCCCCTTTCCCAATTTTGAATCAGTCCATTGTTCCACCTCCAGTTCTAACTGTTGCTTCTTGACCAGAATACAGGTTTCTCAGGAGGCAGCTAAGGTGGTCTAGTATTCCCCATCTCTTTAAGAATTTTGTACTGTTTGTTGTGACCCACACAGTCAAAGACTTTAGCATAATCAGTAATGCAGAAGTAGATGCTGTTATGGAATTCCCTTGCTTTTTCTATGCTCCAACGGATGTTGGCAATATGATCTCTGGTTCCTCTGCCTTTTCTAAATCCAGCTTTTGTACATCTGGAAGCTCTCAGTTCACGTAACTGTTGAAGCCTAGCTTGAAGGACTTTGAGCATAATCTCGCTAGCCATGTGAAATGTGTACAATTGTGTGGTAGTTTGAAGATTTCTTGGTATTGCCCTTCTTTGGGATTGGAATGACAAGTGACATTTTCCTGTCCTGTGGCCACTGCTGAGTTTTCCAAATATGCTGGCATATTGAGTGCTGCACTTTCACAGAATCATCTTTTTGGATTTAAAATAGCTCAGCTGGAATTCCATCACCTCTACTAGCTTTGTTCCTAGTGATGCTTCCCAAGGCTCACTTGGCTTCACACTCCAGGATTAGAAGTCCATTAGGTGCCTTTTTGCAGGGGCTCAGAGTCATGCTCCTGGAATTTAGGCTGCTGGTCCTGCTTCAGCACCATTTATAATGATTGGCCAGTGCCGCCTCCTCCCACCACTGTTGACTGCCTGCCCTGTGCTCTGCCCTGCTTAACTCCCGCTTTGGCCACCCCTCTGAGCTCGATTTGCCTAGGCCCCTCGAGCACACAGGCCTTTCAGGGCTCCTGCCCCAGCACCATCCCCAGGGCACGCCAGGATTGGTAGCTCCAAAGAGCTTGAGCAGAGCAGGGTGGGGAAGGGGCAGTGGTCTCTTGCTATCTTCCATCCTCTAATTCTCCCCCCTACTCCCACCCCAGGGCCGCCTGAGGCAGCCTTATTAAAGACTAAATTTGATTTTTGTGTGTTGTTGGGGCTAGGGGAAGGGAAACGATGCCTTACCCGCAGCAAAGGATGGAAGCACATTGCGGAAGCACATGTGCAGTATGGGACCACAATGATATGGACTTCGAAATTACCAAATAGCAATAGCAATAGCACCCAGAGTAGTTCCTACATTGTTGTTCTTTAGTCACTAAGCCATGTCTGACTGTGACCCCATGGACTGCTGCATGCCAGGGCTTCCCTGTCCTTCACTGTCTGCCAGAGTTTGCTCAGACTCGTGTCCCTTGAGTCAGTGATGCCATCCAATCATCTTGTTCTGTCACCCCCTTCTCCTTCTGCCCTCAATCTTTCCTAGCATCAGGGTCGTTTCTAATGAGTCAGCTCTTCACATCAGGTGGCCAAAGTATTGGAGCTTCAGCTTCAACATCAGTTCTTTCAATGAATATTCAGGATTTATTTCCTTTAGGATTGACTGGTTTGTTCTCTTTGCAGTCCAAGAGACTCGTAATTCCTGCATAGGAAAGCTTTAAGGCTAGCAATCTGACTGAAAAAAGGTAATGATAGGTAATAAAGTCTGCATCTAGAAATTTCATTGTTTACCAAGCTCACTGCCAGTTTATTTAGTCCGACTGACAGCCAGTTGTCAGGTCCTCCTCCTCCCCTTCTCCAGCCTGGATCACACGGAAATGAAAACAAAGCGGGAGACACTAGGCAGGCTTGGGGTTGAGCTACGGCTTTTGAGCTAGTGGACTTTCGCCCACCTCCAAGAGATGCTAAAGTGAATACCCCATTGAAACCACTCGGTGATGTGGGTAGGGGCTCTGAGGAGCTCTAGTCCTTTTATGTCTCAGCTCAGAGAGAATTCCAGGAGGGGCAAGGTGATAGATAAAGGATTTATTTTGGTGCTGATGAACCTATTTGCAGGGCAGAAATAGAGACACAGATGTATAGAATGGACTTACGGACACAGTGAGGGAAGGAGATGGTAGGATGAATTGAGAGTAGCATGAAATATATACATTACCATGAGTGAAATAGATAGCTGGTGGGGAGCTGCTATATAACACAGGGACTTCTGCCCAGTGCTCTGTGATGACCTAGAGGGGGTGGGAAGGTGGGTGGAACAGGAGGGAGGTTCAAGAGGGGAGGATACATGTATATTTATGGCTTATTCCCATTGTTGTAGGGCAGAAACCAACACAGCATTGTAAAGCAATTATCCTCCACTTAACAATTTTAAGCAATTGAGCTTTTTCTAAAGAAAAAGAAAAGTGATTAGAATAGGAGTTTGTGAGGCTTACAAAAGAGTGGATGAGGGGATGCCAAGCCCCAAGAACTTAGTTGGCTACAGTTTTATAAACAAAGGAAAACAGGGGGCGGGGGTGCAGGCAGGAAAGACCACCTTCTCCGTCATTCTTGAGTAGGCATCATACTTCCATCATCAGTTCTTCTCCAGGTTTGGCAAGGGAGTTTTCTCCCTTGGTCAAGCCAGGACTGTCATCGAACTATGGAAAAAATATTTCAAGTCTCAGTACAGTGAGGGTCTTTACTTTGAAGTGTCACCTTTCCATAAATGTGTGTGTGTGTGTGTGTGTGTGTGTGTGTGTGCGCGTAGAGAGTATGTCCTAGGGATTATTAACTTGTTGAGCTCACTGGGCAGAATAGGGGCCTCATGCCACCATTGTTTTGTTGGGTTGGGGCACGTCCCACGCTTCCAGTGCATAGTCTTTGTTGCTTAGCCAGACTGCTTGGTTTTATGGTCAAGAACTGCTTTCTCGAGTAATCATTAACTTACGGGGGTCTCCCATACTTTTTCTTTACTTACAATCCCCTAATGGGATTAACTATTTAATCACCTACTATTTGTTCCTTTACTGTGTCCCTGTCATTGTTATACTGATGTCAGGGCTCTGCACGGACCTATTTGTGCAATTTTCTGTCATCTATTTTCTTTGAGCTATTATTGAATATACACACAATTTAAATGAATTTCATCTTGTTAAACCTCTGTTCCAAAAGTCTGTAATTTACTCAGCTAAGAAATGGGGAGAATAATAGCAGCTTTCCATTGATTTACTGTGAAATTGTGTGGAAAGGGCTTCCTAGGTGCCATAGTGGTAAAGAATCTGCCTGCCAATGCAGGAGACACAAGAGAAGCAGATTCAATCCCCGGGTCAGGAAGATCCACTGGAGGAGGAAATGGCAACCTACTCCAGTATTCTTGCCTGGAAAATTCCATGGACAGAGGATTAACTATTTAATCACCTACTCTTTGTTCCTTTACCGTGTCCCTATCATTGTTATACTGATGTCAGGGCTCTGTAGGGCCCTATTGTGCAATTGGTTGCAATTTGTTGCAATTGGTTGCAAAGACCTGGACACGGCTGAGCACGCACACATCTTCCTTTCGTGGAAAGCTTAGTGAGGTAGTGAACAGTGAATTGGTGGTCAACAAATGTTACAGAGGATAAATCCCAAAGTCCTTAGGTTGGCATTTTAAGTCCCTCCACAAACAGTCCCCAGCCTTCCTCCAGGCTTCATTCTTGTCTCCATGCCTTTCCTAAACCCTCCCCTGCACATAGTATGCACCCCATGAATTCCAGACCCCTCTCCATTTATCTGACTCCAAGTTCTTCTTTAATCTTCCTTTAACACAACCCCTTCTTTGACCACAGAAACCCACAAAGAATCCTCACTCCCGTCTCTCTGTACAGCATCTGGTCTGTACTACTTCTTACAGTACACTAAAAGGGGCAAGGGCCTGTTTGTGACCACCAAAACTCTGAAATACACTTATTTTTTAAAAATGTTTTTAATGTAAAATATTTCAAAATAATCCAATAATTCCATTTTTAATATAAAAATGAAGATAGTGAAAAGTGTCTTTCATACTTCAGTCCCTTATCTACCCCTTCCCCATCAAAGGTACTACTCTTATAAGTTGTTTGAGTATCTTAGCACCCACATCGTGTTCTTTCTCCATTTATATTAAAATCAAAATTTTTTTGCTTTATGTTTTAATTATTCAAGTACTATTTGAATATTTGAGTCATCCATGATGCAACAATTCAGAGATATAAAATACAGGGCAAAAGTTGAGGACTCCTTTTATTTTCCCTCATTTACTCCCCCTCCCCCATCATTTTGCATGGACACTTTTCTACGCTCCCTAATCGCTTTTTAAATGGACTATATATATTGTTCTGTGTCGTCTTCTCTTTTAACTTCATGATATGGCTTAGAGGTCACTCCAATTGCATGTGTGTCCTTCTCACATTTTTAACTATTCATGATACACTATAGTATAAATAGATCATATTTCTCTAAATTTGGGCTTCCGAGGTGGCTCTAGTGGCAAATTAGCAGGCTAGTGCCTGCCGATGCAGAAGACATAAGAGACACAGGTTTGATCCCTGGGTGGGGAAGATGCCCTGGAGGAGGAAATGGCAACCCACTCAGTATTCTTGCCTGGAGAATCCCACAGACAGAGGAGGCTGGTGGGCTACCATTCATAGTGTCACAAAGAGTCAGACACGACTGAAGTGATTCAGCTTGCCTGCATCTAACCTTAGTTCTGTTGCTGGACATTTAGGTTGCTTTCAGCTTTTCATTGTTAGAAACGCATGTCTTTCAACCTTAGCCTTTGTGCACACTGTTTTTATATTTTAGGACCTTATATGTAGAATGACTGAGTCAAAGACTGTGGACATTTTAAACTTATGAAAGCCTTCATCAACTTACATTTCAACCAGCAATTAAAGAGAGAGCTTGTTTTCCCACATCCTTACCATACATAGTATTATCAGTCTGTAAAAACTTGTTTTAATATGAGTAAGTCATTTGTGTAAAGGAAGCCAGACACTAAAGACAATATACTTTAACAATTGTGTTAGAAATCAGGGTGTGTTAACTGGTGAAGAAGAGGAATTGACTAGAAAGGGGCATTAGGGACTTCAGGGTTCTGGGAATGTTCTAAAATCTTAACCTGATGTGATTATACGGGTGTTTACAAACGTAAAAATTCATCAAGTTGTACACTTACGAATCATGCACTTTACCATATCTATATTTTTAAACAGAGAGTCTTTTAAATTAATTTATTTATTCACTTGGCTGTACCGGGTCTTAGCTGAAGCACACAGGATCTTTAGTTGTGGCATGCAAACTCTTGGCTATAGCATGTGAGATCTAGTTTTCCTGAACAGAGCTAGAACCCCTGCCCCATGCATTGGGAATGTGGTGTCTTAGCCCCTGGACCACCAGGGAAGTCCCTATCATGTCTATACCATAAAAAATATTTTTAAAATCACTTTATTTTATATTTTATTATGAAAATTTCAAACATACAGGAAAGTAGAAAAAAACAATATATTACATATCATCTCAATTCAACAACTGTGAATGTTTTCCCATATTTGCCTTGTATATACATATCTGTACTTGTATGTGTGTAAGACATCAGGACCTATTACATTTGATTTCTTCAGCATGTGTTTCCAAAGTAGAAAAGCATTCTCTCCTACATACCACAATACCATTATTATACCAAACACAATTAACAATAATTCCCTAAGTTCATATCATTCCCATTTCACATTTCCTTACTTGTTCCTAGAATATTTTTATCTCTGTTTCTTTATTGCCTGTTTTTTTAAAATAAGATCCATTAAATGACAAGGTATTGCATTTGGTTGTTAAATTTCTAAAGTCTTTTGAGATCTAGGCAGGAAGTTCTTAAAGTAGGTGTCCCTGGATACAATTCAAAGGGTCCATGAACTTGGATGGGGGAGAAAAATACATCTTTATTTTCATCAAATTCAAAGTGAAATTTAGTATTTCCTTTCATGATAAATTGGAAAGATCCCCTGGAGAAGGAAATGGCAATCCACTCCAGTACTATTGCCTGGAAAATCTCATGGACAGAGGAGCCTGGTAGGCTACAGTCTGTGGGGTCACAAAAAGTCAGACATGACTGAGCAACTTCACTTTCGTGATAAATGAAGATAACAAAACTATCACTAGCACCTGTGGCTTTGTCACAATAAAAATGAGATGTTTTGTATCACTTGAATTCTTGCATTTATTTCAGAAATATTATTTAGTCATCATTACTTTGAAATTACTGTAGTTATTAGACCTGTTTCTAGATCATATTTGTTGTTCAGTCACTAAGTTGTGTCAGACTTTCAGCAACACCATGGTCTGTAGCCCACCAGGCTCCTCTGTCCGTGTGGGCTTTCCAGGCAAGAATACTGGAGTGTGTTGCCATTTCCTTCCCCAGGGAGTCTTCCTGACCCAGGAATCTAACCGACATGACCTGCATTGGCAGGTGGATTCTTTACCACTGAGCCACCAAAATGAAGCATGTACCTTACCAGAGCATATTTTAAAATATTTTCATAACTGTACATCAGTGTTAGGGCTTTCCCGGTGGCTCAGTGGTAAAGAATCCACCTGCCAATGCAGGAGATGTAGGTTAGATTCCTGGGTCAGGAAGATCCCTAGAGAATGAAATGGCAACCCACTCCAATATTCTTCTCTGGAAAATCCTATGGACCGAGGAACCTGGAGGGCTACAGTCCATGGGGTGGCAAAGAGTTGGACACCACTCAGCAACTAAGCAAGAACAACAACAATTTCAATATCATTGTTTTTCTTTTCAATCCTGTTTTTATATTTTATACATTTAAAAGCATTCTGAAAAAACAGTTCATTGGCTTCACTGGACTGCCACTGGAGTGAGAGGGGAGCCCTTGACACAAAAACCGTGTACCCCACACACATATACTTTATTATTTGCAGTTCATGATATTTGCCTTTTGAAGACCCTGATTCTTTTGAATGTCTGACAATCTGCATTTGTCTGTTAACTCATGGGGTTGCTGAAGTCATTTCTCTTTTCCTATATTTCCTGTAAACTTAAGTCACATCTAAAAGACTCAGTTAGATCTAAGTTGGGTGTTTTTGACAAGAACAATTTATAGGTGATGCTCTGCACTTCTCATTGCAACCTATCAGGAGGCACATGATGTCTGGTTGTCTCATTAGTGATGCTAAATTTGATCACTGGGCTAAGGAGGTTAAGATACTTTCATTTTTGCATAATGAGACAGTATGTAAATGAATAGAAATTTAAAACTATAAACAAGAGTAAAGGGAACTGTACAGTGAACCCTGGCATACTCCTCTCTGAGCCTCCATAGCTATTAATGTACAGCCAATCTTGTGTCTTTGGTACCCAATTATTCCACTCCTACCAAAATATACACAGATTCCAAATATCATGTCTATTTCACTCCTAAACAAGTAAGTACATATCTCTAAAAAATAAGGGCTTTTCAAAAACACAATAATACCATTATTGCATTTAAAAATAACTCCTTAATATCTTCAAGTATCCAGTCAGTGTTCAGATTCTCAGCATTGTCTCACGTGATCTTCTGATTCTATTGTGTGTGTCACATTATAATCTTATGACTGATTAGTTCAAATCAGGATCCAAACACAGTCCATGCATTTCATTTGATTGAATTCATTATATCTCTCTCTCTTGCCATTTACTTATTGAAAAAACTGGACCACTGAGAATTAACACATTTTCTTAAAATGATTTATTTATTGAATAATTAAATATAAAGTCTCCAAGTATTCCATGGGAGAATAAAATGTGTTTAGTATATCTTTGAAAACATTCTTTTGGTACAAACCATTATAAATCATTAGCTAACATAATAAATCACCAGTCAACAATAAGAAAATGTTGTTTGAGATTGCGTTCATTTCTAAATGCTACTTCTGAAGGAGCTGTGATCATAATGTCCTCACTTGAGCTGATTGTAGGTTCACATCCAAATCATTTTTTTTCCTACAGCTTTGGAAATAAAGGAAAGAAAATGAAGATGATGACAACTGCTTAATATGAAGTATACTGAAATGAATTTAAAATCAAAATCACTTCCCAAAAGAACACTGATTGTGTTAGTTTCCTGGGGTCATCATAACAAAATACCACAAACTGGATGGTTAAACACTAAATATGGTCTCACAGTTCTGGAGGCTAGAAATCCAAGATCAAGGTGTTGGTAGGTTTGGTTCTTTCTGAGGGCCCTGAGAGAGAATATGTCTCAGGATTTTCCCCTAGCTTTTAGTTGTTTGCGGGCAAATTTTGGCATCCCTTGGCTTATAAACATATCACCCTGATCTCTGCCTTTATTTCACACGGCATTCTCCCATGTGTCTAGATGTGCATTTCTGTGTGCATGGGGTGTCCATATTTCCCCGTTTATAAAGACATCAGTCAAATTGGATTAAAAATGCATTCTACTCTGATACAACCTCATAACTAATTACATTTGTAACAACCCTATTTTCAAATAAGGTCACATTCTGAAGTACTAGGGTATAAAACTCCAGCATATAAATATCAGGAGGCCTCAAATTCAACCCATAATAATGACCTTCAATTTTAAAAATGGATGTATGTTTAAAAGTAAATATATCTTCATTGACTTCCTCACCAATTTACTAGTTTGCTTTTTCTCTGGCCGAGTTGCCTTTTTAAAAATTCTACTTCACCTTCCATCACCTAGGGATTAAATATTCCTTTTAATAACAGAAGTATTTAGGAATCTTCATTTTTTATTGTGAAATTTTCCATGTGTTTCTTCCAAAGCCTGAAACTGTATCTTGAATTAATGATAATAACATATGGTCATTGTGGAGAATGTTTGAGAATTGTAGGGAATGATGGAAAATATTTAAGACAAGAAAAGAATTTTCAGCTGTGAACATAAAAGCAAAGTTTTGACCTAAGGAATTGAGTTCTTTTAGGGAAACATACTAATGAAAAGATAATCACTTGTTTGAAGGTTTGTTTTCTTTTTTGAGTTATAGCTTATTAATAGTGTTGTGTTAATTTCTGCTATACAACAAACTGATTCAGTTATACGTATATATACATGCATATACACACATATATATGTACACATACTTCTCTGGTGGCTCAGATGTTAAAGAATCTGCCTGCAATGCAGGATCCCTGGGTCAGGAAGATCCCCTGGAGAAGGAAATGGCAACCCACTCCAGTATTCTTTCCTGCCTGGAGAATTCCATGGACAAAGGAGCCTAGTGCCTCAGTTCATGGGGTCGCAAAGAGTCTGACTGAGCGACTATCACTCAGCACTCAAACAGACACATATATTTACCTTCTTTTTTACTATTTTCTATTATGGTTTATCCATAATATCATTATGGATATTAAACGAAATATGAGACTCCAAAATTGCTGCAGTTTGCATCACTAACTTAGGAAAAAAAGGATTGAGAAAGTCCTGTGTCCACAATAGCTACCTGATTAATCACTAAAACAATCTTACAGTGGTTTAAGTGAAGCTGCTCAGTCCTTTCTGACTGTTTGCAACCCCGTGGACTGTAGCCTACCAGGCTCCTCAAGAGTACTGGAGTGGGTTGCCACTTCCTTCTCCAGAGGATCCTCCCAACCCAGGGATCAAACCTGGGTCTCACATACTGTGGGTAGGTGCTTTACCATCTAAGCCACCAGAGAAGCCACAGTGGTTTAAATAGTCCATAAAAACCACAAGCCCTTCCCACAGGCCAAAGCAAATTAATTTACTTAGAGGAATTCAAGGGTATGAAATTAATATGCAAAGGAAACCCTGTGAATCAAAGCTGATATCCAAACTAATTTTCGCGTATGGCAGAGCATAAAGTTAAAACTATGCCTTTCAAACATTTTGACAGAGATCACTTCAACCCTACAATTTCAATAATTTTTCATGTCCTCTATCTTTTAACCTTTGGCATTCCGCTGCCCTTCAAATAGACCACTCAGGAACAAATACTTCTCTACACATAGACTCTTTAACTGTGTGTTTATAATCTGAAATTGTTTTCTAGTTTCAGTGTTCCCTTTTTTAACTTGTTCAGTTTTAGTAGTTTTTAATGTCTTGTTTGAAAACAAGAACCTCAGGATTGAGGTCAGTTCTTAGGGATGGAGAGAACCAATAGTATGTTGGAAAGATGCCTTAAACCAACCGCCCAACGTGGGGCTCGAACCCACGACCCTGGGATTAAGAGTCCCATGCTCTACCGACTGAGCTAGCTGGGCAGTTGAAGCTCTGCTCTTTTCTTAGGTCCTTTCAGAAATATCAAGATTATTTTAACCTGCTTCAAGGTTTGCACTTAAATTTTTTTCTCATAATTTTTTCTGTAAAGTTTTCTTTTCTTTTCTAACTTCTCCCCAAACTGTGTTTCATTTCTGATTGTGTGCACGGAAACTTTTTACTATTTAAAAAGTATATAAACGGCCCTCTAGCGGTCAGCCATGAAGAGGACTGATGCAAACGACCCCGAAGCGGAACTGAGCGTAGGGTGCCTGCTGTTTATCCGGGAGATCTCTGCTGGCAGAGCGCTCATCCCTGCAGCCGGGGGACCCAGAATGTCCTCGACACCTCCGTGGCCAGACACAACAGCTGGCTCGGAGGAACGTCCTGCGTACCTTCCAGAGAAAATCAGAATACAACGCACAGCAGTAGAGCGGGCTGGCCTCTCACAGACCCCGGTGGCTTTGAGGTGTCTGGCGCTTTTCTGTGGCGCAAAGGTGGTTCAACAAAATTATAGACGGTGTAAAAGCTAACGTAGTCTCCGAAATTAACTGAATTAGTTATGGCGTTTGCTCACACACAACTAAAAGGTGAAGACATTTGTCCTTCAGTATGATAGCACCTCTGTGTGGAAGTGGCCATTACTGCAAACCTCTCCACACTAAAACGAAAAGAATTAAAGATTTATTCTGCTTTTCTAGTAGTAACAGGAGTCCCAGTTGCTGAGGGAGTGCTCTTCTTTCTAGGGTAGGGGGAAAATGTAGGATTTTAAAAAGCAGAAATCTGCAAACCCCTGTAAAGGAGGCTTATCCATCAAGGTTAAATGGTTGGGGCTACATGGGTTACCTTGTAGAGGCAGGGGGGATAATCTAAGTGTAACATGGAGATATTAGACTGTCGCCACTCTGAGAAAGTAATCTTGAGTTTTGCTAGTGGTTTACTAACCTTCAGCAAGATTGTGTCTTCAGTGGTCATATAATCTGAAGTACGCAAGATCAATGGTAATTATTTATTATAGCCAAAAATGTTTTACCTGGATCTATAAACTAGGGCTTCCCAGGTGGCTCAGTGGGTAAAGAATCTGCCTGCAATGCAAAAAAAGCAGGAGGGGGAAAGGGGTGGTTCGATCCCTGGATTTGGAAGATCCCCTGGAGGAGAGCCTGGCAACCCATTCCAGTATTCTTGCCTGAAGAATCCCATGGACAGAGGAGCCTGCTGGGCTACAGGCCATAGGGCTACAAACAGTTGAACACAACTGAAGCAGCTGAGCACACAGGCACATCAACCATTAGATATTAATTCCAATTTACAGGAAATAAAGAGAGTTGAAGAACCAGTCAAATGACAACACAAAGAAACAGAAGCACAAAATGAGAAGGTGGGAAATTTTCCATAACAACCTGCCTTGTGTGTTCAACAAGTAAGTATAAAAATGACTTTTACTAGGTTAAAGGAGATATAGTAGCCATAAATAATCAGAGGCAATAGGTAATTCTGGATTGGGTACCATCCTGTACTGTGTGTGTGTTTCATTTTTTAAAATTATTGTAAAATAAACATAAAATTTACTATTTTAACCATTTTTAAGTGTACAGTTCAGTGACATTCATATATTCACATTGTTGTGCAACCATCACCACCATCCTACTCCAGAACTATTTCATCTTCCCAGATTGAAACTCTATCCCCTTTAAACATTTCCCCATTCTCCCCTCAGCCCCTGGTAACCACCATTCTACTTTTTGTCTCTGTAATTTTTTTTTTTTTTGTGGGGGGAGAGGGTGCTGCAATGGGTCTTGGTTGTAGCACATGGGATCTTCCAGTTTCAACATGCAGGATCTTTAGTCATGGCATGTGGGAATTTGGTTCTCTGACCAGAGGTTGAACCAAGGTCCCCTGCACCAAGAGCCCAGGGGCTGAGCCACTGGATCACTGGGAAGTTCCTTGTCTCTATAAATTTGATTACTCTAAGTGCCACATGTAAGTGGAATCACACAATATTTTATCTTTTTGTGTCTAGCTTATTTAACTTAGCATGTTTTCAAAGTTCATCCATGTTGCAGTGTACACCAGAATTTCCTTTTTTGTTAAGGCAGAATAAATATTCCATCTCATGAATATACCACATTTTGCTTATCCATTCATCAGTTGATGGGCATTTGGGCATTACACACAAAAGGCAAAATTTAGTGAGTAATGCTGCTCTGAATATTGGTGTACAAATATCTGTTCAATTCCCTGCTTTCAGTTCTTTGGGTGTATATCCAGAAATGAAATTGCAGGATCATACAGTAATTCTGAGCTTCCCTGATGGCTCAGATGATAAAGAATTTGCCTGCAATGCGAGAACCCCTTATTCAATCCCTGGGCCCCTTATTCAATCCCTGGAGAAGGGAATGGCAACCCACTCCAGTATTCTTGTCTGGAGAATTGCATGGACAGATGAGCCTGGTGGGCTGTAGTTCTACGTGTAATTTCTTGAGGAAGTTCCTATGGAATTGTAATCTTTATGTAAGTCACCTCTTTAATGTGGGCCTCTGTTTCTTCATCTACAAAATACAGGGAAGTGGGAAGACAAGGGATGAGAATGAGAGAGGAAAGGCTAGAAAAGGGAGAACTTAAAGAGGTCTCTAAGGAGCTCATGAATTCATGACCACCTGCTGCTGCTGCTGCTAAGTCGCTTCAGTCGTGTCCGACTCTGTGCAGCCCATCAGGCTCCCCCATCCCTGGGATTCTCCAGGCAAGAACACTGGAGTGCGTTGCCATTTCCTTCTCCAATGCATGAAAGTGAAGTCGCTCAGTCGTGTCCGACCCTCAGCGACCCCATGGACTGCAGCCTTCCAGGCTCCTCTGTCCATAGGATTTTCCAGGCAAGAGTACTGGAGTGGGATGCCACTGCCTTCTCCGTCCTAGACCTCTGGAAAAAAGTGAGCGTTGCTTCCCTTGAGCCTTACTCAGTAAGTGGCAGGAGAAAAGCTTTTCTTATTCTGAAGAGACACAACTTGGTTTCCATTAGATGTTGGGCCTGGGGACCCTCTAGGTAGAGGATGGAGGATGGGTGTCCAAGGCTGCAGAGGCTGGTGGCACTGCTGGGGTCTCTGCTGGGCCCCCTCATCTCAACCTACCATTTCCTTCACTACTCCCTCCACTTCTCAGCTTACCTGTTTGTGTTCAGAGACAAGAGGGGTGAAGCCAGGGTCTAGGCCAGCCTGAAACACAAAAACACTTGAAATTTTAATTAGGAAATTTCCTTGAGAGGAACCGTATCATCTTCCCATGTTACCATAGAGATGGCTGAGATGAACACTCTGAAGACCCTGGTACTCCCTTCTCCTTCCTGCCTCCTTCTGGGTACCAGCCAGAGCTAAACCACACTCCTTGTGGTCTGGGGGATCTTTGCAGCCAGCACGATCTTTCTCCTCTTTCTGTTAGATCTCTGCAGTGTTGTCCACTGCCTCAGGATGAAGCTCAAAGTCCAAACTCCTTAATGAAGCCCGTTTGGTCTTGCCTGATCTTGCTTCAACCAATCTCTCTGGCCCACTCCAACCTTCACTAAATTTTATAGCCACTCTGGGCTGGAAAGGACTTCCCTGGTGGCTCACACGGTAAAGCGTCTGTCAACAGTGCAGGAGAACAGGGTTCAATCCCTGGGTCAGGAAGATGCGCTGGAGAAGGAAATGGAAATCCACTCCAGTACTCTTGCCCGGGAAAATCCCATGGACAGAGGAGCCTGGTAGGCTACAGTCCATGGGGTCTCAGAGTCTGACATGACTGAGCGACTTCACTTTCCTTTCACTTTCTAGGCTAGAAAGACAAAACCATGGATTTTCAGGCTTCCAGGATGCCAAGTGCACTTCTAAATATTTAAGTTGCAATAGAAATGTTTGCTTTTGCCATTTTGTCAGCGTGTTTAATGATAGAATATACAACTTCATTTGGAGTAAAGGTCAAAGATCTGAGAGAAGTGAAGTTAAAGTCGTTCAGTCGTGTCTGACTCTTTGAGACCCCATGAACTTTATAGTCCATAGAATTCTCCAGGCCAGAATACTGGAGTGGGTAGCCCTTTCCCTTCTCCAGGGGATCTTCCCAACCCAGGGATCTAACCCAGGTCTCCTGCATTGCAGGCAGATTCTTTACCAACTGAGCAATGCCTCAAATGCCCCCAAAGAATAGAAGGCCTGGAGCAGTGGGACTTCCTGCTGCCCCCTGTGTAAAGCTGTGGTTTTCACCCTCGATTTGCTCTGTCTCATGAGGCAAGTCTCTTTCCTACCCTGGGCCCCAAATTCTTCACCTACATAACAAGACACGTGAGGACCTTGCAGGCCTGTGTCTCCTCCAGTGTCCTGTGCTTCTTTGGCCTTCCCTGAGACTAGCTGGTAGACTCTGGACAGATTCCCACGCCCTTCCCACTCAGGTCCCAAATGACATTCCTGCACATTGAAAGGACAGAAAGGAAATTGTGAGCTCATGTGCTCACAATGGTGCCTTTGTTCTTTTCAGCTCAATCTCCCAGTCTTCCAGATCAATATCCATTCCCCAGCCCTGAAAGTGGTGGGCAACAGGGCTTGTGGAGGCTGTGGAAGGAAGCCAAGAGTATTTAGCAAACACTTAATGCTAATAACTGGCAATTGTAGAGTCTCCACTCTGTGAAGTATCTCCACATTCTCAAAGGACCTTCAGCTGGGTTAAATGACTCGTCTAAGACCACACAGCCTACAGGAGAGCTAGGCTTAACGCATCTCTGTCAAGCTGGTGCTGGGGCACCTTCAAGACCCCCAGTGCCATAAGCGCTTCCTCGTGTACTCCTTCTCCTTTTCCATGACACAGGCACTTTCCAGTCTACGGTATATGTGTTAATTCATTTCAGCCTCAAAACAGTCCTGGGAGGAAAGTGGTACTGTTATTATCATCATATGGGTAAGGAAACTGAGACCCAGAGTAGTGAAGTAACTTGCTCAAGGACACACAGTTAATGAATCTATGTTCTAGCCGCTCAAGATGGCTGTTCTCTTGCTCTCTGTACACCGCCTGCCTGACCAGGCCCTGCTTACTCTTTTGACTACCCAATCCTCTTAATCATAGGGCTTAATCAGTAGCTGCCTATGTGCTTGCCCCCTGCCCCAGCTGCTGGTTTCCTGGAAACTGATAAGCCAACCTGATATCAATCCCCCTTCACCCATCCATGGTAGCCTCCTTCTTCCCAGGAGTAACAAAGATGACTGCCACATCCTGCCTGCCATGCTAGATGGCAGTGTTGCAACAGGACCTTTATTTTTATTTTTATTTTTTTTGCTTAAGGCATATAAGATTCCATATAGTTGATGTCTGTGTTACTGTCTACAGACTTTCTTTGGTCTTGCAGTTGGGCGGTTAGAAGACTTGCAGGCATGTCGGGGGCAGCGTAACAAATCATAGAGCTGGAACTTGGATAAAGTAATCTAGCCACACCCACGCTCTGGTTATTATGCACCAGTCAGCTAACAAGTTCTTAAATCTGAACTTTAATTTTCTGGTACATATGAAGCATTTCTTGATTGGTTAAAAAATAATTATAGTTGAAAGAGGTCTGATGCTACAGGGCCTGGCAGATGAGTGGAGGGGCCAAGGCTGCCTGTGAGACCAGAGGTCTGATCTACAGGGGCAGCCACTGCTGGGCATGCAGGACCACCAGCTCTCCTGACTTTATTTAGAAAGGAACCAGAAATTTGAATTTTAAGCAAAAATTCCTGTTTTTCAGATGTTGACGCCTAACTGTTTTTTAAATGTCAAAACATACCAGCTGAAAAAACCCAACCAGGTAACCTGCTGGCTGCCAGCTTTCACTCTGGAGTAGACCGAGTCAGTCCCTCCTACCATCTGAGGCATGGTGGGGAGTAACTCCTGCCACCAAGGGTGAGAGTGGATGCCCCATGCCTCTCCACCAAAGATATCTCCTCCTGGGCCAGAACTCCCCTCACCCTGAGACCCCCAATCAGCACCTGATCTGGTGGGTCAGACCAGGATGGCAGGCTCAGTTTGAACACTCCTTACCCAGAGACTGCCCTCTGTTTTCCTAGGACTGCAGCTGTGGAAGGAGGGGCTGCTCCAACCATGCCATTGTTCAGTTTTGCCACACATAGCGGGCACAGGAGAAGCCTGTACATTCTAGGGGGTGGGGGCAGGTCACTGGCGTGTATGTACCTTTGACCTTCTTTTGGGAGGCAATTCGTTGCATGGAGCCTTAGATCTGGAAGTTGCCCAATTGCTTATTTATGAAGTAGGGAATAGGTCCCCACAGGGCCATTTTAAAACCTCAGACTTGAACAGATATTTGTACATCGGTGTTCACAGCAGGGTTGTTCACAGTAGCCATAAGATGGAAACAATTTAATTGCCTAGCAGCAGATCAGTGGATAAACAAAATAGAGTATATGCATACAATGTAACAGTATTCAATTATAAAAAGGAATGTAATTTTGACATACGCTACAACATAGATGGATCTTAAAAATTATGCTGAGTGAAATAAGCCAGACACAGAAGCAGCACTGTAGATATGCTTCCACTTTACATGTCAAATTCATAGAGACCAAGTAGAATAGAGGTAGTCAGGGGCTGGGGAAAGCAAGGAAGGGGAGAGGTATTATGAAATGAGTATGGTATTTTGGTTGGGGACAAAGAAGTTTCAGGTACAGACAGTTTGTGACGGTTATACAACACTGTGAAGATATTTATTGCCACTTACAAGCAGTGATAAATATTATATTTTACCACAACAAAAAATATCTGAAGCCTCATTACACTTATTATTGGAGTCCCCACCCCAATACCATATCAAACATAATAACATTTTTAAAAGCTGTATGAATTGAGGAAGGCAAGGTTTTCTGCTTTTTGGCTATGTTGCACTATCTTGTGGCAGACCAACTATCTTGCCAAGGTCTACTAGGAAAGCTGGATGCAGTAAAAAAAAAAAAAAAAAAAAGGCAGTTGAGACAGAAGACAGAATAGTGATTACATTTTGGGAAAGTAGTCATGGAAGAGCGTGTGAGAGGGCCTCCAGGGATGTTGGTCATGGTCTTTTTCTTATTTACCTGAGTTACCTGAGTTCTTAATTAACTGAGTGTGTTCACTTTGTGAAAATTTGAGTTAAACATTTACAATGTTTGTGCTTTTCAAGTATTAACATTATGCTTCAATACAAAAGTTTATAAAAATCCTACCTGAGTTGAATTGATGTATTTATGCCTTTAGACATTTATGTACTCATGCATTCACACATAGCTTCTTTGTTTTCTTTTAAGCATTTTTACAAACTCATGCATTCCCTGATAGTTTCTTTCCTTTTAAGCATTCTCAGACTATGTCTAAATTAAAAAAAAAAGTCCCTGGTCTGGAGAAGGGATGGAGAGTACCCACATTTCTCCCAGAAAGTTTGACTGAGCAGATCCAGGACTAGATTCAGAGGGCCCTCATGCAAACGCACTTGCCTTTTTTTTAAAAAAATTTTATTTTATTGAAGTGTAGTTGATGTACAGTGCTGTATTAATTTCTGCTGTACAGCAAAGTGATATAGTATTATATATGTAGCATATATAATACTATATATAATATATTTGTAATATTACATATATAATATTATGTATAATATAATATATATAACAAAAATAAGTCTGTCTACAAAACAGAAACAGACTCACAGACATAGTGAACAGATTTGAGGTTGCCAGGGGTAGAGGTAGTGAGAGAGTATATTTATAATATAATCTATATATATTATATAATACATTATAAATGGGTCTCCTGCACTGCAGGCAGACGCTTTACCATCAGAGCCACCAGGAAAGCCCATATATTATTATATTATATAGTTCCAAAGAATAGCAAGGAGAGATAAGAAAGCCTTCCTCAGCAATCAATGCAAAGAAATAGAGGAAAAGAACAGAATAGGAAAGACTAGAGATCTCTTCAAGAAAATTAGAGATACCAAGGGAACATTTCATGCAAAGATGGGCTCGATAAAGGACAGAAATGGTATGGACCTAACAGAAGCAGAAGATGTTAAGAAGAGGTGGCAAGAATACACAGAAGAACTACACAAAAAGATCTTCACGACTGAGATAATCACAATGGTGTGATCACTCACCTAGAGCCAGACATCCTGGAATGTGAAGTCAAGTGGGCCTTAGAAAGCATCACTATGAACAAAGCTAGTGGAGGTGATGGAATTCCAGTTGAGCTGTTTCAAATCCTGAAAGATGATGCTGTGAAAGTGCTGCACTCAATACGCCAGCAAATTTGGAAAACTCAGCAGGCCATAGGACTGGAAAAGGTCAGTTTTCATTCCAATCCCAAAGAAAGGCAATGCCAAAGAATGCTCAAACTACCGCATGGTTGCACTCATCTCACACGCTAGTAAAGTAATGCTCAAAATTCTCCAAGCCAGGCTTCAGCAATATGTGAACCGTGAACTCCCTGATGTTCAAGCTGGTTTTAGAAAGGCAGAGGAACCAGAGATCAAATTACCAACATCTGCTGGATCATGGAAAAAGCAAGAAAGCTCCAGAAAAACATCTATTTCTGCTTTATTGACTATGCCAAAGCCTTTGACTGTGTGGATCACAATAAACTGTGGAAGATTCTGAGAAAGATGGTCATACCAGACCACCTGATCTGCCTCTTGAGAAAGCTATATGCAGGTCAGGAAGAAACAGTTAGAACCGGACATGGAACAACAGACTGGTTCCAAATAGGAAAAGGAGTTCGTCAAAGCTGTATATTGTCACCCTGCTTATTTAACTTCTATGCAGAGTACATCATGAGAAACCCTTGGCTGGAAGAAGCACAGCTGGAATCAAGATTGCCAGGAGAAATATCAATAACCTCAGGTAGGCAGATGACACCACCCCTATGGCAGAAAGTGAAGAGGAACTAAAAGCCTCTTGGTTAAAGTGAAAGAGAAGAGTGAAAAAGCTGGCTTAAAGCTCAACATTCAAAAAACGAAGATCATGGCACCCAATCCCATCACTTCATGGGAAATAGATGGGGAAACAGTGGAAACAGTGTCAGACTTTATTTTTGGGTCTCCAAAATCACTGCAGATGGTGATTGCAGCCATGAAATTAAAAGACGTTTACTCCTTGGAAGGAAAGTTATGACCAACCTAGATGGTATATTCAAAAGCAGAGACATTACTTTGCCCACAAAGGTCTGTCTAGTCAAGGCTATGGTTTTTCCTGTGGTCGTGTATGGATGTGAGAGTTGGACTGTGAAGAAGGCTGAGCGCTGAAGAATTGATGCTTTTGAACTGTGGTGTTGGAGAAGACTCTTGAGAGTCCCTTGGACTGCAAGGAGCTCCAACGAGTCCATTCTAAAGGAGAACAGTCCTGGGTGTTCATTGGAAGGACTCATGCTAAAGCTGAAACTCCAGTACTTTGGCCACCTCATGCGAAGAGTTGACTCATTGGAAAAGACTCTGATGCTGGGAGGGACTAGGGGCAGGAGGAGAAGGGGACGACAGAGGATGAGATGGGTGGATGGCATCACCGACTCAATGGACGTGGATTTGGATGAACTCTGGAGGTTGGTGATGGACAGGGAGGCCTGGCATGCTGCAGTTCATGGGGTCACAAAGAGTAGGACATGACTGAGTGACTGAACTGAACTGAGCTGAAAAAATCTCTATATATATTATTATATTATATTATACATTATATATTATTATTATATAATATATATTGTATGTATGTAACATATAATTATATATTATATATTAATAATGTTAGAATATATATAATATAATATGTTATGACATGCTATAATATTATATATAATAATATTGGAATATATTATATTTAATACATAAATTATATAAATATATAATTATATATACAAATATATAGTTATATGTGCATTATATATTATATTATATTATTATATATTATATAATATATAACACATTATATCATATATTAATATTATATTAATTATAATATATTATATAATATTGGAGAAGGCAATGGCACCCCACTCCAGTACTCTTGCCTGGAAAATCCCATGGACAGAGATGAGTGGTATGCTGCAGTCCATGGGGTCGCTAAGAGTCAGACACGGCTGAGCAACTTCACTTTCACTTTTCACTTTCATGCCTTGGAGAAGGAAACGGCAACCCATTCCAGTGTTCTTGTCTGGAGAATCCCAGGGACGGTGGAGCCTGGTGGGCTGCCGTCTATGGGGTCGCACACAGTTGGATACAACTGAAGTGACTTAGCAGCATTATATAATATTATGTTATTATATCGGAGAAGGCAATGACACCCCACTCCAGTATCTTGCCTGGAAAATCCCATGGATGGAGGAGCCTGGTAAGTTGTTGCAGTCCATGGAGTCTCTAAGAGTTGGACACGACTCAGCGACTTCACTTTTACTTTCTACTCTCATGCATTGGAGAAGGAAATGGCAACCCACTCCAGTGTTCTTACCTAGAGAATCCTGGGGACAGGGGAGCCTGATGGACTGCTGTCCATTGGGTTGCACAGAGTCGGATATGACTGAAGCGACTTAGCAGCAGCAGCATATTATTATATAATTATAATATAATTTAATATAATATAGTTTTTATTTTGATATAGTAATATAATTTTATTATATATAATTTTTATAATCATATAATATAAATTTGTATAATTATAAAGATATTATAATTATAATTGTATAATTATTGTATAATAATATAATTATATTGTTGTTATTATTATTATATTATTAGATGATTTCTAATCCTTTCTCAGAGCCATTCAGCAAGGAGATAGAGATTTCCCACGTACAGGGAAATCAGGGCTCAGAAAGATACATGGATTCGCTCAAGGTCACAGAGACAGTTAGGGACAGAGCTGTCCAGATCCTCTCCCACAAACTACAAAGCAACAGAAAGACATGCCAGCACCTTACTGAACAGAGTCTCTCAAAATACTTGCCATGTGGATTCTGGCGTTTATCAAAAGAAATGTTTATAGAGATCAAAGTTAAACAGCTCCAAGAGGGCTCTTAGAGTGTCTTTTGTAAAACAGAGCAAAGGATTCGAGGACTGAGCATGCTGGAGACGCAGAAAAACGATCCAGGGCAAGCAGGGCCCAGCAGCATCAGAGTCCCACCCACCCTGGGCCCCCTGTGCCCACCCCACTCCCAGGCTGAACTGTATTGATCCCGAGAGGTCCAAGTGACTGACTGCATCAGATATCTTTGCTCCATTTTTCCCCTAGAAGCTCTCTGGCAGACTTCTAGACAGGGATGAGAGAGAAGCCATGACCCATAGGGGTTAGGGTGATCACCATTCAGGTTTACCCGTACTTAACTCTGAAAGTCCCAGCTGCTGGGAAACCAGTCTCAGGCAAATGGTTGCTCACTCTGTGTTGGAGAGACCTGCCTTCCTCCTGGGACCTTGTCAGATTGAGAAAGCCAGGCTGTGACATGGGCTCCTTGCGTGACCCGTGGCTTCTTCTTTCTGGACCTCAATTTCCTCATCTCTAAAACAGGGGTTTGGCTAGGACCTCTGTGGAGGGTGCTTCTAGCTTACACATTCCTCGGTTTATGAATCTGTGTCTCACTGAGGTCCCCATTTTGCCACCTTCCTTAGGGCAGGGCTAAGAAACCTTTATCTGTCGATAATGGTCTGGACCTAACAGAAGCAGAAGCTATTAAGAAGAGGTGGCAAGAATACACGGAAGAACTGTACAAAAGATCTTCACGACCCAGATAATCATGATGATGTGATCACTAATCTAGAGCCAGACATCCTGGAATGTGAAGTCAAGTGGGCCTTAGAAAGCATCACTATGAACAAAGCTAGTGGAGGTGATGGAATTCCAGTTGAGCTGTTTCAAATCCTGAAAGATGATGCTGTGAAAGTGCTGCACTCAATACGCCAACAAATTTGGAAAACTCAGCAGTGGCCATAGGACTGGAAAAGGTCAATTTTCATTCCAATCCCAAAGAAAGGCAATGCCAAAGAATGCTCAAACTACCGCATGGTTGCACTCATCTCACACGCTAGTAAAGTAATGCTCAAAATTCTCCAAGCCAGGCTTCAGCAATACATGAACCATGAACTTCCAGATGTTCAAGCTGGTTTTAGAAAAGGCAGAGGAACCAGAGATCAAATTGCCCACATCTGCTGGATCATGGAAAAAGCAAGAGAGTTCCAGAAAAATGTCTATTTCTGCTTTATTGACTATGCCAAAGCCTTTGACTGTGTGGATCACAATAAACTGTGGAAGATTCTGAAAGAGATGGGCATACCACCTAACCTGCCTCTTGAGAAATCTGTATGCAGGTCAGGAAGCAACAGTTAGAACTGGACATGGAACAACAGACTGGTTCCACATAGGAAAAGGAGTACGTCAAGGCTGTTTATTGTCACCCTGCTTATTTAACTTGTATGCAGAGAACATCATGAGAAACACTGGACTGGAAGAAACACAAGCTGGAATTAAGATTGACAGGCAGATGACACCACCCTTATGGCAGAAAGTGAAGAGGAGCTAAAAAGCCTCTTGATGAAAGTGAGAGAGGAGAGTGAAAAAGTTGGCTTAAAACTCAACATTCAGAAAACGAAGATCATGGCATCCGGTCCCATCACTTCATGACAAATAGATGGGGAAACAGTGGAAACAGTGTCAGACTTTATTTTGGGGGCTCCAAAATCACTGCAGATGGTGATTGCAGCCATGAAATTAAAAGACGCTTACTCCTTGGAAGGAAAGTTATGAGCAACCTAGATAGTATATTCAAAAGCAGAGACATTACTTTGCTGACTAAGGTCTGTCTAGTCAAGGTTATGGTTTTTCCAGTGGTCATGTATGGATGTGAGAGTTGGACTGTGAAGAAGGCTGAGCGCTGAAGAATTGATGCTTTTGAACTGTGGTGTTGGAGACGACTCTTGAGAGTCCCTTGGACTGCAAGGAGATCCAACCAGTCCATTCTGAAGGAGATCAACCCTGGGATTTCTTTGGAAGAGATGATGCTAAAGCTGAAACTCCAGTACTTTGGCCACCTCATGCGAAGAGTTGACTCATTGGAAAAACTCTGATGCTGGGAAGGATTGGGGGCAGGAGGAGAAGGGGACGACAGAGGATGAGATGGCTGGATGGCATCACAGACTCGATGGACATGAGTCTGAGTGAACTCCAGGAGATGGTGAACTCCAGGGAGGCCTGGCATGCTGCGATTCATGGGGTCGCAAAGAGTCGGACACGACTGAGCGACTGAACTGAACTAAAGAAACCAAGTATAATAGCCCAAGGGGACCTGCCCCACTGGATTCCTGCAGGAGTGACGCCTCCCACCTCATGCCCTCTCCCCTGTCCCTCCCCCCACACCCCTTGCTTTGTTCATTTATTAAGAGTGTCCATTAGGAGGTGATTATTCATCCTAACTACAACAGGCATTTAAAATGGAGCCCATTCCACACTTGGGGAACTGAAAGTAGGTTTATAGATTCCTGTTTACTTGACATTTTAATCAGCAAGGCGAGAGCAGAGAAACTTTAAGTGGAAGGGTCAAGAGTCATGGCCACACACATTTCCATTTCAGCAAGAACTCTTCCAGCACCCACTCCAGGCCAGATGCTATTGTGAGGGCGTTGCAATAGAAATCAAGTAGACTAGCAGAGAATCAAGGTCCGTGGCTCGGAAGAGCACCTGCTCAGCCCAGGGATGGGGTTGTACTCATAAGGGGGCTGAACACAGGGTGCCCTGTGGCAGGTGCCACGAGTGTCCCCAGGAAGCAAGGGAAGCCGAAATAGACAGTGGTTGGATGGCATGACTTTATCAATACAAACCTCCCGTAACCAGGGGCGGGGTGGGGGAGTGGTGCAGAAACGTTCTTTCAATCCGGCCCAAGCCCATGTCTGTGATTCTGGAGTGTTTTAAGAGAAGTGGCTGAAAATGCTTTGAGAGGTGGGGGAGGGCAGGAAAGGGAAAGTGGATTCGGCCTCAGATGCTGAGAGGCCGGGGGCGGGTGGCGTGGGCCTGGACCCCCAGGCAGAGGGGACAGATGAGTGGACCTGTGCAGGGTCCAGAGAAGGCCAGAGGGAGAGCCCACGGTGCAGGCACAAGATCCTGGGCTTCGCCTGGTAAGTTTCTGCTTCTCATACTGGCATTCTCCGTGGTGCTAGACAGGAGCGTCCGTCACTTGAGAACAGGGTTGTTATTTTTATTGTGGAATAAACATAGATATAGTATGAAGCAGACTGCAAACGTGATGAATTTTGAAGATAAAACTCAAGGTTTTAATGGACACTCCACTCACAGCTGAATACAGAGCCCCTCAGCGTACTTCAGTGGAGAAGTCTGGGTGTACTGCCAGGCTGCAGGGACCCAGAGAAGGGTTTAAAGCAGAGAAGGGGCAGGGTGCTCTGCAGTTTACATCCCAGAGGAGTGTCTGAAGAGGGTAGGAATGATACAGGAAAGGATCCTTTGGGCTGAGCCTGGATGTAGCCTGAGATTAGGAGGGGTTCCTGGGTTGGGGGGCCAGCGTAAGCAAGGAAAGAGGGATGAGACTGCTGAGCGTGGAGGCATACTGTGAGAGACAGGGCTCCCTGTGAAAGAAGCTCTAGAGGGATGCAGAGATGAGGCTGCTGACGCTGGAATGACAGCCTGGCAGGGTGGAACCTGAGTGCCATGTCCTGGGTGTAGGGAAGGGCTATCACTTCGTTTCTAAGAAGGCCTCATGGTTATGTCAGCTAAGAACACATTAGCTACCTCCCATGGGTTTTGACATGTAATTATGAACTTGAACTCCAGACCAGCTTTGACTCTTTGCTCTGCCAGGTAGCTACAGTGGAATCTGGCACAATTTATTCACCTACTCCACGCTTCATCTTTCTTATCTGGGAAATGGGGGTCTGGTAACAACAAGGCATCTGACAGCAAACAGTGGACGTTAGTTATTCATATTTTCATTACTCAGTCTTGAAGGTTCCCTAATTTCTATTACAATTTAGGTTTTGCATTATTTGGAAACTTTTTTCTCAAACATCGAATTTTGTTTTCTTGACTTTGTTGTTACTGACTTCCAACTTCCTTGGACTGTGGTTGGAAACTGTAGGCCTATTTTTAAGTTTTTGTTGAAAATTGTTCTATGACTAGTTCCTGGTCAATTTTTTTAAAGTATTTCATGAACACTGGAAAGAATGTATATTCTCTGTTAGGTGCAGGGTTTTATACTTATCCATTTGATCAAGCTTGTTAATTGTGGTGTTGAAATTTTCTATACCCTAATTGTTTTAAGCCTGTTGAACTCTCAATTACTGAGACAGGGATGTTAAAAACCTACCATCATGATTACAGATTTATCCATTTCTCTCTTAAAATTCTACCAATTTTTACATTATATGAATATAAGCTGCTGCTGCTGCTGCTGCTGCTGCTGCTGCTGCTAAGTCACTTGAGTCGTGTCCGACTCTGTGCTACCCCATAGACGGCAGCCCACCAGGCTCTGCCATCCCTGGGATTCTCCAGGCAAGAACACTGGAGTGGGTTGCCATTTCCTTCTCCAATGCATGAAAGTGAAAAGTGAAAGTGAAGTCGCTCAGTCATGTCCGACTCTTAGTGACCCCATGGACTGCAGCCCACCAGGTTCCTCCATCCATGGGATCCTCCAGGAAAGAGTGCTAAACTTTAAAAAATATCTCACTGGAGAATTGTTACTTTGTATCATTATATAATGATCTTCTTTCTCCCTAATAATGCATTTATGCCTTCAGACCCCTTTTTCTGAGGGTAACAATGCTACAGACCAGTGGAACAGAACAGCCATTTTACTTTCTGATTCCTACCTGTGCCATTTTCCATTTTCACAGTTTCCTCTGGTATGCCATTTTCCATCCTTTGTACTTTCAACCTGTTTTTGCCCTTATGTTTAGGTGTGTTTGTATAAAGAGCATAAAGTGGGATTATGAGGTTATTTTTAAATCCAGCCTGTCAGTCTCTGGCCATAAATTACTCGTGTGTGTGTGTCCTTGTCCCTGGAGCCTGACACAATCAGCCTTCCAGAAATGTTTGCTGAAGGTGAAATTGATCCCCATGGCTAGAATGAAAACATAGGGTAAGGAGTGCTCTCATGTATTGGGAATGGACTACATAGGGGGCCAGTGCTGTGGGGAGCATGGGCTCAGTATCTGTGGGGGCCTTGAGGCCCAGGGAGGTCAGGTGACCTGCTCGAGGTCACCCAGCCCAGAAGCACCCCCAAGGCCTGTGCTTTCTCCTCCTCCTCTACTGTGACCAGCACCCCATTTGCTTTTGTGCTGCCTGTCTTCCCCCACTCAGTGCCAGCCTCTCTGGGGCCAAGCCCTCTGTTGAGGCTCCATGTGGGCTCCATGTTAGACCGTGTGGAGTGAGTTATGTGCCTAACCTGCTCAGGCTGCTCATTACTAAGGGAGGCTGGAAGGAATGAGTCGGGGCTGCAGACTTTAGCCAGAGGGTGAGCTCTCCTCCCACCCTTTCCAGCCCTCCTCTGCAGGCAAACTCAGCCCATAGCATGTCTGCATTAGTTCCCTAGGGCTGCCATAACAAATTAGCACAAATGAGGTGCATGCATGCTCAGTTGTGTCTGACTCTGCAACCCTATGGACTGTAACCCACCAGGTTCCTCTGTCCATGGGATCCTCCAGGCAAGAACACTGGGGTGGGTTGCCATGCCCTCCTCCAGGGGATCTTCCTGACCCAGGAATCGAACCTGAGTCTTCTGCGTCTCCTACACTGCAGGCAGATTCTTTACCCACTGAGCCACCTGGAAAGCCCCAAATGAGACGGCCTAACAGAAATTTATTTTCTCACAGTTCTCTGGAGGGTAGAAGGCTTAGATCAAGGTGTCAGCAGGGCCACACTTTTTGGAAGCCTCTAGGGAAGAATCCTTCCTTGCCGCTTCCAGTTCCAAGGGGTTGCCGGCAATACTTGGCTTGTAGATGCTTTGCTCCAGTCTCTGTTTCCATCTGCATATGCCATTCTCCTGCCTGTGTGTCTCTCTGTCTTCATGTGACCTTCTTATAAGGACACCAGGCGTTGGATTCAGGGCCAAGCCTAATCCAGGATGACCTCATCTTAACTTGATTACATCTGCAAGGACCCTATATCCAAATAAGGTTATACTCGCAGGTGTCTGGGGCTGGATTTCAGTATACTTTTGGGGAGGACACAATTCAATGCATAGCAGCACCTGCTTTCAAATAAGGTTGTCAACCTGAGCATCATGCTGTCTGTAACCAACCCCAACCCAGTGACTCTGAACCCTCTCATCCCCACACACTGTCACTCCCCAATCAGCCCCCCTCTCCTCCATGCTCAGCCCCCACCATCTCTCCTTCCCATCAGCACCGCTGTCCCTCACAGCCCTTTGTGACCTCTCACCCTCCAGCCTCCATCATGGGCCACTTTGAAAGACCTGTCTTCATTTGCACCCTCTAGCTTCTCCCCTCCCACCCTTTCCTCTAGCTGCTAGAGTCTGACTTTCCCCATCCAGTCGCTCCCATTTTTTCTCAGGAGGTCAGAATTCAGCCAAGGGTGGCCTTGTATAGGTCAATGGTCAGACTCCATTTTTCAGACAGTGTCTTGATGTCTCTGCTTCAGCCCAAGGCCACTCTCCTCTTGCAACCCCCACATCTACAACCCCCATGTCTAATTGGTTCCTGTTAAGACAAAACAACTGTGGAAGGTAGTGAGCCATGAGCCGTCTCCTCATTCACTCATATCATTTGTCTTGATTAACTCCAGTCTGACAACTCATATTAGAAGCAGGAAGGGTGGCAGACCCGGGATGATGTCAGCTCTGTTGCCCATTGGCTATATGCCACTTTGCTACTTGGAGCCTCAGTTTGCTCTTCCATGAAATGGGAATAATGTGACCTGGTTCCCAAGGATACTGTGAGAATGAATGGAGACAATGACATAAAGAAGTTCTGGAGAATGAAATAGGTGAACGAAGGTGGATCCAGAAATGGCCCAGCCAGCTGGCCTGGTTCACAGGAACCTGGATTTTAGGAGGAGTCTTCCTGAACCCAGGGGAGGCTTTGGAAGGCCTGCTCAGATTGAGGGAGGGGAAACAGACAAAAGACCACATCATACACAGGCAAACAGGAGCGTGAGGACGTACACAACAGTGTTCATTCATTCACCAAACATTTATTGAGAGCCTCCCGTATAAGCAATACAAGCAAGACTCAGACACAGATATTTACAGTTTATAGCTGAAAAAGAAATAGAAGCATACTCAGCATCCACGTTGCTGTCCTTGTGTGGGCAGCACACTACACAGAGGACCAGGAAGACCTGTGTGCCTGCCCTTGTCCTCCAAGGTGGGCAGAGGAATGGCAGGGAGGCAGGCAGAGTGGAACGCTAAGAGCCAAAACAGAGAAAAGGTTCAAGGTGCACAAGGGAGGGACACAAAGTAGGACATGGGGGCCCCAAAACTTTCACAAAGAGCATGCTAGGGTTGAGAAAAGGCCTGCAACATCTGCCTGGGGTTCCAACACTTAGAACACTCCAGGGAGGACCTGGAGGTGAGGTGACTTGGAAGAGAAAGGAAGGCTCAGCTGCCCCTCTGTCCTAAAGGGAAGAGAGAAAGGTGGCCAGAGTCAGGAGGGTCTCGCAAACAGGCCAGGCTGTGTGTGATACAGGCGAGGGGTGCAGGGAAGCGTCCTGTCCTCTTCAAGGAAGAATTCAGCAGAGAAAGCGTGCCAAGGCTGAGGCACTGGGGCCCGGCTGCTCCAAGGGGAAGGGGCTCACCTCTGCAAGTTGAAAATGACATTCAGCAGCTGCCCACCTGTCTCCTGGCACAGAGTCCATGGCTCTGTACTTCCACCCACCTGGAGAGGTTTCGGAAGTCCGAGCACCCCCTCTTGCCTCTCTCCTACAGGTTGCTGAGGGGGCTGGAATGTGCTGGGATAATGAAAACATCATATATTCTTGGGACTCATTCAGGCCATGACCCCTCCTCCTTCCCTGCCCTGCAGTGCCTGACACCATGGCCACCCCAGGCTCCACGCGCTCATTCAGAGCACCTGTTTCTCTGCAGGCACCTGGCTCCTTTGTTGCCTCTGTGCCCAGGACACAAGTTGTCATTTGGCCTTTTTGGGCACTTTTACCCCCCTTCTTCTTGGCAGCTGGCAGATGAGCCAAAAGCAGGTAAGAGTTTGGGCTTTGGAGTCAGGGAGCTGCTGTTGGAAATGTTTGCTGTGCTGCCTCACAAGCAGTGTGACCTCGGGCAGTTCCCTAACTTCTCTGAGCTTTCATTCCCTCCTTACAAGGTAAATAATACTGCACCCCTCAAAATCCTTTTTGGAGACCAAGCCTGCACAAAGCGCTGTGCCTGCCTCATTGTCAAGCACTCAACCAATACCGGATCATTGCTCTTCTTGCTCAGCAAGTTTGGGGGTTTCATTCTTTGCCTTCAAAAATCTCACTTATTCTGCACTTCCGCACATGCCCCTCTTCTCAACATCTGGTGATGACGCACTCTTCTAGCTCACCCTTTCGCACTGTCTTCTCAGAGTGCCCCTTCCCTCATGCCTGCATCCTTCCTCACTGTCCCCTCAGTACTGGTGTCTGGACTGTGCTGAACGCCCCCTTGACAGAGGGTGGTCTCTCTGGGGCACACCTGGGTTCTATTTCCACACACATGGCAGCTGCAGGGGAAGCCTCAAGCTCCAGCTCAGAGCTGGGCCCACGGTTTGAGACTACAATCTGGGGATTTGATGAGACCCTCCACATGAGCCATAGTCCTCTGCTGGTCAACATGATACTTGCATGACATGAGCCAGTAAAATTCACCCCAACCTCGATAAAGGAAAATAGTTCACAGGAACTAAGAGTTAATGAATAGTGTTGTAGCAAGAAATGACCCTAACAAAAGTTTGCAGGTAAAGAGTGAATGGAAAAGAACACAGAGGGGGTAAAAATTAATAATTGATCTGGAAACGGTCAGCCCACTCATTTTACAGATAAAGAAATCAAGGCTGAGGCAGGCAAAGTGACTCATTTAAGGCACATAGCAAGGGCAGATCAAGGGCTTCTGAGCAGGCTGACTCCAAATTTAATGTCTTTGCCTCCCACACCCTAGGGTCTACTGTATGGTATTTGTGGAGTCATTAGTGTAACTTTCTACAGTATTCTTTAAACAGAATGATTTTAGAAATGACCATTGCCCTCAGGTTCTATTTAATAAGCAGTTCCCACACCGTTCTCCTGTTCTCTTGAGAGAACACCCCATATCCCACCCTTTTAGTTCTTAGGGCTGGTCCCAGGGACAGTGGGGGATGGGCTGCAGGAAGACAAATGAGAACAGCAGTAGTGACTCTTTATCCCTCCTGTTGCTCCCACAAAACATTCCTCTGCACGTGAGAGAGAAATAAGCTGCAAGTGACTCAATTTTAAAATAACACTGAGAAAAATAACCAAGGCTTGGAGCTACCAGTGAATCACTGCAGTTCTTTACTTTGTAAAATATTATTTTCTTTTTAAGTGGACAAGTACTCCAAGGAATACAGATTCTTCTGTATTGTGGTCCTTTAGAGGGGTCATAGTATCACCCACACCATGAGGCACAGGGCCTCTCATTCCACCAGGGGTTAGCTGTGGGCCTCACCCCTCCACCCCTTCCGATTGCTCTGGGATGACAAGTCACAGACATTTGAGTTGACCCAAGATCCTGTGTGGGCTCCGGACTTGGACACAAGGCAGTGGGGAATAGGTTTCTTCCTCTACTTTAAAGCATCATCTTCCTCTATTGGAAACATCAGGCATGAAATTTATGAGCAAGTCTTTGCAAGGATGCAAACACAAATTCTGACCTCTGACCACCTAATCTCAACTGGTGTGTGCTGAGAATGCTTTATGGTAGCTCTGCATCAATATGAAGATCCAGTGCTGTCTACCAGAGAAGGAATTCAAATCAGTTGCCTTTTGATTTACCTTCAGTGATGCCTTTGGAGAGCAAGGGGAAAAGATGCTGACTGTTAAGGCCTGTAGCATGCAAACACTCCCACTTGTCCCATATCAGTTACAGGGTCTCCAGGCTCAAAGAGATTGGTGAAATCATCCAGCAGCTCCACACCCCTATCTGATGCATCAGTTCTGTCTCCATCAGTCTTTGTTGTAATGACCTCTAGAACAGGGAGCTCGCCACCTCATGAAGCTCAGGTGCTCAAAAATGGAAAAGGCCTGCCATAACGAGGGATGGAAATCTGCTTCCCATGACTTCTTTCCCACTGGTCCCAGTTCTGTCCTATGTGGGCCACTCAGGTCACTGCTCACCACCCCCTGCTCCTCCTCTCCTCCCACCAGCTACATAGCTCCAGACCTCCTGACTGCTCCTTGCAGCCACTTTTCAAGCAACAGCTAGCATGCTCAGTCACAGCATACTGCCAGATGAGTGATGTTTGGGTCAGTCAAGCCCCCAGGATCTAGAGAGAACAAGTAGCAGGCAGGCCTTGCAGATGAAAGCTCAGAAATCTTGAGCCATCAGGGGCTACCTCATGACCTTGAAATCCCTCCACTCTATGGTTTCCAAAAACCACTCACATCCCTCTTTCACAGCTCCCTTATAACAAAGGGAAATATAAACCAGGAGTCGGATTAAGTGCCTTAAAGGTCAGTGAATGGAGCTCACACTGTTTGCAGAGGTTGTGCCAGGAGGATCGAAGGGCTAGATACAGAGGAGTCCCCAGGATTCATCTAATCCTCACCTCTCCTTATAGGAAAGAAGACGCTGAGGCCAGGGAGAAAGGGACTCACCCTGGGTTGCACAGAAGGTTAGTGATAAACTCCCAGGCTTAAGTAATTTCCACAGCCAAAGGGCCTGTTTCTCCAGTCAGGCACTGTCCCTTGACATCATCACTCCAATACCAACTGGCCTAATCTGCCCCATCACTCTTGGTACTGACGGAGCGGTGGGTGGCCCTTACTGAGAGGTGTGTTTCTCCGTGTTCAGGCCTAATCAGAGAGCTCCGTAGCTGGGGCGCGGCTGTCGGAGAGCCGGGTCGGAGGTCCGCTGGATGCTTTGCCCGGCCGCACAGCTCCTGCAGGCCCTGGCGGAAGTCGCGGCGCAGCAGGCAGTAAAGTAGCGGGTTGAAGCAGCTGTTGGAGTGCGCCAGGCAGATGGACACTGGGAAGAGGTAGGCCTGCACCAGGAAGTAGGCGCGGTCCCAGGGCACCGCGTTCAGCTTGATCAGCACCCCCAGAACGTAAGCGCTTGGTTGGGCAGCCAGCAGAGCACGAAGACGAGCAGCACGCAGGCCAGCGCGCGGGTAACCTGGGAGCGACGTCGGGGCCGGACCCCAGATGGCCAGCGTACCCGCCGCCGCCCGCAGGAAGCGCAGAAGCAGCAGCGAGCAGGTCCCCAGCGTGACCAGCGGCAGCACAAAGCCCACAGTGATCTTTTGCAGATGGTAGAAGGCCAGCCAGTCGGGTCCGCCGTCGGGGAAGCGCAGCAGGCACAAGCGTTCGCCCCCGATGCTGGTTGCTGTGGCGAACAGGGCGGTGGGTGCGGTGGCCAGGATTGCGGTGGCCCAGAGCAAGCTGCACACGCAGACGGCCCACAGGGTGCCCGGCCGGCGGGGGCGCAGCGCCCTCGCCACCGCGTAGTAGCGCGCCACGCTCATGGCGCTAAGGAAGAAGCCGCTGGCGTACATATTGAGCACCGTGAGCGTGAGCACCACCTTGCACATGGCACCCCCAAAGGGCCAGCTGAAGTCGCGCACCATGTCCACGGCCCAGAAGGGCAGTGTCAGCACGAACTGCAGGTCGGTGGCTGCAAGGTTGAGTAGGAAGCAGTTGAGCAGCGAGCGCCGGCGCCGCTGCTGGGACCGCACCAGGACCAGCACCAGCACGTTGCCCACCAGCCCCACAGCGCACAGGGCCAGGTAGGCGCCCGCGATCAGCGCGCGCAGCGCCAGCGCCGCTCCAGCCTCCGCCACTCCCTCCAGGCCGTCCAGGCTGCGGGGACCCCAGGTCGGGCGAGTGCTCTCAGATCCGTTGCCCACCGAACTGTTAAAGGGTTGCCGGGATGATGCATCTGCAAACCAGTTCAGGGGGAGCACGACCCCGAAGGCGCGGGCCATGCGACAGCTGCCTCTGGCTGACGCCATCGCCTTTGGTGGAGCTCAGGAATTGGCTCAGGTCCACTGCGAAGCCAGCGGCTAAACTGGGACGACTAGCGGTGTTCAGTACCTCGCGGCAGCACTTTTAAAGGGATGAAGGCTGCCCTGATTGGTCAGTTGCACTCGCGCCCTGCCCTAAGCGCTTCCAGGCCGTATTTCTATTGGCTACTTCTTTACCTTCGATTTCGTCAAGAACTGAGGACCCTCAGCCAGAGTGGAGGCCGGAAACTGAGACTTGGGGGCCGGGAGGTCAGGTCGGAGGAGACAGCTTCTGCGATTCATGTGGGCTCAGGGTCGCGGCTGTGCGTGGGTCGCTGAGTGAAGACGCAACGCTAGAAACAGAGCGCCTCCCGCAGCGGTTCAACCTTCGGGACTGGAGAAGGGTTCCGACAAGTTTCGCCTCGGGAAGCAGCGTACCCCTCCACCTTCAGCCTGTGCGGGCCCGGAAATACTCAACGGAAGACTGTTGCTCGGGACCAAATAGCAGGGACTGGCAGTCTCTTTGCCTCCAGCCCTGCTCCCTTAAATGGTCCCCAAACCCCGGACTCCTCTTGGTAAAGGTATTTTTCTAGCTGTGCTTTAGCGTTGGGCACTCCTCATCCCCTCTCCCCTTTTGTTCCGTTCTCTGTCTCAAAGTGCCCGAGATCTTCCCATGGCCAGATTTTCTTATGGCTGGCTCTTTCTCAGCACTTGGGCTCAAATGTCACCTCCTCAGAAAGGCCTTCCCGCAACTACCTCCTAATGTACTTCCAGAATTTTTACTGCATACCTTCTATCCACCTTGCTAAACACTAGGGATGCAGCAATAGGCATGGAACATATTTTCTCCTGGGAGATAAAGACAAGTAAATGAGATGATCTCATATAGGGGAAAGTGCAAAATTAAAAAAGAAAAAAGCACGGTAATAACTCAGTGAGTGTTAGGGCAGGAGGCTCAAGGAAGGTGGTCGGGTTTAAGGATGGGAGGGTTCCCAGGAGAGGGGGAGACCGTAGTCCCCTTTAGGTTACTTACCAGCTGTCTGTTTTGGGGCTAATTGATCTACCTTGCCTACCTGTAAAGGAGGAAGATGATAACCTCTTGTGAGGGTCATGGGAGAACTAATCAAGCTAAGAGAACTCCCTTCTCCCTATTCTGACCTCCTGTTTTGCTGAAGGCCCTCTCTATGATAGTCAGTCCCCCACTGGCTTTAGTCTGGAGCTCCCACTCTGAGGAGCCCTTTCCTTCTTTCCTGCTCTCCTAGGAGCTTTGGGACAGCATACCACCAGGAGCTGGGGCGTGGTCTCCAGAGGGCAGGTCTTCGCGGTGTCTCCTATCCTTAGTCAGAGACCACAGGCAGATTCACTGCCAGACTTCCCTTGCCTGGGAGATAAAGAATCTGAAGCAAGTGGGATTCTCTCCCCAGTAGTCACAAAAGAGGAAATTAATGCAATTACCCAGTTCTAGTCTGGGCCAGGGGGCTTCCCCTGTGGCTCAGTGGTAAAGAATCCACCAGCAATGCAGAAGAAGCAGGCTTGATCCCTGGGTTAGGAAGATCCTCTGGAGGAGGGCGTGGCAGCCCACTCCAGTATTCTTACCTGGAGAATCCCATGGACAGAGAAGCCTGGCGGGCTATAGTCCATAGGGTTGAAAAGAGTCGGACACGACTGAAGCAACTTAGCATGCATACAGCCTGGGCCAGAGCCCAAATGAACCGGTAATCTGATAGAAAGTTTGCAAAACTAGATCATACTTTCCCAGAGTTTCCCTTTAGTGGGCCCTGGTGGCCTAGGAATTTTTCTTCCTTTTATGGGAGTTGTCATTGAATGTCAGGTAGCCTGAGCTGCTAGTCTCTGTGACCTGGCTACTAGCTTGCTTTGTGGTTGGGGGCAAGTGACTTGCCCTCTCTGGCCTCAGTTTTCTTGTCTGTAAAATGGTCTGTAAAACCTCTTATGGTTCTCACAGGCTAAGAGTTCTCTATGTATATCTTGTTTTCATTCATTCATGGATGATCTTTGGGGTGCTTCAGCCCAGAATCTCCTCTCCCTGTGGCAGTCAGAAGGTAAGCCAGATCACATGCCTCTGTGATGCTCTAGGACATCTTATCTTATTTAAAATAAACTCCTCACTCCTTCCCTGACCATAAGGCCTTTCCTGATCTGGGGCCAGCTCACCTCCCTGATCTCATCTAGTAGCCCTCCCACCTGCACTCCTTTCTGTATGAGGCTCCACCTGCACTAGCCTCTGCTGTCCCTCCAGGGTACCAAATTTTCTCCTGTCTCTGGGACTCTGCACTCACCAGGCCCTCTGCTTGGGGTGCTTTTCCCCAGTTTGTCCCAAGACCGACTTTTTAAAAATTTTTATTTTTGAAAGTTAATTAATGTATTTTATTAAAGTATAATTGATTTGCAATGTTTCAAGTATACAGCAAAGTGATTCAGTTATATATATATTTTTTTTTTCTTTAACAGATTCTTTCCCATTATAGGTTATTACAAGATATTGAATATAGTTTCCTGTGCTATCCAGTAAGACATTGTTGTTTATCTATTTTATGTATAGTAACATGTATCTGCTTCATCTACTTCATGTATCTGCTGCTGCTGCTGCTAAGTCGCTTCAGTCATGTCCGACTCTGTGCGACCCCATAGATGGCAGCCCACCGGGCTCCCCGTCCCTGGGATTCTCCAGGCAAGAACACTGGAGTGGGTTGCCATTTCCTTCTCCAGTGCATGAAAGTGAAAAGTGAAAGTGAAGTCGCTCACTCGTGTCCGACTCCTAGCAACCCCATGGACTGCAGCCTACCAGGCTCCTCCATCCATGGGATTTTCCAGGCAAGAGTTACTGGAGTGGGGTGCCATTGTATCTAGTTCATCCCAAACTCCTAATTTATCTCTGCCCACCCTCTTTTCCCTTTGGCAACCATAAGTGTGTTTTCAATGTGTGTGAGTCTGTTTCTGTTTCATAGGTAAGTTCATATGTATCTGTTTCTTAAATTCCACACATAAGTGATATCACATTTGTCTTTTTCTGTCTGACTTACTTCACTTAGTATGATCATTGCTAGGTCCATCCATGTTGCTTCAAATGGCATTATTTTGTTCTTTTTATGACAATAATATTCCATTATGTGTGTGTACACACACATCTTTATCCATTCATCTGTCAATGGACATTTAGGTTGCTTCCACACCCATGCCTTGGTTATTGTAAATAGTGCTCTATGAATATTGGGTGCATGTATCTTTCTGATTTAGAGATTTCCTCCTTTCTGAATATATGCCTAGGAATGGGAGTTGCTGGATCATATAATAATTCTATTTTTAGTTTTTGAAGAAACTTCTATATTGTTCTCCATACTGACCGCACCAGTTTACATTCCTATCAACACTGTGGGAGAGTTTCCTTTTCTCCACACCATCTCTAGCATTTATTATTTGTAGACTTTTTAATGATGGTTATTCTGACCAGTATGAGGTGATACTTCATTGTAGTTTTGATTTGCATTTTCTAATAATTAGTAATGTTGAGCATGTTTTCATGTGCGTGTTGGCCATCTATATGTCTTCTTTGGAGAAATGTCTGTTTAGATCTTCTGCCCATCTTTTGATTGGGTTTTTTTATTTTTATTTTTTTGGTTTATATATTGAGCTGTATAAGCTGTTTGCATATTTTAGAAATTAATCCCTTGTCAATTACATCATTTGCAAATATTTTCTCCCATTCTGTAGGTTGTTCTTCATTTTGTTTATGGTTTCCTTTGTTGTGCAAAAGCTTTTAAGTTTAATTAGTCCATTTGTTTTATTTTGCTTTTGTTTCTATTGCTCTAGGAGATGAATCAAAAAGAATAATTGTTGTGATTTATGTCAAAGAGTGTTCTGCTTATATTTTCCTCTAGGAGTTTTATAGTATTTGGTCTTACATTTAGGCCTTTAGTCCCACTCCCTGGTGGCTCAGATGTTAAAGCGTCTGCCCGCTATGTGGGAGACCCATGTTCGATCCCTGGGTCGGGAAGATCCCCTGGAGAAGGAAGTGGCAACCCACTCCAGTATTCTTTCCTGGAGAATCCCATGGAGGGAGGAGCCTGGTAGGCTGTAGTCCACGGGGTCGCAAAGAGTCTGGCGCAACTTCACTTCACTTAGGCCTTTAATCTATTTTGAGTTTATTTTTGTATATGGTTTCAGGGAATGTTCTAATTTCATTCTTTGACATGCATCTGTCTGGTTTCCCAGTCACTTATTCAAGAGACTGTCTTATCTCAAGACTCACTCTTAACCCATAAGTCTCATATCAGATGTTACCTCCTCCAAGAAGTCCTCCTTGACTATCCTACCCATATCACCAAGTCCCACCTCTACCCTCAAGTCGCCATCTCATCCCCGAGGATTAAAAAATACCCAACTTTTAAATGAAGTATAATATCCACGTGCACATGCCTACATGTCATACGCATACAGTTTGATGAATTTTCACATACCAAACACAAGCATGTAACCAGCACCCACGTCAAGAAACAGAACATGAATAGCATCCCCAGAAGCCCCCTCGTGTCTCATGTCCCTTTAGTCCCCGTGCTTCCTTCCAGAGTAATCACTATCCTCACTTTTAACAGCACAGATTAGTTTGGGCTGTTTTTGTGTTCTGTATGAATGGAAACACACATGTATACACTTTAGTGCCTGGCTGCATGGGTCTGTGAAGTTCATCCATACTGCAGAGTATAGCAGTAGCTCATTCATCTGCACTGCTGTATGATCACCCTGTTTTATTTATAACACTTGTCACAATCAGAGTTTATGTATTTGTTGACATTTTAAAAAATCTGCCCCCATCAGAAAGTTAATCCATTGAAAGGAAAGCCTGTCTTTGTCATGTTCACTGCCCTTGTCATGGTGGGAAGTCAACAAAGAACCATGGGGTGAAGGCCTGCAGGACCCTGCCCAGCAGGATCAGCCTTTGATGGGCGCTGTGATGGAGACAGAGCTGGACCAGCATCCGTTCTACCCCCAGGAGCCCACAGGTCACGGGAGAGCTCAGCCGGGGAGGGTCAGCACTGAATGAGGGCCTCTGGGATAGAGTTGGAGGCAGAAGGCACTTGGAGGGGCAGGAAGGGAGGGTGGGGGGGCTATGACCTCTGAGCTGGGCTGTAAGGATTCATTCTCTGAGCACTTGTGAGTACACTTAGTAGGATGGGTTATGGTTATGGGAAGGCCTTGTCTGGGCCTTTCAAAGGCCAGAGCTGGAAGGGCAGTGTGACAAGTGCTGGTGGTGGATTTACCGGTTCAGGGCTGTAGGGAGTGTCCCACAGAGGTTAGCTGGAGCTGGGGGAGAGCGTAGCACTGAGGCCAGGGTGCTTTCTGGGAGGTAGCTGCCTTCCTCCTGGTTGAGCAGCTACTATGTCCCCAGCCCAGTGCCAGGCTTTTTACATGTATCATCCTCCAGCTCCTCCGTGAGGCAGGAAATGTGATCTCCATTCACACAGGAGGGAGCAGAGGCTCAGAAAGGGGGTTTGTCGCACATCCCACAGCAGAACCAGGAATTGACCCCAAACCTCGCTCTGAAGAGCCTGTCATTTTCCCTGTGATGCTGATGACAGTGCTCTAAAAACCTACATGTTTGGGGATCCACACAAGAGAAAGTAGTTTTTGGTGGGAGAGGGTGACAGGTTGGGGATATATTTATTTTTCTTTTCTAAAAAAAAATCTCTTGGGACTTCCCTGGTGGTCCAGTTGTTAAGACTCTGTAATTCCAGTACCTGGAGCGTGGGTTCAACCCCTGGTCAGGGAACTAAGATCCTACATACTGTGCTGCATGGCCAAAAAATAAAAATAAAATCTCTTTATTGTTGTTACTACAGTGAAGAAATAGCACTTCCACATGGAGTTTTCTACAGATGATGTGGCCAGTGCTGGTTTTCCCTTTGGAATGGTTCCTTCCTCCCACCCACCCCAAGTGAGATTACAGATGGCTGTGTTAAGGGGTGTGGGTCATTTTGGGTTCTTGCTATGTATCTCCCTCTGGTTCCCCATTTCCACTCCCAATCTGGGTCACCCAGCCCCTTGCTTTGCTGTACTGGGAAAATCAGCAGAACATCAGGGCAGCATTCCTGGAGGCCCTGGAGAGCCCAGAGGAAGTGTGGAGGGGACAGAAGGTGAAGGCCACCTCTTGGAATTGCATCCCTTCCTCCCACAGAATGTGCCTGGGTGGGTGTGCGATGAGCCAGGGCAGGGGCAGCTGTTTTTCATCTTGTGTGCCTGTTGGACTGTTTGACTCTTGTAAACCATGAACACATATTACTTTGACATAAATGCAAATTGAATTGCAAAAGAACAAAAACCTTTGCAGATTTGACAGGTGAGAAGTGCTCTGTGGTTGCTTGGATCTACATCCCTTTAATTGCTGGTGGGGATAGGCATTTCTCAAATGTTTCTGCAGCATCTGTGTTTTCCCTAAGTCTTGGTGCCTGTTGCCATCAACAGTGTCATGGTTGGAGCCTGGTACCTGGGGGCAGACCTTTCAAGTCCTGCCCTGCCAGTTACCATGTGACCTCACAAAAGTGACTTAATCTCTGTTTTTCTTGCCTGTAAATTGGATAGTAATAACTTCCCTCATGGGGTTGCTCCAGGGTTAATAAGAAGATTCATGTAATGCATCCCTCATGTAAGTGTCCCAGTGTTAGTTCAGGATAAAGAACACCTGGATAGGGCAAGGAACAGCTATAATGCTGGAGGTGGTGGTAGTGGGGGAAGTACAGGGCTGACTCAGAGTAAATGAGGAGGACCTGGTGTCCTCAGGTGTGACCCCTAAGGCATGCCCACAGGCAATCAGTTCAGTTTAGTCCAGTCGCTCAGTCGTGTCCGACTCTTTGCAACCCCATGAATCGCAGCACGGCAGGCCTCCCTGTCCATCACCAACTCCCGGAGTTCACTCAGATTCACGTCCATCGAGTCAGTGATGCCATCCAGCCATCTCATCCTATCGTCCCTTCTCCTCCTGCCTCCAGTCCCTCCCAGCATCAGAGTCTTTTCCAATGAGTCAACTCTTCACATGAGGTGGCCAAAGTACTGGAGTTTCAGCTTTAGCATCATTCCTTCCAAAGAAATCCCAGGGTTGATCTCCTTCAGAATGGACTGGTTGGATCTCCTTGCAGTCCAAGGGACTCTCAAGAGTCGTCTCCAACACTACAGTTCAAAAGCATCAATTCTTCGGTGCTCAGCCTTCTTCACAGTCCAACTCTCACATCCATACATGACCACTGGAAAAACCATAGCCTTGACAGGCAATACCTCCAGCTATTAAACCCTTCCCATAAGCCTCTTCTACTGAACTGTAATTCTAGACCATTCTCCTTTATCATGTCTTCCTAAAGCATCCAGCCTAGGTTTCCTAGAAACAACTCTCCCTTTGTACTCAGGTTTGGGTTTAGCTATTTAATTATGTTTCATAATATAATAGCAGAAGCAATAGTATAAACTGGCTTGTAAACCAATTCAGGTGGCTCATGGGAAGCCTGCAGCTTGTTTGGTAGGAAGAAAAGTGGGGCCTGTTAGACCAGTATTTAAGGTACCCACCTTTCCCCTGGGGATTTGGTGAAAATGCAGATTCCAATTCAGCAGGTTTGAGGCACGCTGAGATGCTGCATTTCTCACAAGCTCTCAGGTGATGCCTGTGCTGTTGGTCCAAAAACCACACTTGATGTAGAGTGGGAGAGTGTATTCTACTAGTAGCAAGAGATCAGCATGCCATGGGCAGTAGTCTGTATGTTTTACCAGATTGGCTGTCTTTGTCCAGTTGGGCTGCTAAAACAAAACATCATAGACCAGGTGGCATATAAACAACAGAGATTTATTTTTCACAGCTCTGGAGGCTAGAGGTACGAGATCAACATGCCAACATGGTCAAGTGAGAGGCTTCTTCCAGGTGGTAGCCTTCTTTTTGTGGTTGTGTCCTCACAAAGGAAGGGGAGGGAGAGCTCTCTGGGACCTCTTTCATGGAGCCCATTCACAAGGGCTTCACTCTCATGACCTAGTCACCTCTCAAAGGCCCTACCTCCTAACACCAACACCTTTGGAATTCTGGAGGAACACAGACAAATGTGGCAAAATTTGGTGAGTTGGGTTGGCAGAGGTTGCTGGATAACTTCCACTGTATTAATACTAGTTTACAAAGCAGTTTCACATATATCATCTTAATAAGTTGACGTAATATCATAGATCATTGTTTTGATCTCCTATTTACTAAGGTTATAAGATTCAGAAAAATCGAGCAGTTTGCCCAAGGTCATGCAGCTAGTTCTAGGCAAAGCGAGGACTTAAACCCAACCAATCTGACTGCAGAGCCTGTCACCCATTCCATCATGATGTGGAGCTTACCTGAGAACATCTCTAGATCCTGAAGCCAGACAGCCCAGAGTATTAGTTAATCTGAGCCAAGCCTGTGGGTCTTATCTTTACCATTGAATTTGCAATTGTCCATTCAGATGTTTGCAATTAGGCCTTTGTGGGTTCTTGTGTATATATAAGGCAACTTCTATTTCTTTGGGTTTTTGTTCTTTTCTTTTGAGACCTCCCATCTGGGTCTCTAACTTCCTGCTCCAGTGTGGACTAGTGGCTCTCTTGGCCTTCTGAACAGTTGTGATTGTGAAATTTTCCTTTACTATTATTTTGAAGACTCCCTTTCTTTGCCAACACATGTAATTTGTCTTTGCCAACAAATGTAATTTGTGTCGGATCACCTGTTGCCTAGTTCCCAGGTATTTCTTGTAGTTTACCTCCTCATTTGGGTGGAGCACAACCTCCTGTAACTTTCAGAGAAAAAGACCATAGGAAACAAATGTCTTGAGACCTTAAATATCTTAAAATGGCCTTATTCTACCCTCACACTTGATCGAGAGCCTGAGAATTGAGTTCTATGTTGGAAACCACCTTCCAGGATTTTGAAGGCATTGCTCTGTTGACTTCTGGCTAATAGGGCTGCTGGAGAGAATTCTGGCACCATTCTGTTACAGAGTCTTTGCAACCATTTTCTTCCCACCTCCGGGAATAATTTTCTCTAGTACCTACAAGTTCTGGTACGTCAAGATGTTGTGTCTTGGAAGTGAAAGTGTTAGTTGCTCAGTCGTGTCCAACTTTTTGTGTCCTGGTGGACTGTAGCCTGCCAGGCTCCTCTGTCCATGGGATTCTCCAGGCAAGAATACTAGAGTGGGTTGTCATTTCCTTCTCTACACTGAATCTTCCCAACTCAGGGATCAAACCAAGGTCTCTCGCAGTGCAGGCAGATTCTTTACCATCTGAACCACCAAGGAACCTGTGTGTCTTGGTAGGGGTCTTTTCTTATCTGTTGTACTGGTGCCAGTAAACTCTTTCAGTCTAGAAATGCATGCGCTTCACTCCTGAGAAAGATTCTTCTATCATGTATTTGACAATTTTCTATTTCTTCTGATCTCTCTAGGTCTCTTCTGACCTCTTGATTTTTGATGTTGGATTTAAGGACTTTTAAAATATGGAGAAATGTTTGCTTTATGAAAAGCAATAGATGTGGGCACATCTATTAACTTCTTTCCCTGCATATTTTGCTATTGATTTTGTCTTAAAAATATGCCTCTAACCCCCAGATTATATAACTAACTTCATTTTTAAAATTGGCAATAGCAATTTCAGAATAAGGATCATGCTGTTTTTATTCATTTAAGCTCCACTGCAGGCAGCACAAGTGAGTGTCTGTTGGATAAATAAAGTAGTGAAATGATTTATTGATTAAAAAGAAAAATAAAAATGACCCATGTCAATTATTTTGTCCAGGATATTATTACCAGCAAAGGTTCTGATTTTTAGATGTTGGAACAAGTATTTTCTTTACAAAAGTTAATAAGATACATGAAAAAATGTTATAGGATAAATAGCAGAAAGAGCTTCCAAAAATTCAATAAATACAATAGAAAAGCATACAAAGTTTTCAAATTATTTCCAGACACAAGAATTTGGAACACCCCTTGCTGAAACAATAGCAAGAAGAAGAAAAAAAATTATAAAAGAAAAAAACAGCCAAGGCTGCAATGTGGGGCAGTAAGAGATCTAAGGTTTGTGTGAATGTCAGGCTGGGGACACAGCCTCCCACATAACACTCTTCTGGGATCTGCTAGTCTTCAGTCCAATTGACAGGGCCCTGGCCATCCGGGAGTTCATGGGCTAGATGCAAAGATAAGATTTGACTGCAGGAAATAATCTGATGGCCATTCCTGAGGGTCCCTTTGGAAATCAGCATGGCTCCTGGCCCTTGACAGTTGGGAGGTGTTCCTAAATGCAAGCCTCCGTGACTGTCTAGTGAAGGGGAAGTGGCCTGTTCCCACACACCTAGCCGTCTGGCAGACTTAGAAACAACTCCCAAAGGTGGAGCCAGGAAGAAGCAGATCCTCTGATGCATAGAAGCTCAGACTGGCAATCCAGGAGGCAGAGGTACTCAGGGACTTGGGTACTGGGATGTTCAGCAAACCACCTGACCTCTCCGTGCTTCAGCTTCTCCACCTGTAAAATGAAGATATAATAGTGTCCACTCCCAGTGTTGGGAGGAGGATGATGTGAGACCTTGCATGTAAAAGCATAGTGCCAACACATGGGATTCAGCACTCATTCACTGTCACAATTGGCCTCTGTCTAATCATCCTTCTCACTGCCCAGATGGCTGCTGGTGAGAGTGGAAGCTGTTCTTGGACCTTTGTCCCCTGAGCTGACTGACAGTTTTGAAATTTCCATGTGGATAATGTCCATGACTCCTGTGATGTTGTCCCTCATGGCGGTGTGGGGTCAGGCCCCCTCCTAAGCTGGGTAGTTGGCAGGCAAAGGCCACAGTGCTTTGAACTATGGGACTATATTGAGAACACCCATGTCTCCAGGGCTTCCAGAACAATGGCTAATCAGTCCCATGGCAGCTACTCAGCATCCCCTTTCCAAGTCAATCAACTTGTGCATTATCAAAGCTAGTTCTTACTCAGCCCAGTTGCTGTCTCATGGAAGGGAGCACTTTTTAGGCATCCCTGTTTAGCAATCTGTACCCTAAATTAGCATTTAGAATTGTGCCCTTAATTTGGCAATTCTTATCTACCAAAGTTACAAACACACATGCCCTTGACAGCAGCCCCAGTTCTAGGACTTTATCCAACAGCTGTACTCACCTATATGTACAGAGGATAGTCACAGCAAGAGATGAGAAATAATCTAAATACCCACCAGTAGGAGATGGGTGACATATACACATGATGGAATGTCAATCATCCAACATTTATTTGGATAACTTAAGACAGCTACTGAATGTGTGTTATGTCAGCTACTGTTCTAAGAGCCTATTAGTGAGCAAGACAGGTTTCCTGCCCCCATGGAGCTTACATTCTGGTTTACAGAATGTAACCATATGCTAAGAAGCTATTAAAGTAAGGCTGCTGCAGGTCCATGAGTAAGGATACTGGCCCATCTCCCATCTCTGAGCTGTGTGGGTAGATGAAAAAGCCAGAGGTAGAGTGACTGGGCCACCATGTGCGCTCACTGGAACTTTGTGTTTGCCTAGAATTTTTCTAAAAGGGTTCAGGAGAGACTGAAATAATAATGGCCCCTGGGAAGGAGCACCAAGGGACTAGGGGTCAGTTTTGGGAGGGAAGAGTTACTCTTCACTATTTGTAAAAGTGTGAATGTTTATCCTGTGCTTGCCTTACCAAAAAAATGCAAAATAAAACAAAATACAAAAGACCTTTTACTCTTCCTGCTGCTGCTGCTAAGTCGATTCAGTCATGTCCAACTCTATGCAAGCCCAGAGACTGCAGCCCACCAGGCTCCCCCGTCCCTGGGATTCTCCAGGCAAGAACGCTGGAGTGGGTTGTCATTTCCTTCTCCAATGCAGGAAAGCGAAAAGTGAAAGTGGAGTCGCTCAGTTGGTTCTGACTCTTAGCGACCCCCATGGACTGCAGCCTACCAGGCTCCTCCGTCCATGGGATTTTCCAGGCAAGAATACTGGAGTGGGGTGCCATTGCTTTACTCTTCCAGGTGCCTTCAAATTATTTAATCATCTAGACAAGAGTTTCTCAACCTTGGCACTTTGACATTTGGGCTGGATAATTCTTTTTTGGCGGTGGGGGGCTGACCTGTCCATTGTAAGATGTTAGCAGCATCCCTGCCTTCTACCTGTCAGATGCCAGGAGTACTTTCCCCTAGTTGTAACAATAGAAACAAAATAAACAAACAAAAAACACCTCCAGACACTGCAAAATTCCATGGAACCAAAATCACCCCAAGCTGAGAATCACTGCTCTAAAAAACTTTGAAATACAGTAGCAATCACTATCTTCATTAGACAGATAAGTAGAGGCCCAAAGAGGTTTTATAGTATTTTTTTCAATTATATGCTTCATTTTTAAATTGATATCTATTCATTTATGATTTTAAATACACGTGCTCTCCTGGCTAATTTTTAAGCAATCTATTAATACATAAGTGAATATATAGAAGTAGAATGAGTCTAGTTTCTTATTTCACTTGATCCGTTTCTAGCAGTGTTTTAGCTCAGTTAAATCTTACTGGAGATGTTGGGCTACATAGATAACAATCATTTAAAAAATAAATTAATTCAATCAAGATTTGGCAAGGGTGGTGGGGGTGGACTCTAATCGGATACCTGACATTTTGAACAATTACATGTTGAAATATCAAATCTCTTGCTTTGTTCAAAATGTAAACTTTACGCCCGAGTTGGGGTTGGCTGGCCTTATTTTTCTGGTTGGATTGTTATTTGTGTCATGAGGGCAGGACTAAACCTCACAATCCTTTTGTATCCTGTGGTGTCCAGGATAGTTCCCAAGGAGGCTTAAAATGAAGGCAGCCCAGCAGGCTGCAGACAGAGTAAAGGCCAGGACCTGGGACACAGATGGCAATAGGTGAGGACTGTTGTCAGCTTGTGTTTTTAAACCACAAGCTCCTAGGCTGCCTTTCAGAAAAGCCTCTAATCTGTGTTTGGCCTTGGCAGCTCCCTGGAGGAGTGAGGACAGCAGATTGTGGTACTGGCCAGGGAGGACTGTGTGTCCTGCCCCACCCCCAGATCCTTTCCCTCTCTGGGGCTTCCTGTGCTGGGGGCTGAGATCACAAAACAAAGCAGGCACGGCCCGAGCATCTCACAGTGTGCTGGGCTTGGCAGACATAACAGACAAGAGCAATGCAGTGTGATTTGAGCCATGATGGGGGCTGCAAAGATGCTTGGGGCCCTTGAGAAGGGAATGGGGAAAGACTTGCTGAAAGGTGATGTATAAGCTGAGCCCGAAAAGACAGGTCTCACTCAGATGCACCAAGTGTGCGGCCATCTCTTCCCTTTCACCCTCACATGACTGGTGAATATCACCTCCTTGGGAGGCCCTTCTTGACTGACCCCTTGGAAAGTAGACCCTCTAAACTCCTGGTTTTATTTCCTTCATAGCCCCTCTTAGCAGCTGGTCTTATTTACATGTTTGCCTACTAGCCTGTGGCCCTCCTCCAGAAAGAGTTCCAGAGCCTATGACCCTCTTGTTCCCTGTGAATACCCAACACCTGTGAGAAGGCGGTCTGCCAGGTGGATGAGGGTGGAGTTAAGAAGTGGAGAGGAAGGACACCTCTAGAATACACTGGGCAGGTCAAGATGAGAAGGACTTGAAGGGTCCTATGGCTTTGGCACCAGGGTGGAAGATGGGGAAGGGGGTGAGCTTGAAATGCAAACGGGAGGAGGAGAAATTTAAATAAGTGCCTGGAGACATTAGGTTGAGAAAGAGCAGAAATGTGGGGTGGGAACTAGAGAGGGACCACTCATTTATGGAGGGGTATAATCCATATCTTTACTAGGAAGGAGACCAGAATTTTTTTAAACTAAGGGTCAGGAGCCAATGATGGTTGGAGGGCATCACTGACTCAATGGACATGAGTTGGAGCAAGCTCTGGGAATTGGTGATGGACAGGGAAGCCTGGCATGCTGCAGTCCATGGGGTCTCAAAGAGTCAGATGCGACTGAGTGAATGAACAGGAGCCAATGGAGACCAAGGAAGGAAGGGAACACCTAGAGCAAGGTCCTTGGAGAGGCCTGGCAGAAGCTTTTGTCTCTGACCGCTGGAAGGTGCCTGCTCCATTGTGTCCAAAGGATGGGAAAATACATGGGTGCCAGTTATAGATGCTTGGTGCACAGCCTGGGGGTGTGGGGGGCAAGATGTGGTGTGAACTGTCCCTGCAGCAAGGTCGATGGCTGTTAGGAGCAGGGGAGAAATGGAGAGTGGTTGGCTAAGGGCTAGAAGTCAAGCAATGATAGCAGCAGTAGTAGCAAGGGCCAGAGGTCAAGCAATTAGTCTAGCTAGGGAGGGAAGTGAGGGGAGCTAGGAGGGGGGCGGGGGGGGGGGGCGGGGGGGAGGGGCTAGGCATAGGCAGCTGACAAGAGACTGGAGGAAGAAAAGCACATCTTATTACTGTGACTATTCAGGGAGGATGGGAAAGGCATCAGGATGTGCTCTGAGAGTAGGGCATCTGATCGGGAGACTTCAGAGTGGGCTGTCGGGGGCGACAGAGCCTAGGCTGTGGCAGTGGAGGGAGGAGGGAGCCCAGGAGGGCTGGTGGCTAAGGTGGAGGGAAGGGTCTTAGAGACGAGGAGGTCACGCAAGTGTGTAGCCATGTGCTGCACTGGTCCCCGAGGACAGCAGGGCTTGGGGTGAAGGAGCCAGATGGGAACTTCCAGAATGCGTGCATGGGGGGGGCGGTATGTGAGCGGCAGAAGAAAGCAGGCCACCATTGTCCTGAGGAACAAGAGGTGAAGGTCCTCAGGGTATGGCCAGGTTTAGTGAAGCAGAAGGTGAAGGGTGGGAGTGTTCTTTGACATGGGGATCGGCTTCTGGGAGCATCGAGGGAGGGAGCAGGAAGCTAGAATCAGGGCTGGGGCCACAGGACAGATGGTGGGTGTTTGAGGCTGAGGATGCAAGGCTGGGGTTGGCAGGCTTCCAAGCTCCCAGGAGGCCCCTGCTGAGTCTGTGGGCTCCAGCCCACGGGCCAAATGCTGTGCTTCCCTTCAGGCAAACACACTTGCAAAGGAGGCTGGACAGGAGGAATGGAGGGACCCTGCCCCAAGTAGGAAACAGATGCTCCCTTGGGAAGAGTCTGGGCCTCTCTCCCCAGCTAGCTTTGGAGACCCTGGACCCTCCCGGGGCCTCTATGTCCCTCGTCTTTAGAAGGGCAGGCCTGCCTAGCCCCTGGAGTGCACCGAAGGGCGCCACCTCGAGCACAGTTTAGGGGCAAGGCAGAAATTCCAGAAATTCCAGATTCTCTGAGGGGCTCCGGCGGGCTGCTGGACAGGAGGGCCCTGCTTGGCTCCACCGCCAGACGGCGCCCTCGGCCCGGTGGGCGGCCGACCGGCCGTCGGGGGGCGCAGCGTGCGCCCCTGCCCGGTGCTCCGCCCCTGAGCGGTGGGCAGTCGGCCCCGGCCCGGAGTGGCCCGAGAGGGTGGGGCGAGGGCGGGGCGAGGCCGCGCCTGGGCGGGAGGGGCGGGCCGGGGGCGGGGGAAGGAGCCCAAGGGGCGGGGCTGGGGCCCGCGGCGTTTCTCCCTCCCTCCCTCCTTCCCTTTCTTTCTCCTCTTCTCACTCTCCAGTCTTTCTTTGCCTCCGCAGCCGGCCGAGGGGGCGGGCCCTGCAGCCTTTGTTGCTCGCAGACCCAGCGCAGCCGCCCTCCGGGCGGCAGTCCGGGCCCAGGACGCCGGGAGCTGCACGCGGGTCGGGCATGTCCTGAGCCGGACCCGGGACCGGGCAGCGAACGGACGGGACGGACGAGAGCGTGTGCGAGGGTCGCTCGGCGGCCGCCTGGCCCCGGCCATGCCCAGCGGCCCGAGTCCCCGAAGCCCCGCGCCGCTGCTGCGCCCCCTGCTCCTGTTCCTCTCGGTCCTGGCGCCGGGCGCCCACGGATCTGCACCAGGTGGGTGGCTGCCCCGCCCCGGCCGGCCGGCCCTGCCACCCCTCCCCGCTTCTCCAGCCTAGGTTCAGCCCCTTCTCACCTCTGCAGATTCCGCTCCCTCCAGGCTCTGCCGGGAGGGGTCGCCCCCACTCTCCCGGTGTTAGGGACAGGGGTGGGCTAAGGGCAGCGAAACCGCGCTTTCAGGGAGCCTTCCCCAGCCCTCGACTCCGCTACGCACCCTGCCCAGAGCCAGAATAAGCCTCTTACACGCTCTTCGAGCTCCCGTTTCGCCACCTCGGGTGCAGCAGAGCGCGCCTGTCTCTCCCGGGAAATCTCTTCGTCTGAGCGACTGGACGGAGCGCTGCTTGCACACGATGTATTAGTTTCTCGCCCTCCTCAGAGTGCCTCCTCTGGAAAGGAGGCTGGCCAGGGCGCTGCGGGCGGAGTCGCGGGGTCGCAGGTCTACGCGGTCCCCTGCCGAACTCCAGCCCTCTCCCCGGCCCCCCCGCCTCTAGGCAGCCTTCCCGGCCCTCAGGCTCCCTGGGCCGGGTCTTGGGCTGTCCTTGCACTTCCTGCCTCCCCCTCCCCCAAGTGTGAAGGCGCCGGGAGTGCAGCGCGGAGAAGGAGCTTCTTTCCCCGGCCCTGGGCTTGGCTCTCCCCCGCCCAGCCCCGCCCGGCTGGCCTCCGACGAGCCTCTGGCCGGCGTCCAGAATCATGGTCCGTCCCGGTCCGCCGGGCCGCGGAGCTCCTGGAGCGTCCGGCCTGGGAATTTAGGATCGAAGAGTGTAGAGGACCCCCTGGCCTTGCGTTCTGTGAGCTCCTGGTCTCATGGGCGCGGGTAGAATAGTGGGAAGCGCTGTGGAGGCGAGGCAGTCGGGAAGAAGGCTTTGTAGGAGAGGGGCCCGAGCTTGGAGGGACTGAAAGGATGGATGAACTTTAGATGGGCTGGAAGGGGGGTGTGTGTGTGAGATGGCTGAACTTTAGATGGGCTGGAAGGGTGTGTGTGTGTGTGATGGATGAACTTTAGATGGGCTGGAAGGGGGGGGGGGTGTGTGTATGGGTGATGGGAGAGGGGGGGGGGGGGGGGGGGGGGAAGTGGGGGGATGTGTGGGTGTGGGTGGGTGGGTGCAGCCCAACAGGGCTTGGTGGAGCGGGTGGGGGTGGGGTGGCTAGGTTAGGCCTTTGAGCTGGGTTTTGGGAGACCTCCCTCCCCAGCAGAGGGATTGTGGTTGTGAGGCTGGAAAAGCATATAGGCCAGAATGTAGGGAGCATTTAAGCCAGATCTTAGAGATTCACGGAACCGTTGAGGGGTGCAGCTGATGAAAGCCATTGAGGGGAGCAGTGTTTTAGGGAGGAAGCCTCCCATCTAGCACCAATGTGCAGGGGACAGAGCAAATATTTAATGAGACCTACCATGTGCCAGCATCCCTACTTCTTATTTCTCATCAGCTCCACAACAACCCTGCAAGGTGTGTGATGGAAAGTTCTTTTATAAATGAGAGGACAGATTCAGAGAGGAGAGTGAACCTGCTAGGTTAGACTCCTGGGCTACCTGGGTGAAGCCTGTGTTTTCCCACTGCCCCAGAGCTGGGGACTGATGAGGGTGAACCAGGTGATGGGAGCAGGAAAGTAGTTGCCCCAAGAAAGTGCCCCTGAAGCCTGAACTTGTGTCCAGGCTCCCTGGCAGCTGTGGGAGAAAGGTTATGTGTGTGTCGGGGGCGGGGTGGAGTGCCCGTGGTCAGGGTCCCCTTCTACTGCAAGCCAGACACATGTATGAGCTTGCCCATGTTGTTAAACTGGTATAATGGTATCTACCTCCAAGGGTTGTTATGAGAATTCAGTGAGATGCTGAACGTGTTTGCTTCACACAGAGGAGAGAGACTGCCATGTGGTGGCCGTGGTTTTTATGAGTCTGCCAGGTAGACCCAATAAGATTAGGGAGTCCTTGGTGTGTCCTGAAACTTGGACCTGCCATTTGGGGTGGAGGAAAGGCAAGTGCCCCCCCTATCTAATCTGGGTCACACTTCAGGTGAGTGTCTGTCTCCAGTATCCCTATAGATAGGTTGCATGAGGTCCTCCCCAGTCTCTCCCACTCGGGATCCCTGACATGGAGGCTGCTGAGCTCTTTGTCATTTTCTTTAGACCTGCCTGGGGGACCTAGACCAGGTGCTCTACCCACTGAATGCGACCCTGTTAGAAGCCAAAGAAAACATCTTGGGCTCACTTTTAGAAAAATGTAACAAACCAAGGGACTTGTTGGGATTGCTGGGACTGGTGCAGGGGCCACCAAGATACTGTTTCACACATGTGAGCTCTGTGTGCGTGTACATGCACACACATGCATGCAGGTAAGAGCAGATGGACTGGAGCGGGAGGGCATGTGTCACACACACCCTGGTTATTTTTTCTCTTTGTCATGAGCTATGGGTCATTTGAAGAGCTGGACTGTAACTCAGGTACTCAATAAGGAGGTGAGGGTAAACACCATGTTGGCATTTCTCTGGTAGAAGTTCCAGGGTGACAATTCTGTCACCTAGCAGTGATATTCAAAGTATTCAACACCCGTTGTGGCAGGAACGCACTCCAATCACAACCGAATAACCTTCCTGGCAGGACAGACTCAGCCATGAACCACTGGCAGTCCCTGCTCCCATCTGCAGTAGCTTTGGCACTGCTGGCTCAGCTCTGACTCACCCACAAACCAAACTGGAACCTGCAATTACCATTTGCTGGCACTGGGTGGTGGTACTTTCAGCCACCATGATCTTGGTAGAGACACTGAAAGAGTTATTTTTTAACTTACTCTGTCCTCATTTAAAAATATTTTAATGGCAAAACAATACAAATTGACTATTGAAAATGAATGCAGAATAAAGCAAGAAAATGAAAACTATTGCAGTAAAAGTGGCAACATCCTGTAAGTATTAATATTTTTACATTTCTTATTAAAATATTAAGTCATTAGGCAAAAGAAGTTTTTAAAGAAATAGCTAAGTATACTTGAGAACTCCTCTTGCTAATTTTCAGTCATAACTTAGTCACATTTGCTTTGTGTTATTATCTATTGAACTAAGCGCTTATGTATTGATGCACTGAATTCTCACACAACCTAAGGTATGATTATTATCATGCCCATATTACAGATGGAGGAACTGAGACTGTGTGCTTAATTTACCCATGGCCTCACAGCTTTTGATGGCAAAGTTGTGATGCAGACCCAGGTGCTCTGACTATACAGCACATTACTTCTAATACTTTTTGCCTGCAGCATATTTCTACTTACATTTTTGAACTTAAGAGGATGCTTCTTTATAACCCACTTGAATTTCTATCTTGCAATAATTTCCCAAGGTCTAGAAGAGGGGTTCTCAACAGGACTGCATAACCCCAAGTTCGTGGATCCCTCCCCAGGGACACTGTTGAGCTCGGGGCCACCTCTCCCCAGGGATCTGATTCCCCAGCCTTACACATCATGCCATCTCCCACCAACATACAGTTGAGGACACTGCCATTGCCTAGAAGTGTGCCATGTAGCTTCCGTTTTTCTGGTACACTGAGCACTTCTGGGCTAATTGGCATCAGCACCCCACACCTTCAACTTGTCTTTAGCAGCCTTGACTGTGATGGTTCATGACCTGGGAACTGCTTTTAATATTCATTTAAAATAGAACCTTGGAGTGTAACTGTTTTCTTATTCTCCATCTATTTGCTCCATGACCCTCCTTAAATTTTCTGACTTGGATACTCTGAGCAGATGAGGAAACTGAGGCTCAGCAAGATGAAGTGACTGTCCAGGCCACACAACTATTAAGCAGCCAAGTTGGCACCTGAACCCAGATCTACCTGTGTTCAACGCTCACACTTTTGCATTGTTTTGTGACTCCATTGTCTCTCCTTCCACAAAACACGTGCCTGGGTCAAGCTTCTTATTGCTTGTTCCCCTCACCTGACTTTTTCCTATTTCTCTGGTGGTCTATCACATGATGCCCACCACCAAGCTGTCCTCATCCTCATGCTTAAATATGTACCCATATGTCAAGGGGGCATGTCACATGCGCCCCTTTGACAAAGCTCTTCTTCATCCCCATACATCTCTGGGCTGTCCCCTCCCCTCTCTTGGACTTTCCCAGCACTGTGCCAGGGGTATGGATCATGAGTGCCCTGCACCCATTTATTCTCAGGGCTAGGATGGTGTCTTATACATTTTCCTGGACATAGGGCACTTAACTCTCCCTCACAACCCCAAATGCCATGGGCCAGGCAGGTAATATAACAAAGCTGATGGGGAGACATTTTTCTTGAATCATAGGACCTCTTGGCCCAGCCCTTGTTTTTCCATTGTTGTTAGAGATTCAGTTCTTTACTGAATGAAAGACAGCACAAGTGTGAAGCTGGGGACAACCTATATTTTAGCGACAGTGCTGAGAACACATAGGAAGTGGTGGAGACTGAGGCAGATGGAAAAGCACAGGCCCTCCCTAATGGGCCACTTCTGACAAGTGTAAATTTAGGCCTGACATGGATGGACGATAAGACTTGAAGCTGACAATTGAAATTTTTGTACAAAATCATGTGATTTTTTTCTTTTTAAAAAACACTGGCAACTGATTAAATACTGTTCAACATTTTTGCCAGTCCAACAAACCACTACCTGCCCCTAATCAATACACTGACCAAAAAAACAAGTCTGCAGGCTGTGGTTGTGGAGTTGCCCTCCCAAATGCCCTTATGAGGATGAGAGAGGAAGAAGTGTCCTTCAACTATCCAGCCCAGTGGCTTCCAAATGCCAGCATTGAAATGGTTCCATCAGAATCCCCAGAACATTTAGAAAAATACAGATTCTGGGGCCTCAGAGCTCTGGATCTATAGAGTCAGAATCTCTGGGCTGGGTCCTGGGCAGCTACAGTTTTTCAGAGCTTTCCAGGTACCGCTGATGTTCAGCCAGGTTTATGTCCAGTAAGGAATTTCCTAACTTCCCTGATGACTACAATCCCTTGAGGCTTTTGGTAAAAACACAGCTTCCCAGTCCCATTTCCTGGAGATGCTGATTCAGTGGGTCTGGGACAGGGCCTGAGAATTTGTTTTAACAAATTCTCATCCGAGAAGTCTGGAAAATCCTTGCACTTGTGCCCTCCTGAAACTCCAGAGACAAGGACAATTTGCCTAAAGTCACTGAACGAGTCACTGCAGCCCACCCTGTGTCCTGCCTCTCAGAGAATGCTCTTAGAGGACTGCCCTGGCGGCTGGCCCACTGGGGCAGTGGTGGGCAGTGGGGGATGTCCTCAGCGGGGGTGTGGGGGCCACACCATGCAGCGCACTCTTCAAGTGGTTTGGCAGGAGACAGATTGGAGGCTGAGCTGAGTTTCTGCAGCCTGGTCTGGAGGGAGCTTCAGGCTGGACTTGGCTTCCCTTCCCACCCCAGCAGCAGCCACACACAGAGCCCTGTAGGACAGCTGCAGGGCACTCAGGCATTCTTGTGGCCTTGAGGGGTCTTTATCATGAGCAGCCAGGATCCCATGAGCTGGCCATAAGCCAGGACAAGCTCCAGAGTTAGGCAGGACCAGAGGCTGGGACAAACCTCAAATGGGCCAGTTTCCTACCTGCACCTTAGGACCTGGGAACTATGGAGAAGGAAAAGAGAGAACAAGAGCGTGAGCCCTGGGGTTCCTGCCCACTCCCAGAAGTGCTGCTCTTCTTTGTGTGTGTCCACGTGAGATTTCTTTTGAAGACTAGGTCTAGTGGTCAAAATAGTTGGAAAACTTTGATTGAGTCCAATTCATGTTCACTTGGTCATGTCTGACTCTTTGCGACCCCATGGACTGCAGCACGCCAGGCTTCCCTGTCCATCACCAACTCCTGGAGGTTGCTCAAACTCATGTCCATCGAGTCGATGATGCCATCCAATCATCTCATCCTCTGTTGCCCTCTTCTCCTCCTGCCTTCAATCTTTCCCAGCATCAGGGTCTTTTCCAATGGGTCAGCTCTTCGCATCAGGTGGCCAAAGTCTTGGAGCTTCAGCTTCAGCATCAGTCCTTTCAATGAATATTCAGGACTGATTTCCTCTAGGATTGACTGGTTTGATATCCTTGCAGTCCAAGGAACTCTCAAGTCTTCTCCAACAACACAGTTCAAAAGCATCAATTCTTCAGTGCTCAGCTTTCTTTATAGTCCAACTCTGACATCCATACATGAGCACTGAAAAACCATAGCTTTGACTAGATGGACTTCTGTTGGCAAAGTAATGTCTCTGCTTTTTAACATGCTGTCCAGTTTGGTCATAGCTTTGATGTTAGCAGTGGAGAAACTGAGACCCAGCAAGAGACAGACCTCTGAGAATGAAGAAGGATGTTACTGGGAGGTTGAAACCATTTGGGAGACTTTATTACTCTTTCTGTGTGCCTTTAGGCTAGTCTCTGCACCTCTCTGAATATCTCTCTGCTTTCTCCAGGAGCAATCTGGAGACTCTCCTGCAGGTGTCCTAACTTAGAATCCATAGCCACAGGGACCAGGGTAGATTTCAGAGGATCCATGAACTTGGATGGAACTATATTACATCTTTAATTTTTCTAACCTTGAAGTGAAATTCAGTATTTCCTTCCATTACAAATATTAGCAACAAATCACAGTAGTATTAGTAGCATCTCTGATTTAGCTACCAATTATTGTTCAGTTGCTAAGTCATGTCCAACTCTTTGTGACCCCATGGACTGTAGCATGCCAGTCTTCCCTGTCCTTCACTATCTCCTGGAGTTTGCTCAAATTCATGGTCATTGAGTCGGTGATGCTGACTATCTCATCCTCTGCCGCCCCCTTCTGCTTTTGCCTTTAATCTTTCCTAGCATCAGAGTCTTTTCAGTGAGTCGGCTCTTCACATCAAGTGGTCAAAGTATTGGAGCTTCAGCTTCAGCATCAGTCCTTCCAGTGAATATTCAGGGTTGATTTCCTTTAGGATTGATTGGTTTGATCTCTTTGCTGTCCAAGGAACTCTCAAGTCTTCTCCAGCACCACAATTTGAAAGTATCAATTTCTCAATGCTTAGCCTTCTTTAGGATCCAACTCTCATATCTGTACATGACTACTGAAAAACCATAGCTTTGACTAAATGGACAAAGTGATGTCTCTGCTTTTAATACACTATCTAGGTTTGTCATGGCTTTTCTTCCAAGGAGCAAGCATCCTTTAATTTCATGACTGCTGCCACCGTCTGTAGTCCACAGTGATTTTGGAGCCCAAGAAGAGAAAATTTGTCACTGTTTCCACTTTTTGCCATCTATTTGCCATAAAGTGATGGGACCAGATGCCATGATCTTAGTTTTTGAGTGTTGAGTTTCAAGCCAGCTCTTTAACTCTCCTCTTTCACCCTCAAGAGGCTCTTTAGTTCCTCTTCACTTTCTGCCATCAGAGTAGTAACATCTGCATATCTGAGGTTGTTGTTTGTCCCAACAATCTTGATTCCAGCTTGTGATTTAGCCAGCCCAGCATTTTGCATGATGTACTCTGCATAGACATTAAATAAATAGAGTAACAATATACAGTGTTGATGTACTCCTGTCTCAAGTTTGAACCAGACCACTGTTGCACATTTGGTTCTAACTGTTGCTTCTTGACCTGCATACAGGTTTCTCAGGAGACAGGTAAGCTACCAATAGGGACAAGAAAGAAAAAAATTTTTCTTTGTTTTTAATCTCAATACAGTTGCAGGTATCTTGAAATAAGGCTGATGCTCTTCACTATTTTGAAATCATCATAGTTATTAAACTTGCCTTTGGATCTTGTTTAATGCCTTAGGAAAGGAACACATGATTTCACATCTACTTTTTAAATTATTTTGACAACTTTAATTCAATATAATGAATTTCCTTGGCATTCCTATACATTTAATCTTACACACTTAAAAACATTTTTTGAGGAGTCCACGGCAGAAAAAGGTTAAGAATCAACACTTACTGGAAATCAAGCAGACAGAATGACTAGGAGAGGATTCTGCAAATTTTTCCAGCCCTGGAATCTTTTCATTAGAACTCTGAAATGTGAAAGAAATAAACTAGAGCTGCTTGGTTGAAGTGGTAGTGATGAGGGGCCAGGGAGCCCTACCTGGGTGGTCGTTCTCTGACTCCCCATCTCAAGAGGCCTAGAGATGTGTACAGAAGAACCATCAGCCATTAAAAAAAAAAATCCATCAGGCTAATAATAATCTAATAATCATAACTGCCATCATATTCAGTCGTATTCATCATATTCAGTCAGTCAGGCTCTGCTATATGGGGAGTAGTTCAGTTCATTTAATCTTCAGCCCCCAAAGTGCAAGTTATGATCCCCTTTCTACAGATTTTACACAAGTACTTACTGAGAAACTACTAGTTTCCAGACATTCTTGAACACTTAAAATCTTCAGCAAAAACTCTAAAGATTCTTGCCCTCCTAGAGTTCACACTGGGAGGATATGAAGAAAGAAAAATAGAAAAAAAAGAATGCAGATGTTAAGTGATACAGTATGTGAGACGTGCTATTGGGAAAAATAAAGCAGGGAAGGGGGATAGGGAGAGGCGGGGAGTTGCAATTTTAAAAAGAAGTGAGTAAGCTTTGGGGAAGGACCTGAAGGAAGTCAGTGCTTTATAGTCATGTGGGAGACTGAGGGAAGCGTGTTCCTGGTGGAGGGAACAAGAAAGCAAAGTCCTGAGCAGGAGCAGCAAGGAGGCCAGTGGCCAAATAGAGGGAATTCGGGAGGTGTAGCTGAGATGACGGAGAAGGCAATGGCACCCCACTCCAGCACTCTTGCCTGGAAAATCCCATGGATGGAGGAGCCTGGTGGGCTGCAGTCCATGGGGTCTTGAAGAGTCGGACACGACTGAGCGACTTCCCTTTCACTTTTCACTTTCATGCATTGGAGAAGGAAATGGCAACCCACTCCAGTGTTCTTGCCTGGAGAATCCCAGGCACGGGGAGCCTGGTGGGCTGCCGTCTATGGGGTCGCACAGAGTCGGACGCGACTGAAGCGACTTAGCAGCAGCAGCTGAGATGAGATCGGAGGTATCCTTGCCTAGGACGTCCCTGGCCATCGCTAGAATAGTTTTCCGCTGTGTGTGAGCTGGGACCCACTGCAGGGTTTTGAGCAGAGAAAGGCTATGATCTGACAGCTCTGGAACGAGTCCCTGTGATTACTACGTGGAAAGCTAATCAGACTGGAGGAGAGGGACCCAAGCGGTCACTAACGGAAGCAGGGAGACTTGTGAAGAGGTTATTGCGATCACCTGGGTGGAGCCCGCGAGGCACGGAGCGGTGAAACAGCACAGGTGGTGGGTGTTTGAATCCCGGCACTCGGACCTCAGCGCCTCCTCGGCCTTCTCGGCTCCCACTCCGTCTCGGCTCTTCTCCCTGCAGGGCACGCCGCCGAGGGCCGGGCGGCGCTGGACATTGTGCACCCTGTGCGTGTGGATTCGGGGGGCTCCTTCCTGTCCTACGAGCTGTGGCCTCGCGCGCTGCGCAAAAGGGACTTGTCCGCGCGCCCTAGCGCGCCCACCTTCTACGAGCTGCAGTACCGCGGCCGCGAGCTGCGTTTCAACTTGACCACCAACCCACACCTGCTGGCGCCCGGCTCGTGAGCGAGACGCGGCGGCGGGCGGCCTGGGCCGCGCGCACATCCGGGCCCGCGCCCCCGCCTGCCACCTGCTAGGTGAGGTGCAGGACCCCGAGCTCGAGGGCGGCCTGGCGGCCATCAGCGCCTGCGACGGCCTGGTGAGTGCGCGGGGCCACCCCCATCCCCACCCCCTGCCTGGCCGAGGACTTGTCTGCTGGTTTTGGCCGTTGGAGTTCCTCCTTCCAGCCTCAGTATTAGCACCTGTAAAATGGGGTGGACAAGCTCAGGCCTGTTTGTTCTCTAGGGCAGCGGTTCTCAAACTTTAAAGCGAGCCAGTCACCGAGGCCTAGTGGAAAACCTGGTGTCCCCTAGGGTAGATGGGGGAGGGGGTGGGGAACGTGCATTTCTGGCAATTTCTCAGATAGTGTTGAAGCTGTCAGTCCAGACTTTGAAAACCGCTTTTTGTTTGTGGTGTGTGTGGACTAAGTAACTCAGAAAGCAGTTGAGTCCTTCATCTTCAAGGGGTATCATTTATGACTTTGACCTTGCAACCCCTGCCCCCACCCTGCTTCCCAGTAGAGCCGGCTTTAGCCTCTAGGTTTTTCTGAGTTGAGGTAATGCTGGCAGCCACGTGCAGCCCAAATTGCCTCCCTCTGCTTGAGAGCAACGCCTCTCCAGGCAGCATAGGGCCCCTTTGCTCCCGCTCTGGAGGGAGGGATGTGGGAGGAGTGGGGGTGGGTGGGGGCACATTCTCAGCCATCCACTACTCCCTGCAGGGAGCCTTAGCTCAGATTGCTCAGGAAAAGCCACAGCTGTGGCAGGGCGCTGGCTCATGACATATAGCCCACCTCACAGGCTCTAGGGCCGTTGGTCCCCAATCTTTTGGCACCAGGGGAAGGGTTTCGTGGAAGACAGTTTTTCCACAGACTGGGGGTAGGGGGTAGTTTCAGGATGATTCAAGCACATTACATTTATTGTGCACTTTATTTCTATTATTATTATTACATCAGCTCCACCTCAGATCATCAGGCATAAGATCATGGAGGGTGGAGACCCCTGCCCTAGGGTATCTGGGCCTTCGAGAGCCCAGCTGCCTGGGAAAGTCTCGTTTACAGGAGCCTGTACTTCTCCCTGTTCATATAGTTAAATTAATCTTGCTGCGCCTGAGCGACAGGTACACATATGGGCATTGTTCCTATTTTACAGATGAGGGAACAGGCTCCGAGAAGAATCTGCCCAAGGTCACTCAGTTACCCAGTGGTGGAGTCAACCCAGGCTTCCAGCCCCTGAAGCTAATGATTCACTATCCAGCACTCAGGTTCTCTGCCCTGAGTGACCCAACTGGCTGACTTGGAGCCAATGAGGAGGGGTCCGAGGGAGGGAAAACCTTCTTCCATGTTGGAGTCTTGAGCTTCTCTAGTAGGTGATGGGTTGCTCAAAGATACTTCCCAAGGCCCCTCCTTCCTCTGGCCTCTCTGAATGCCAGCGAACATCCCCGAGACACCCCTTTCAATTTCCCTTCTCTGGAAGATCCTGGGACCAAGGAAGAAGGTGTCCTGGTGGCAGTGGGTATCTCCATGGCCATCTTGTTAGATTTGGAAGGAAACCCATTTCTTCCTTCCTTTTTTTTTTTCTTTTGGTAATCAAATTTCTTTTTATTGAGATATTATAAAAATATTAGTTTCAGACAATTTGACACCTATTTTATTGTAAAATCACAATAAGTCTAGTTACAAATTTATAGTTTTTATCTTCTGATGAGAACTTTTAATCTTTCTTAGCAACTTTCAAGAACACAAAACAGTGTTATTAACTATAGTCACCGTGCTGTACATTACTAACCCAAAGCTTTTTTTCCCTTGGTGTTAAGCTTTTGTAATTCTTGCTTATCTTTGGAATGTGGGGGATGCAGGCCTATTTTGTACTTCTTATGGGCTAAGGGGTGGGTGGGTGTATGGAGCAGCTTCCTGGGCTGATGGCTTCTGCACTCAGCCTAGAAGCCTTTGGCTGGGTAAGGCGGTAGGGAGGGATGTTCCAGCCAGAGGGTACAAAGCGAGCAAAGGTCTAGAGGGAGGAAAGCACAGTGTGTCTGGGAGCAGTTGGCGTGGTGGCTCTGCTGGGCAGGACAGGCCTCTGGGGGTGGGGGAGGGCAGCTGAGTGCTGTTCCTCCCCGTGTGACCCTGGCGCTTCTTTCCCAGAAAGGTGTGTTCCAGCTCTCCAACGAGGACTACTTCATTGAGCCCCTGGATGGCGTCCCCGCCCGGCCTGGCCACGCCCAGCCCCACGTGGTATACAAGCGCCAAGCCCCCGAGAAGTGGGCAGAGCCGGGGGACTCCAGGGCTCCAGGCACCTGTGGGGTGAAAGGTGTGTTTCTCTGCTACCAGCTCTGGGGTAGGGGATGAGTCTGGGACATGGAGGGGTCTTTCTAGAAACCTCTGTTAGCACCCCCATGCCCAGGACACAGGCAAACCAACAGCCACATCATCATAGCCTGTGCCCTCTATGTGTGATGGGCCTGAGGCTCTGCCTGTTGGGCCTGCCCCAGCTCATCCCCTGGACTGACTCCTCTCACCACCAGCTCATCTACTTCCCCACCTCAGGGCTCAGTCTCTCTGTGTCCCCTCTCTGTGTCCCCTCCCTGCTCCCTGCCTGTGACACCTCTCGCTGTGGCAGCCATTCTTCCCTGAGTGTCCAGGCAAGGCTGGGCCATACGCAACCTCAGCAGGACAACTAGGTGGGAACCTCCCTCCCCCTCCCCACTCTGGTCTCACCCCAGAAAAACTGACCTCTGTTATTGGGGGCCTAGAGTGTGGGACCCAGCACCTCTTCTGCAGAGTGGCCAGTCCATGCTGGAACAGTCCAGGTAAGGAGCTGCCTGCTAAAGGCTGCTGGGGTCTATAGAATGCTCCAGCTTCACAAGCTGCCCATGGCTAGGGACTCTGTTTCCTGGGACAGATATTCACTGAGGCTTGCTTCTTGCCCTCGGTTTCCCCAGCTTCATAGATGTGCTTCCTCTTCTGATCTGGGGGCAGCCTGGGGCAGTGGGGCAAGTCTTCAGTGGGGTCAGTTGGCTGGGGTCTTGGCCAGCCTCCCCAGGCTGGGGGTTAGGTTGAGAGGTCTGTGTTTGCTGGAAATTACTTACCCCCAGCAGGGGTGGATCAGCATAGGGAGATACGGGCCCAGGAGCTCGCCTCACAGGCTTAGTGCTTCACCGTGTTCGTAGCCCCATCGAAGTCATCCTCTGAGGCTGCTAGGCTTATCTATTTATTGTCAGGCAGCCCCAGGGTCAGACAAGGGAAGTGACTAGGTCAGGCCACACAGCACAGGTCTGGGGCAGAGTCACACTGGCCCACAGAGAGTCACACAGGCCCCTTGTCTCTGATCCCAGCACTGTTCCACTGACCCAGAGAGAGCTCACTGGGGAGAGGTCCTTGAGACGTGTGTCCTGGGCCAGCCTCCTGGCAGCTAGCCCCCACCACTTCTGGGCCCACAGAGTTTCCAGAGCTGGAGCCCCAGCGGAGCGTTGGGAACAGAGGCAGCAGTGGCGGCGGCAGCGGCTGAGGCATCGATACCATCGCTCGGTCAGCAAAGAGAAGTGGGTGGAGACCCTGGTGGTAGCCGACGCCAAAATGGTGGAGTACCACGGGCAGCCGAATGTCGAGAGCTACGTGCTGACCATCATGAACATGGTGAGGCTGCCACAGGCAGTGTGTGGTGGCGGGGGGAGGTGAGGGGCTGCCAGGAGGTGGTGTTGGTGAACCCCAAAGGGTACATACCCCAGGCTCCATGTTGGGTACAGGCTTCCAGCTCCTGAGTCACTGGGAGAGAACCTGGGCAGATGTGAGACACCACTGGAGGTCATGACACCTTACTGGCTCAGCAGCCTCTGCCCGCTGCTAGGACCAGAGTCGGGGAGGAGGGGAAGAAGCAACCTTGACCTTGTGCCTGCCCGGAGGAGTTTGTAGACTGGTTGGCCCATCCACACCACTCTAAACAAGCACCTCCCTCGCGTGCTGGGACCTGGGCTGGTCACTGGGGACGTAGAAATGCCCAATCAGACCAGCCCCTGCCTGAGCCATCAGCAGGCATTAGAGTTAGAAGGACCTGTGACCTTGGGCAAGCCACATTACCTGTCTTAGCCTCAGCTTTCTCAGCTGTGAACTGGGGATGACAGTAGTACCTGGGTGGTACAATAGGGTTGGCATACTTCTCTTGATCTCATAGGACAGTCGAAATAACTAGACCCTGAGAGGGTGACTGACTTGCCCAGGTCACAAGGCTAGGCCAGGACAGAGCCGGACAGGAGCCCCGATCTCCCAAGTCCTACCTGGGGCACTGTGGCAGGTCGAAGCTGGTGATTCCCACTCCTTTAGTGCCAGCCAGTCCCTCCCAGCTGCTGCCCCAGCTTGTGCAGGTGGGAGGCCTCAGGCAGCCACGCTGCCTCCCTGCGCCCGGGAGAGGAGATCTCTGCCCTTGGCATTCTTAGCAGGCTACCCACTGAGCAGCATTGTTTTCCCTCTGGGCTGGGTGACTGAGAGCAGGCCGGGTGTGTGCGCCCTGCAGCTGGTGTGGCCAGTGTCATGTCTTGTGACCTCCCCCATATCAGCCTTTCCCCCAAAACACTCAAGGAAGTGTATGCTCTGGGTCATCTAAGGTCTGGCCACTTCTTTTATAGCCATGAAGCCAAGAGTCAGAGAAAGGAAGGCACTCTGTCTGTGGCCGTCATGCCCCCAGTGCTCGAGTCTGCACTGGCAAGCTCAGCTCTGGGCCAGCCCCTGCCCGACTTGGCCACCCATGTTGGCTCCCTCCTCCTAATGGAATAAAGGCCATAGCCTTCTGCCTGGCACCTGAGGTCTCTAAGGCCCAGCCAAGGCTCCATTTAGCCTTGTTTGCCCAGGGAGACAAGCCACTAACTGCCAGGGTTCCAGAGGGATTGTTGCTGGACAGCAGGGCCCTGCTCCTTGGCTGGGGTGGGGTTGGGTAGCGGGGTAAGACCAGGTTTGCAGGCCATGAGAATCCTCCCCTTGCAAGCTCAGCCTGAAAGGGGCCTAGGAGCTTGGCTGGAGCCACCAAGGCTGGGGTCATCAGCCTCACTTTTACTGAGTGTTCCATGTGGGACGGTATCGAGCCCTTCAGCCTCCCCTGTGACATCCCCTGTGTGCCAGGGGTCGAAGATTTGACCCCAGAGAAGGGCCCCTTCCCGCCTCCCTGTCTAGGCCCACAGGACACAGGCATTTACCTTGTAAGCCCCACCCTGGAGGAGGGAGGGTCTGGCTTTCACAGTCACATGCTCTGGACAGTGTCATAAGTTTTGTGAGCTGGCAAGTCCAGTATTTGTCTGGACAGAGTGGAGGCACCTATGAGGCTAACAGTGACGGATACCCGACAGGGAGACTCCAGGAAATGATAGGGGCATGGGTGGCAGGCAGCCAGCCTCCAAGGGGACTGGACTGGGTGTTAGGGCTGAGGCTTCTGAACACCTGCTACTTGGCCAGTGTTCCACACCCAGCGCTTCATCTAAGCCTCAGCCCCATTTTGTAGTTGGAGGAACAACGGATCAGGGAGTCCAAGGAACTTCTCAAGGTCACAGAACTAGTGAGTGGCAGAGCTGGGACCGGAGCTCAGATTTATCTGCTTCCAAAGCCCCACTCAGTCCTCTCTGCCTCTTAGCCTGCCCCAGAAACAGATAGCTGGGTAGCTGTGGTGGCCAGAGTGTGCTAGAAGGATGAGGTTGGTGGGAGTGAGGAGAACTTACCCCTGTTTTCCTCTGGAGCAGATGTTTGTTCATATAAGGCTGACATGAGTGCTGAGTGTCAGCTTTGTACCAAGGACATGGTGATGGATGCTTAAGAATAAGATCCCAGGCTTGGGAAGCTCTGCTTTGTAGCATTTCTCAAAGAATATTCTGGGGAGTACTTGTTCCAAGAGATGCTAATAAATGTTCTATGAAGAAAGATAGCACTTTTGAAAGTTTGGCAACACAGGCTTAACCTGCTTGACTTCAGGCTCTACTACAAAGCCACAGTTATCGAGACAGTATGGTACTGGCACAAAGACAGAAATATAGATCAGTGGAACAAAATAGAAAGCCCAGAGATAAATCCATTGGATTTATCTATTTGTCCACCTATGGACACCTTATCTTTGACATAGGAGGCAAGAATATACAATGGAGAAAAGACAATCTCTTTAACAAGTGGTGTTGGGAAAACTGGTCAACCACTTGTAAAAGAATGAAACTAGAACACTTTCTAACACCATACACAAAAATAAACTCAAAATGGATTAAAGATCTAAACATAAGACTAGAAGCTATAGAACTCCTAGGGAAAACATAGGCAAAACACTCTCCGACATAAATCACAGCAGGATCCTCTATGACCCACCTCCTAGAATACTGGAAATAAAAGCAAAAATAAACAAATGGGACCTAATTAAAATTAAAAGCTTCTGCACAACAAAGGAAACTATAAGGTGAAAAGGCAGCCTTCAGAATGGGAGAAAATAATAGCAAATAAAGCAACTGACAAACAGCTAATCTCAAAAATATACAAGCAACTCCTGCAGCTCAATTCCAGAAAAATAAATGACCCAATCAAAAAATAGTCCAAAGAACTAAAAAAATAGTAACTTTACTGCAGTACTCCTCAGAGCCTCCAAAGCTGGTCACGTTTAGAATCCATCCGTCAGAGAGGAGACAGGCAGCGCTTTCCAAACTTAAGAGCAGAAACTTTGATGCAATCAGATCTGGGTTTCTGATCCCGTATTCACCCTCTCCTGGAGCCTCAGTTGCTCCATCTGTAAGATGGCGATACTTATGCCTGCCTGAGAGGTGGGAAGATAAGTGAGCTAAGACACCTGACGCCTCCCGGCGCGAGGACCAGGTGTGTTAGGCTCAGTCAGTGTTAGCTGCTGTTGTGGCTACTGAAGCTCTGCTGTTGAGCCCCACAGCCACCTTCAGGACAGCCTCACTCTCTTTACTAGGGCCTCCTACAGGTTACCAGTTTGTCAGTGTGCCAGACCCAGGTTCTGAGTCCAGGAGCTCAGGTAGGTCTATTCCGAGCATAACAAGAGAGGTCCCCCGTTTTTGCACCCCCAATTCTGTTCATGTGCTCTGAGGTCAAGGGCTCTTTTGAGTGGCTCTTGTCATACTGTTCGCTTATTGAGAGCTTGTAGTCACTGGTAACCCCCAGATCTTACTTTCATGAACACTGCCTACACCAGCTTGCTCTTGAGCAGAATAGGGCTTGTCTTTCCTGGGTATAGTTTATCTAGTTGAGATAACCACCCTGACCTCAGGCCATAAACAGACACTCACTGGTTGATTTAGTCAACAATTAATGACCCTGCCTTCCTCTAGTACCTCCCAGCATGTTTCACCTCCGTTCTTCTTGGGGGACAGTGAAAAGTGTTCTAGACAATGGGGGGACTTTGTGGTGGCAGGAAGCTGTCCCAGCCCTAACTCAGGACATAAGGTGGGCTAGTTGCTGGGACAGGTCCTAGCAGACCTTCAGGGGCTTCTCATCCTTTGGAGCCTCTTTGTTGGGGTCTGCTGCCAAGCTCACTTGCATGTTGTCTAGGAAAACTTTTTTCTTTTCATTTGATTTTCTCCAGGGGACTCTGCATTTTTACTTTTTTTTTTTTTTGAATGAAATAATGCATTGGAAAAAACAAGCACTCGAGCTTCATTCATTCATTCAGCAACTATTTCTTGAGTCCATAATGTGCTAGGAACCTGGACAGATCAGAGGGAGCCCATGGAGCTTACAGTCTGGAAGGGGAGAGAGATGTTAAAGAAACTGATAAATGTGAAAGTGTGATGGAGGGGTCCTAGAGAAGACAAGTTCATGGTGGCTTGGGAGTGTTGGGTAGAATAAAAGCTCTCAGAAGACGTGGTGGAGGGATGAGAGCTGGAGAAAGGGTAAAAGATAACTTGGGAAGGTGTTATAGGCTGAGGGCACAGCATCTGCTAAGGCCCTGTGTAGGAAGGATCATGGGATTTTGAGAGAAAGCCAGACAGTGGTTAGAGCCAGGGAGTGAGGGAGTTTGAGGTGAAGAGTGAGTCCATAGAGGTGGACAGGGACTGACCACACAGGCCTGTGTACCAGGCTTAGGACATTTGTCTTTACCTGTGGACAGTGAAGACCCACTGGTTTTAAGCAAAGACATAATGTGATTGGGTTTGCATTCAGAGACAAATGGCTGGGCTGCAGGGCTGCAGATGGGCTAGAGGACAAAATTTTGGAGGCAGAATTGGTTGACGTGGGGGAGGCAGGCAGTGCAGAACCCAGCATGTGCGTGGAGGTGAGGGAGGCACATTATTACATCACTGACTTCACCATTCCCGACCTTGATCTCTGAAAGTATGATTCATCCCCTTATCAGGGGCTTTGTGCCCTCTTAACAGTACATGTTCTCTCCATTCCTATTTGAATATATCTTTCTTGATGGAATTGCTAGAAGCCAACTCAAAACTGATGTGTCCTGACATCTCTGCCTGCTGGGAAATTGACCCTGTCTCCACTCATGGGCTGGCTTCTTCCTTGTCCTGAGGGAGCTTTAAAAGAACAGACAGCTTTACCTGCCATTTCCCTGCACCTTGGCACACTGTCCATCTTTGGGGATGGCCTTCTGCCTTGGGGCTGAGTGGGGTTAGCTCTGGGGGCCTCTGAGAGGCCTGCCCTCTTGGCCCTATGGCTGTCAGCCCCAGGGAAGATGGGCCTTGCCTGCCTCCATCCCTCCCCCAGGCTGTGCCCAGTTCCTGCCTCATGAGAGGGCTCACTCCTGGGATGCTGGCCCCAGCCTCCCCAGGGCAAGAGGGGGCAGCAGGGCCAGCCCAGCCCAGGATAGAGGGAGGGCCCTGAGATGGGCCAACCAGCCAGCATCTGGAAGTGCAAGCTGGGGAATAGGATTCCAAACAGGTGCTCGGGAGCCCAGAGCCTGGGAGGCCCCTCTCACCCCCTCCAGGTCCTGCCTGTGCTGGGCTGGGGAGGTGTGTGCTCAGGTGTGAGTACTTTCATGTATGGGGTGTGTGTACTGTGTGAGCTCCCCTGTGTGTGAACCTGGGTGTGCCTCCCTCCAGGTGGGTTGGAGGTGAGCAGAGGCTGCCCGTGTGGTGTATCTGAGGTGACAGCCTGACCCTTATTTCTTGGGTAGGTGGCCGGTCTGTTTCATGACCCCAGCATCGGGAACCCCATCCACATCACCATCGTGCGCCTGATCCTGCTGGAAGATGAGGAGGTGAGAAGTCACGTGACCTTACACTGCCCCTGGGATGGGCATCGCGTGCCAGAGCCCTCCTGCCACTCACCCCAGCCGCCTTGTGTAGAAGGGCACAGCCAGGGCCTCCTTGGCCCAAGCAGTGTCATCTATCACCCCCCACCCCTGGCTGACCCTCTCTTAGGTCCCCTCTGGCAGATGCCTGTGGGAGGGGTGGTCAGACCAGAGACTGGCCTGGGTCCCACAGGTCTGCCAGCTGCCACCCCTGGCCCTCTGTCCCCCGCCTTCCTGCGGAGGAGAATTTGGCCTGACCCTTCAGAGCTCTAGGGGAGGGCTTCAGTGGCTGTGCTCTCTGCTCGCAGGGAGGACCTGAAGATCTCTCACCATGCAGACAACACTCTGAGGAGCTTCTGCAAGTGGCAGAAAAGCATCAACATGAAGGGGGATGCCCACCCGCTGCACCACGACACGGCCATTCTGCTCACTAGGTACTGGCAGCTGGGAGGGAGGGACCCGGGGTGCAGCTGGGAGAGCCTTCATGGGAGGGAGGTGCCACCTGATCCTCAGGGAGAAGCCCCACGATGGGGGCAGACATGGCCCTGCTCTCAGGAGCCTCCTCTGGAGGAGGGTTTCCACACCTTTGATCCAAGACAGGATTTCAGTAGCACTTGGGGAGAGCTTTTTATTGTAAATGTTCGTCGTGAGCTGTTCATCGTGAATTCTCAAGCAGTTGTCAGAAATAATACAGGGAGGTAGCGTCTACACTTCATCCAGTTTCCCACAGTGGTAACATCTGGTGTGAAAGTGTAAGTGTTAGTCCCTCAGTTGTGTCTGGCTCTTTGCGACTCCATGGACTGTAGCCTGTCAAGCACCTCTGTCTGCGGAATTCTCTAGGCAAGAATACCGGAGTGGATAGCCATTCTCTTCTCCGTGGGACCTTCCTGACTCAGGGGTTGAACCTGGCTCTCCCCCTGGTGGCTCAGATGGTAAAGAATCTGCCTGCAGTGCAGGAGACCCAGGTTCGATCCCTGGGTTGGGACGATCCCCTGGAGAAAGAAATGGCAACCCACTCCAGCATTCTTGCCTGGAGAATTCCATGGACAGAAGGAGCCTGGTGGGCTACAGTCCATGGGGTCACAAAGAGTTGGACACGACTGAGTGACTAACACTTTCACTCCTGCACTGCAGGCAGATTCTTTACCATCTGAGCCACCAAGAAAGCCCCCAGCATCTGGCATAACTGTAGTTATATCCCAAGCAGAAAATTGATGCTGATATGATCCACAGACTATACTCAGGTTTCACTAATTTTACATACACTTATTTGTGTGTGTATTTAGTCTTCTGCAATTTTATCACACATGTAATTTCTGTATCCATTGCCCAGTCTGTATATGGAATGGTTCCATTAGAAGGATCTCTTGTGCTGCTCTTTTATAACCAGAAAATCTTACTCCCATACTTCCCCACTCCAACATGACCCCAACTTCTGACAACTCCTAATCAGTTCAAGGCAGTATTTTGAACTTGAGGTGGAGTTATTAATATTTCCCTTTGCTTAGCTCCAGCAGCTTCTCACTGAGGTAGTAACCCAAATTGTCTGTGCATGGGTCTGCTCCCAAGGCCCAGGGAGGTGTCTTGTGTGAATAAGGGTCACTGCTTCCGGAAGGCTCCTGGGCTGATCTGAGAGCGATGGGAGAAGCATCCTGCTTGCTCCCACCCTCCCTCAGAGTCAGCAGGGGTCCTTCTCTGGCCCCCTCACCTTGGGAGGGCCTGGCTCCGGGCCAGGTCAATCTGAGGGCCCCCCTTCTCTCTGCATGTGCAGGAAGGACCTCTGTGCGGCCATGAACCAGCCCTGCGAGACTCTGGGCCTGTCCCACGTGGCAGGCATGTGCCAGCCACACCGCAGCTGCAACATCAACGAGGACACAGGCCTGCCCTTGGCCTTCACCGTGGCCCACGAGCTCGGGCACAGGTACCCTGCCACCCCCACTGCCACACTAAGAACCCCACCTCTCCTCCCAACCTGGAGGCACCAGCCAGCCCCGCTGATGGCCCCTGCAAACCCAGGGAAGGGAGTCCTATCTTGAGGAATGAGCCCAACCTAGCCACATTCTGTCCTTGCCCTGTCCCCACCCCGCAGCCAGGCTGCTTCCCTGTTACACAGGAGAGGACTAAGTCTTAAGTGGGACTGAGATGGGCCGGAAAGTCAGCACAGGTCTTTGTCCCTCCCTGTTGCCCTCGGTGCTTGCATTTTTGACTCTTGGTCCCTGCACCTCCCACCCCATTCCTAACTACTCTGTGACCCTAGGCAAGTTGCCTGCCCTCTCTGGGCCTCTGTGTGCTCCTTGTTGGCTGAGGGCATTGGATTCAGGGATGTGAAAGGCTCCCTCTATTGGACACCTCCGTGTAAGGCTGCCATGCCTAAGCTCGGCCCCCTGCCCTCAGCCATCTGTGCCTGGACTGTTTAGCTGTGAGAATGGCAGCATCTTAGACGTGGATCTGGGAGCCCACGAGGGCAGGCTCACAGAGAGTGCTATTGGTCAGAGGGGTTGGCTCATCACTGAGCACTGAGTGAGATAGTGTTTCTGAAAAGAGCTTAGTATGATGCCTGGCACACAGGAAGTGCTCAGCACACATAATTGTTTTCGTGTCTTTCCAAGGATGGTCTCCGAGACCTTTCCTGTGGCATGGCAGCTCGGACTCCCTAACTGCACTGCACAGCCTTGGACAGGACCTGGGGTGGGGAGGAACCCTGTCAGACTGTTCTTGGTGCCCGTGAGGCTGCGGGGCCACCGTGGGCCCCTAGGTGCCACCTGGCCGGCCGTTGTTGGCCAGCTCAGCGCAGGTGCTGGGCTACTCTGTGGTCCCTGATGGGCTGGTCTGTGGTTCAGTTCAGGATCAGCTGCTGGAGGGTCCGGGGGATACTGGTTGGCACACCTACGTTTTACCTTAAGGGAACGGAGGCTCAGAGGTGGGGTGTGACTTTCCCCGGCCACACGGTGGTTTGGTGGCAGAGCCAGGACCCGGCACCTGGCAGACCCCCGAGGGAGGGAGTGGGCTGGCAGGCTTCCCGCCGGCTCACCCGCCCCTGGGGCCTGTGCTCTCACACAGTTTTGGCATTCAGCATGACGGAAGCGGCAATGACTGTGAGCCCGTTGGGAAACGGCCTTTCATCATGTCTCCACAGCTCCTGTACGACGCTGCGCCTCTCACCTGGTCCCGCTGCAGCCGGGAGTACATCACCAGGTTCCTCGAGTAAGTCCCTCCCAGCCCCGGGCCGTGTCCCAGCCGCTGGCGTCGAGGTCTGCCAGGGCAGCACCTTGAAAGACACGCGGGAGTTCACCGAAGTAGAGCGGGGAGAGGAGTGGGGTGTTCCTGGTACAGGATTCATTGGTAAAGGCATGAGGGCGCGAGGAGCACGAGTTAGTTTTCAGAGCACTGCAGGATATTAAGTGAGGCTACAGGAGCCAAAGCAGGATAGGAAAGGAGGGTGGCGGAGGTGCAGAGCTGGCCGTGTGGCCGGCGGGGGCCAGTAAAAAGTGGAAAAGAAAGGGCCCTTGAAGGCGCTGAAATACATGGCTTTACCTTTCTATTGCGGTCTCTTAATTTGCTGTGGTATTTAAAATTTTACTATTTAATGTTTTAAGTAAAGACAAATTAAAACATTTAAATGATTAGTGCAAGTTTTTTTTTAATTGAGATATAGTTGATGTGCCATATTATATGTTTCAGATATATAACAGTGATTCACAGTTTTTAAAGGTTATATTCCATTTATAGTTACAAATGTTGGCTGTATTTCCTATGCTGTACAGTATATCCTGGAAGACATGGCAGCTCACTCCAGTATTCTTGCCTGGAGACTCCCATAGACTGAGGAGCCTGGTGGGCTACAGTCCAAAGGGTCACAAAGAGTTGGCCACCACTGAAAGCACCTTAGCATGCATACGCACAATATATCCTTGTAATTTTATGCATCGTAGCTTGTGCTTCTTAATCCTCTGTCCCTAACTTGCCCCTCCTCCCTTCCCTCTTCTCCCTGGTAACCACTAGTTTATTCTCTCATCTGATTCTTTTTGTTGTAATCATTATTTGTTTTTAGATTCCACATGTGAGTGATGTCATACAGTATCTGTCTTTCTCAGTCTGACATTTCTCTAAGCATAAAATCCCTAAGTCCATCCATGTCATTGCAAATGGCAAAATTTCTTGCCTTTTATGGCTGAGCAGTATTCCGTTATCTACTACGTGTTCTTTATCCATTCATCTGTTCGTGGGCACTTAGTTTGTTTCCATATCTTGGCTGTTATAAACGGGGCTGCTATGAACACGGATGTGCATGTATCTTTTCAAATTAGTGTTTTCATTTTTTTCCCCCATATATACCCAGAGTAGAATTGCTGGGTCATGTGGTAGTTCTGTTTTTTGCTTTTTGAGCCATACTGTTTTCCACAGTGGCTGCACCGATTTACAGTCCTGCCAGCAGTGCACAAGGGTTCTCTTTTCTCCACATCTTTGCCAAAATTTGTTATTTGTGTTCTCTCTGATGATAGACATTCCGAGGTGTGAGGTGATGCCTTGTTTTGATTTTAATTTCTCTGATGATTAATGATGTTAAACATCTTTTCATGTGTCTTCTTTGGAAAAATATCTCTTCGGGTCTTCTGAACATATTTTTAATCTGCTGGGTTTTTTGACATTGAGTTGTATAAACTGTTAATATATTTTCAATATTAACTCCTTGTCAGTCATGTCTTACAAATATTTTCTCCCATCTAAAGGTTGTCTTTTCATTTTGTTGATAGTTTCTTTCACTGAGTGAAAGCTTTTAAGTTTAATTAGGTCTCATTTGTTTATTTTTATTTACTTTGTTTTAGGAGACAGATCCAAAAAAAAAATATTGCTACAATTTATGTCAAAGGGTGTTCTGCTTATGTTTTCTTATGGGAGTTTTATGGTTTCTGGTACTACATTTAGGTCCTTAATCCATGTTGAGGTTTTGTACATGGTTTGAGACAGATATTCTAATTTCATTCTTTTACATGTAGCTATCCAGTTTTCCCAGTACCACTTACTGAAGTGACTGTCTTTTCTATTGTATATTCTTGATTCCTTTATTGAAGATTAATTGACCATAAGTGTGTGGGTTTATTTCTGGGCTCTCTGTTTTATTGATCTGTATCTCTGTTTTTGTGCCAGTATCATACTGTTTTTAAAAAAATTTTATTAAAGTATAATTGATTTATGTGTTTAATTTCTGATGTATAGCACAGTGATTCAGTTATACATATATATTCTTTTTCATATTCTCTTCCATTATGGCTTATCAGAGGGTATTGAACATAGTTCCTTGGCCTATGCGGTGGGACCTTGTTGTTTATCCATTCCGTATATATGATAGTTTGTATCTGCCTATCTCAAACTCCCAGTCTTTCCTCCCCATGTCCACTCCCCTTCAACCATGAATCTATTATCTATGTCTGTGAGTCTGTTTCTGTAGATATGTTCATTTGTGTTGTATTTTAGATTCCACATACAAGGGATATCATATGGTCTTTCTCTCTTTCTGAATTACTAGTGCAATAATCTGTAGGTATATCTATGTGCAAATGGCATTATTTTATTCACTTGTTTAATTTTTTGTTTGCGTTCCTTTGGAGACTGACATAAGGCGCTGGTAAGGTTTTGCCTGTGTTCTCTTCTAGGAGTTTAATGGTGTCATCTCTTGTATTTCAGTCCTTAAGCTATTTTGAGTTTATTTTTGTGTATGGTGAGAGGGTGTGTTCTCACGTCATTGATTTTGTGTGTGGCTGTCCAGCTTTCCCATCAGCACTTGCTGAAGAGACTGTCTTTCCTCCATTGTATAGTCTTGCCTCCTTTGTCAAAGATTAATTGGCCATGAGTGTGTGGCTTTATTTCTGGGCTCTCTGTTCTGTTCTGTTGATCCATATGCTATTGTGCCCATACCATGCTGTTTTGATTACTGTAGCTTTGTAGTAGTATTCAAAGCCTGGGAAGGTTATACCTCCAGCTTTGTTCTTTTACTCAGAATTGCTTTGGTAATTGAGCCTTTCATGGTTCCAAATAAATTTTAGGATTTTTTGTTCTAGTTCTATGAGGAATGTCATGAGTAATCTATAGATTGTAGAGTGGCCATTTTAATGGTATTCTTCCAATCCAAGAGCTTGGGCTATCTTTCCATTTCTTTGAATCATCTTCAATTTCCTTTAGTAATGTTTTTAGCTTTCAGCATTTAAGTCTTTCACATTCTTGGTGAGATTTATTCCTCAGTGTTGATTTTTTTAATATGATTTTAAAAGAAATTTTTGTTTACATTCTTTTTCTGATATTTCATTGTTAGTGTAAAGAAGTGCAAACAATTTACATGTTACTTTTGTATCTTGCTACCTTGCCAAATTTGTTTATCAGTTCTTATAGTTTTTGTGTGGATTTTCTGTATATATTATCATGTCATCTGCAGATGATAATGACTTTACCTCTTCCCTCTGAATTTGAATACCTTTTATTTATTTTTCTTATCTGATTTCTGCAGCTGGATTTCCAATACTATATTGAATGAAAGTGATAAGAGTGGGTATACTTGTCTTGTTTCAGATTTTCAAGAGAAGTCTTTCAGCTTTTCACTGTTGAATATTATATTGGCTGTGGGTTTGTCATAAATATTAATAGCTTTCATTATGTTAAGATATGTTCTCTCTATACCCACTTTTGTAAGGACTTGTATCATGAGTGGATGTTGAATTTTATAAAATGCTTTTTTGCATCTATTATGATCATGTGGTTTTTGCCCTCTGTTGATGTGTGTGTCACATTGATTTGCATGTGCTGAACTATCCTTATGACCCTGGGATGAATCCTCCTTGACCATGGTGCATGATGTTTTTTATGTGTTGTTGGTTTTGGCTTGCTAATATTTTCTTGAGAATTTTTGCATCTAATATTCACCAAAAATATTGACCTGTAATTTTCTTTTTGGTATCATCTTTGGTTTTGGTATTGGGTTGATGGTGGCTTCATAGAATGTCTTTGGGAGTTTTCCGTCCTCTTCAGTCTTTTGGAAGAGTTTGAGAAGGATTGGTATAATTTTCTTTGTATGTTTGGTAGAATTCACCTGTGAAGCCATCTGGTCCTGGGCTCTTGTTTGTAGGGAGTTGTTGTTTTTATAGATTACAAGTGCTATTTCACTTCTAGTGACCAGTCTATCCTGTTTCTTTTGATTCAGCTTTGGTGGGCTGTATTCTTCTAGACAGTTGTCCGTTTCTTCTAAGTTGTAGGCTTTGTTGGCATATAATTGCTCATACTTCTGCAGTATTGGTTGTGATTTCTCCTCTTTCATTTCTTATTTTGTTTTTATCTTCTGTCTTCTTGGTGAGCATGGCCAGAGGTTTGTTAATTTTGTTTACCCTTTCAAAGAACCAGCTCTTGGTTTCATTGATTTTTTTTCCCCTACTTTTTAAAACAATTTTTATTGTCTCTCTGACCTTTATTAGTTCCTTCCTTCTGCTGGCTTTAGGTTTTGTTTTCTCTTTTTCTAATTCTTTTAGATGATGAGTTAGGTTGTTTATTTGAGATTTGTCTTGTTTCTTTAAAAAGGCCTTTATCACTATGAACTTCCCTCTAAGAATTTTTTTTTTTTTTTTGCTGCATCGGATATAGATTTATTATGATTGTGTTTTCATTGTCATTTGCCTCAAGGTTTTAACTTTCTTTTTGATTTCATTGTTGACTTACTGTTTTTTTAGTAACATATTGTTTATTCTCCATGTAATTGGTTTTTCTGATTTGTTTTTCTGTGGTTGATTCCTGTGTCACTGTGGGCAGAAAAGATGCTTGAAATGATTTCTATACTTTTAAATTAGTTGAGGTTTATTTTGTGCCCTAGCATGTGGTCAGTCCTAGAGAATGTTCCATATGCACTTGAAAATTATGTATATTTTCCCTTTTTTGGATGTAATAACTTAAAAATATCAAGTCTAACTGTTGTTTTATCATTTAGTATCTCTTGCCTTATTGATATTTCTGTCTCAAAGATCTGTCTGTTGATGTGACCATTGTTAAAGTTTTTTACTATCTTGTATTCCCATCAGTTTTCCTTTTATGTCTGTTAGTGTTTGTTTCATGTATTTGGGTGCTCCTATATTGGGTACATGTATGTTGAAAAGTATAATATCCTCTCCTTATATTGATCCTTTTATCATTATGTAGTATCTTTCTTTATAACCTTTGTTTTTGTTTATATTTATTTTTAATTGATGTATAGTTGATTTACAATGTGTTAGCTTCAAGTGTACAGCAAAGTGATTCAGTTTTATATATACATATACACACACACATATATATGAATATATATATTCTTTTTCAGATTTTTTCCTATGTTATTATCAAATATTGAATATAGGTTCTTGTGCTATACAGTAGGTCCTTGTTGTTTTATCTATTTTATATATAGTAATGCATGTATGTTACTCCCAAATTCCTAATTTATCCTTCCCTGCCAAACCTTTTTCTTTGGTAACTATATGTTTGTTTTCTATGTCTGTGAATCTGTTTCTGTTTTATAAATAAATTCATTTGTATCACTTTTTTATATTCCACACATAATATTGTATGATATTTGTCTTTCTCTGACTTACTTCACTTAGTATGATAATCTCTAACTCATTCATGTTGCTGCAAATAGCATTCTTGCACTGTTTTTTCTGGAGGAATAATATTTCATTTTGTTTATGTGTGTATATGACACACATATATAAACACACATCTGATCTTAATCCATTCATCTGTCAGTGTCCACTTAGATTGCTTCTATGTCTTATTTGTTTATAACCTTTGTTTTAAAGTCTGTTTTGTCTGATATGAGTGCTGTGACCTGTGTTGCTTGTCATTTTTTTTTTTACATGAAATCGCTTTGTCCATTCCCTCACTTTTGCCCTAATGTAAATCTCTCACAGGCAGCATATTGTAGTCCCTTGTTTTCTTGTTTTTATTTTTAAATCAGTCTCCTACTCTGTGTATTTTGATTGGAGCATTTAGCCTATTGACATTTGTGGTAATTATTTACAGATGTGTTTTATTGCCATTTTAAACCTTGTTTCCCAATTGATTTTATATTTCTTCTTTGACCCTTTCTTTCTTCCATTTCATTTTTCCTTTTGTGGTTTGATAATTTTCTCTAGTATTGTGCTGCTTTTTGGTTTTTGCTTTTGTGACTCTATGTTTTTGATTTGTGGTCACCCTGTTTTTCAAGTATGTTAACCAATTCCCATATCTACTTGCTTTAGACTGGTAGTCATATAGTCTCAAACTATACTCTCATCTCCAGTGTTTTAGGATTTTGATGTCCTCTTTTTACATCTTCATGTTCATCCTTTTATTGTTAATTGTGGTTATCATCTCTTTCACAGAAATCTTTTGAATTTTGTTTTTTAGAACTACGTACTGGCTTATTTAAGTGATTGACTTTCTAATTGTGATTTTCCTTACAGAGTCTTCTATTTAGAGAAGACCTTTCAATATTTCCTTTTTATACATTTAGTATTGCTATATTCTTTCAGTTTTTGCTTGTCTGAGAAATTCTTTATCTTTCCTTCTATTCTAAATGATAATTTTGCTGTGTAGAGTATCCTAGGTTGCAGATTTTTTTCTTTCAGGACTTTGAATATATCTTGCCATTCTCATCTGGCCTGCAGCATTTCTGTAGAGAAATCAGTTCACATCCTCATGGGGATTCTTTTGTAATTTAACTCTCTTTCTCTTGATGCCTTTAGAATTCTCTCTTGAACTTTTACTGTTTTAATTGAAATATGTCTTGGTTGTAGGTCTGTTTGGATTCATTTTGTTTGGAACCCTCTGTGCTTCCTGAACCTGGATATCTGTCTCCTTCAGGTTTGGAAAGTTTTCAACCATAATTTCTTCAAATACATTTTCAGTCCACTTTGCTCTTTCTTCTCCTTCTGGGAGCCCTGTTGTGTGTAGATTGGCACACACTGTATTATCCCATATAGACTCTTATTATATTGCTTTCATTTTTTTTCATTTGGCTTTCTGTCTGCTATTCTGATTGGGTGATTTACATTATTTTATCTTCCAGGTCACATATTTGTTCTGCATTATTCATTCTGCTACTCATTGCCTTTAGCTTAGCTTTCATCTTGGCAAATGAGTTCTCTATTTTTTCTTGATTCCTTTTTATAATTTCTCATTCTTTTTACTGTAACTTGCATTTCTATCAATAATCCTTCTTAATCCCTTCAATATTATCAGTATCTTCTTTTTAAACTCAGTGTCTATTAGACTGAAGAAATCTGTTTCATTGTTTTTTCAGGAGAATTCTCTTAATTTTTTAATTTGGAATGGTCCCTCTGCTTCTTTGTTTTACCTGTATTTCTCTTGCTCTATGAGTTTAGGAGAAACCATAATCTGTTGTAGTCTTAGAAGACTGCTTTTGTGTGGGAGGCTGTGTAGCCTGAGTGGGTTTAATATTTTTGGTGCAAGGACTTTTTTAGTATGGAGGCCTACCGCCTCTTTCCTTAGTGTGTGCTGGCCATTATCCCCTAGATGGGAGGTGTGACCTGTGTTGTCTTCAGAGCCTGCATTGGGTGTTGAGCAGAGCCTCCTCTGCTCTGTGTTTGTCACTGCCCTGTTCATCTGCTCCCTAATTATTGGAGTAGAAGCCCCCATATCCATTTCTGAGTTGTGTTTCTGAGCTGCAGTGCAAGGTAAGTGAGTTTGGAGCACTCCCACTGGCAGAGGAGCCACTGAGTTTTGCTCTGCCAGAACTGTCCACTGGTGAACATGCTCTATTACGTCACCCATTGTGGGGGATCAAAAGTCCACTGTTGGCACTGCCCTTGGCCCTGCCTCAACCATGGGAATGCCAGCAGTCAACCCTGGTGTTTCTCAGGTGTTGTTTTCACAAAGGCCTCCAGCACAGATCCAAGAAGTCAGGTCCCAGGACGGCAGTAATCATGTACATGGACTCGCTGAGGGAGCTATGGAGGCAGCTCAGATCCCGGCCCAGCCCAGCCCCACAGCATGTGATCACAAAACCCACAACTCCTAAGGCCAGACCTCCCAGCCACAGGAGCACCCACTGTCTGCTTGAATGTCCTACAGGTGCTGAGTTTACCAAGCTGGCAGCAGAGGTGCAAATCTACAGCTCACACAGCCAGGGAGAGATTTCAGCCCTGCTTTATAAGTTAAGTGGTCCCTAGGGCTTACCTATGATTTCAGCCCCACCTCTGTGCATGGGAAACTCACTGGCACCTGGTGTGTGGGAGCCCACTGAGGTGGTGGCTAGGGTATAATAGCCTGCCCAGGTGGTGGCAGGAGCATCAGAGCCAGCCAAGGCAGTGTTTGGGTTACGTGGACTCACCCAGGCTGGAGCCCACCCAGGTGGCAGCTGGTGCATGGAGAAAGAAGCTGCAAGGGCAGCCTTGCACCTCCCTTCACATGCCACTTAATTGTGGCACATTGCTTCTATGGTGGGCCCAGGCTTTTTCTGCAGACAACCTGGTTGTATCTGTACCACGTTCCAGCCATTTCAGGCTACTTCCACACAGCCAACACCAGTCCTTTTTCCAGATCTGTCCTCTAAACCCCAAGTTTCAGCACCAGCCCCTGCCCATACTGTAAGATGCTTGTCTCAGGCTGGAGCATGCAGGCTGGTGCCATTGTCTATGTGGGTCTCTATTCTGCCTGCCACAAACCAGTTGTAATACTCTCCTCTGAGCCTGCGTAGCTCGCTTTCTGTCCCCGCTGATCTTCCTGAAGGTGAGGGGGCTTCCCAGGGTGCGGGACTCTGTCCTCTTTTACTGTTCCCTCCCAGGGGTACGGGTTGCACCCTGCTTCCTTTTCTCCTCCTCCCCTCATCATCTTACCCATCATCGTATGTGGAGATCTTTCCTGTCCCTTCACATGTTTGAGGTCTTCTGCTAGTGTTCAGTGGGGCTTCCCAGGTGTCACTAGTGGAATAGAACCTGCCTGCCAATGCAGGAGACATAAGAGAGCTGGGTTCAGTCGCTGGGTCAGGAAGATACCCTGGAGAAGGGCATGACAACCCACTCTAGTATTCTTGCCTGGAGAGTCCCGAGGACAGAGGAGCCTGGAGAGCTATGTTCATAGGTTTGCAAAGAGTCAGACACGACTGAAGCAACTTAGCACAGCCCAGCTAGTTTTCAGTAGGTATTCTGTGAGATATATTTTTGATGTATTTGGGGCCGGAGCTGAGTTCCACGTCCTTCTACTCTACTATCTTAATTCCTATCCCAGTACCATACTGTTTTGATTGCTGAGTTTTGTAGTATAGTCTGCAGTCAATGAGTGTGATATCTCCAGCTCTGTTCTTTCTCAAGATTATTTTGGCTATTTGAGGTCTTTTGTATTTCCATACAAATTCTAAAATTATTCTAGTTCTGTGATAAATGCCATTGGTATTTTGACAGAGATTGCACTGAATCTGTAGATTGCCTTGGATAGTATGATCATTTTAATAATACTGATTCTAACCTATGAACATGATGTATCTCTCCATCTGTTTGTGTCATTTTCAATTCTTTCATCAGTGTCTTATTTTCTGGGTACAAGTTTTTTACCTCCTTAAGCAGGTTTATTCCTAGATATTTTATCCTTTTGATGTGATGGTAAATTGCTTTCCTTAATTTTTTTGTGATAATTTATTGTTACTGTATAGAAATACAACAGATTTCTTTATATTAATTTTGTATCTTGCAGCTTTACCAAATTCATTGATGAACTCTAGTAGTTTATTTGGTGGCATCTTAAGGATTTTTCTGTGTATAGTGTCTTCTCATCTGCAAACAGTGCCTGTTTTCTTTTTTTTCAGTTTGAATTCCTTTTATTCCTTTTTCTTGTCTGATTGCTGTGGCTGGGACTTCCAGTGCTATGTTGAATAAATGTGGAGAGTGGGCATCCTTCTCTTGTTTCTGATCTTAGAGGGAATACATTCAGCTTTTCACCATTGAGTATGATGTTAGCAATGGGTTTGTTGTTTATGGTCTACATTATGTTGAGTTATATCTCCAACTTGATGGACGTGAGTTATACAGCAAGTTCTGGGCATTGGTGATAGAGAAGCCTGGCATGCTGCAGCCCATGGAGTCACAAAGAGTAGGACACGACTGAGCAACTGAACTGATATTCTCTCTATTCCCACTTTTTGGAGGGTTTTTTATCATAAATGTTTCAATTTTGTCAAAAGGTTTTTCTGCATCTATAGAGGTGATCATATGGCTTTCATTCTTCAGTTTGTTAATATAGTGTATCACCTTGATTGGTTTGTAGACATTGAATCATCCTTTCATTTCTGAGATAAATCTCACTTGATCAGAGTGTATGATCCTTTTAATGTGTTGTTAGGTTCTGATTGATAATATTTTGTTGAGAATTTTTGCTTCTGTGTTCATCAGTGGTATTGGTTTGTAATTTTCTTTTCTTTTGATGTCTTTGTCTGGTTTTGATGTTAGGGTGATGCCTTGTGGAATGAGTTCAGAAGTGTTCTTTCCTCTGAAATTTTTGGAATAGTTTGAGAAGAAATGGTGTTAACTCTTCTCTAAATATTTGCAGAATTCTCCTGTGAAGCCATCTGGTCCTGGACTTTTGTTTGTTGGGAGGTTTTTGTTTTTATTTACTGATTCAGTTTCATTACTGGTAATTTGTCTGTTTGTGTTTCTGTTTCTTCCTGGTTCAGTCCTAGGAGATATTTTTATATAGGAATTTGTCTGTTTCTTCTAGATTGTTCACTCTATTGGCATATAGTTGTTTGTAGTAGTTTCTTATGATCCTTTGTATTTCTCTGGTATCACTTGTAACTTCTTTTCATTTCTGATTTTGGCCCTCTCTCTTTTTTTCTTAATGAGTCTGGCCAAAGGTTTATCAATTTTGCTTGTCTTTTCAAAGAACCAGCTCTTTGTTTTGTTGATCTTTTCTATTGTTTTTCTTTTTTTTTTTTCAGTCTCTATTTCTAAATGATTAGCCTAAGTTTTACCACTCATCTTTACTTTATGCAGTGCCAATTTTTAAATGCAGATATAGGCACATCAAACTAATGTGTGGAGTCACCAAAATGACACAATTCATATTTCATACCTCATATTTATTAGAACTCTTGATATAGTGCACGAGACTAATTTGACTGGTTTTATTCCACTTGGTAATATGTGCACATTTTCCCAGCACTCTCTGCCTTGGCTTACTGATGTTTGAGGAAGAACTGAGAGGAAATGGATCCATCTTTACATTTCCTTCTAGCTTATCATTTTCAATGCAATAATCAGATGATATAAGAAAGCAAACACAAATAGCAAAGATGATGGAGTTCCTTGGTCATTTGTGTTTCCTAAGATATCATACCTTCTTTCTGCATTTGAAGGAAGTTCTGGTTCAAGTGCCAAGTGTGGCCTCTGGGGCTGTCTTAAACATAATACACTTATCTTGCATTTTCTTAGAGTCTCAATGAATTCTCTGCATTGTGGATCCACTGGGACTCTGCTCATGAGGTGGCAAGGAACAGTGGACATAAATATCATGTATCTCCTCACTCAAATGCCTCTTGTCCCATTAGAACCTCCTTAACAAATCACAAGTTCAAAAATACTGAGTTCAAGATGGCAATAGGAGAGCTTTAAATCACCTGCTACATGCTTCCCCATCCTATGTTCTTTGGACAGCAACTTTCAACTTTTCATTCTTTTTCGCTTTTCTTACCTTACTTACTAAGGTAAGTCTTCCTAGAGTTTTGTTTCTTGGTTTTTCAATTTAGATATCACCTGATGACTTGTACAATGGAAGGTTGAAATTTAGCCCCTTGTGTCACTTCCTGCCCATATTTGCTCCCCCCACCCCTGCCACCACATCCCAATATCATGCTAGCATATCTTGATTAAATCCTTGTCTACTGTTTTCTTTATTGTTGTTGTATAGATAATGCCAAACCAAGCAGTGTAACAAAATGATTTTCTTTTTAAGAACCACTGTATTTGCCTAGTTTCCTTTGCTTCTCTAAGTCTTCCATATCCTGCAACAATTCTGCAAAATGTCTCTGAATCCAGTCTTGCCAAAGGCAGTCCCTCCCGTGTCCTCTCACAGTTCGCTTCTTTCCTGGACATACCCGTCGACATTCCTCTGTCCTCCTGCTCTCGTCTAACCCGGATGATTTCCACTTCTCAAAATTATCATGCAAGATCTTCCTGTTTCCTGGGTCTCATGCTGCCTTTTTAGAGGGATTTACTTCTTTGTTTTGGTGGAGCATATCCTCAAGTAGCCTTCTGAGAAGAGACGCATAGATTTGCTTGTCTTAAAATGTTTGCTTTTCTTTATTCTTCCCTCATACCTGATTGATCTTTTGATAGCACCTTCCAAGTTAAATTTCTCCCTCAGAACTTCAAAGGTGTTTTTCCTTTGTTTTCTAGCTTCCAACACTGCTATTGACAAGTCTCATACCAGTCTGATTCCCAAACCTTTGCATGTGACCTTTTAAAAAAGTCTGGAAGCTTTTAGGATTTTCTTTATCTCTCTCTTAATACACAGAATACTCTTTTTTTTTCTTGGTCTGTGTCTCTCTCTTTTTCTCTTGGTGATCTGAGCCTTTGCAATTATGTGCCTTGATTTACCATGGGGTGGTGATGGGGGGGCACTTGCTAGGCCCTTTTAGTCTAAAAACTCAAGTTCTTCAGTTCTTGGAAATATTCTTATTTATTTGATAATCGTCTCTCATTTTCTCCTTCTGGAACCCTTAATATTCAGCTGTTCTCTCCCTTTCTTTTTTTTTTTTTTTTTACACTTTTAAACTTTTTCTGACTCATTCTGTTTTCTGAAAGACATCCTTATCTTTGCCTTACAAGCTTTCTATTACATTAAATTTTTCTTTTCCTATTGTACTTTTAACTTCATGAAATTTCTTATTTTGCTAAATATCCCTTTTTAATACCCTGTTCTAGTTTCATGGGTACAGTATCTTACCTTGTTGAAGTTATTATTTTTCTTTTACTCCCTGAGATATCTTTCTTTTCTTTGCATTAATTTTTAGGCCCTGTCTCTTGCGTGAAGGGTTTTCTCGAGATGGTGTGGCTGTACTCCCTCCGTGGAAGGAGGCACTGGGCCGCCAGTCGGGAGGACTGTGGGCTAGGCAGCACTGTTTAAGTCACCGCCGAGGGGCTGGTTGGGATGGAGCTGTTTCTTTGGGGTATCTTCAAATGTCAGTATCTAGGGTCATTTTTCTGAGTGATTTCACTCCAGAGAGGCATTCGCTAGTCTTTTTCTGGAAGGTGTAATTCTGACTACAGCATTCTGGCACCCAGATGGGAAAGGAACTTGGTGATTATCTCAGCTTTCCTTGTGCAGACTTTCGCTTGTTCTTTTCTCTGTGGGCCCCTCTGCCTTGGGTCTGCCTGGTGTTCCTGGGCCAGATCTCCTGGATCACCTTCTCCAGAGAGTGACCCCAGTCCTCTGCCAGGTAGGAAGGTGGCCATGGCCCTACTCTGGAGGGTTGGGAAGGGGATCTGGGGTCTGATGATGTCTTATAGACTTTGAGCCAGGCTCTTGTCCTCAGTCTTCCTGGCACCCAGGCCTCCAGGGGTCCCTCAGGTTTCCTGAGCGCCTCCAGTGTCCCTCTTCTGGGTGGTTTCTCTCTGCATGAGTGGCTCTCAGCGTTCAGTGCTGCAGTAAATCAGCTGCTACTTGATCATCTGCTTTCCAGCTTCTAGAATTTTGCTGACATTTTTCATCTGCCATAATCACCTCTCCCTTGCCCCTTGTCTTTGTGGATTTATGCCTTGTTTATTTCTTTCCTGTCATCTTAGTGGGGTTCTGGAAGGGAGTGGAAATAACTCTGTATCTGCTCAATGGGCCATGTTTTTCTAGAAGTCCATTCACAGGGGTTTAAGCAGGGACATGACCAGGTTCATTGTGGACGTGAGAGCGAGGACCCTGGCTTCTGATAGGAGAGGGATTATTGGGTGGAGAGGGGGACTAGAAGCAGGGAAGAGTTGACTTTGATGTTTAATACCCTGGACTCTGGCCCAGGCATCTACCCATGTTGGCAGACAAGTTACACTAACCCTGAAGCCTCAAAGACCGGGGATAATGATGGGACCGTGTCCCGGGTTGCTCTGAGAATTAAATGAGGAGGCATGTGACGTGTGTAGCATAGCGCTGGCCTCATGGTTTGCATTCAGTGCCTGCTGACTGTTAGCGCTGCTACAAGCGATGTGATAAGGAGCTGAAGCAGGGAAGTGGCCCAGCAGGGAGAGCCTGGTAGAAAATGACCCAAGGGTCTGTCACCTCCCGACTTGGGGGCTAAAAATGAGAGAAGGGCTGGGAAATCAGAAGAGCAGCCGCCCCTGCAGCACCCTGAGGGCTTTTTCCAGCTGCCCCCACCCGTGGTGCAGCCCAGCACGCTGCTTCCAGGACAGACACATGCATCTCTGTCTTCATTTGGCCGCTGGAATGCGTAAGGGACTTGCCTTGGGGCCTGGGGCGAGGGTGGGAGGAGAAGGCCAGAGCCTGAGCCAGCCAGGGCCTCCCAGAACCTTGGCACCAAGAAGAGCTGGACAGAATGCTGGCAGAGAGGAGACAGATATGTGGCCAATGAAGGGAGCTGGGGAGGGAGGGGAAGTTCCTCTTCCCAAGGGTGGCTGCACTCTCCCCTCTCCATCCCAGAGGGCCAGGCAGGAGGGGGTGCTGGGATGGAGGGTGTCATACCAACCTGTCCCCCAGCCCTTCTGCCCTTAGTCTCCTTGCTGGAGGTGGACGGAAGACAGGACAGGCCCCACCTAGACAGGATGGGGGCCGAAAGGGCAAGATTCGCAGAAGGAAGGCACCAAGCGGGATCTGGCAGTGTTTCCAGGATTTGACGGCCTCTCAGAGGCACTCAGACCACCCCCACCCCCCATTCCCCACTGGACGCGACACTCCTTTGCTTCCTGCAAAAAGATGCTCATCAGGCCGCACAGACCCAGATGTTAGCGAATCCCACTTGGTCTCAAACTGTGCTGAAGAGACAGTGGTAGAGGAGGCAGTGCCCCTGTCTTCAAGCCCCTCACCACCTGAGGAGGGCAGCCCTGTGGGAATCTGGAAAGAGGCAAGACATCCCCTCTGAGAAGGAGCCCCAGAGCTGCTCTCTAAGGGCTAAGGGAGCATCATGAAGAAGAAGGATGCTCTAGGTGGGTGCATGGCGTGGTCCAGGGCTGGCAGTGGGGAAACGGGGGTGGGATGGAGAATCTTCAGGAGATGGTAGTCAGGCTAGAGGAAAGTTTCAACGAGACTGTGTTCAGTGGCCAGTCCAAGAGGTCAGCCTGAAGAACCCGAAGAGCCTTTCTGGGCTGAGCGTCAATTTCAGGGACCCTGCTGTTTCATAAGGGACCTCTCTTTTCATGAGCTACTACTTAGACCTGGGGCCAGGGAGGGAAGGCCCTGCTCGCTCATGTCTTTGCAGCCGGGATTTCCGCAGGGAGAGAGGCAGGCCTGAACAAGTATCAAGCCCTTGTCCCCAGCATCCGGCAACTCCACGACCAGCCCCCAGTGGTAGGGAGGGGAGGGGGCACACAGGTCTCGCCCAGGTGATGGGTAGCTCCTTGCAGCCCTTGAGGTTGGAGTGGCACTTCCGGCTGGAGCCATTCACTGTCTGCTCTGACCCCATGCGGGGCTGCCTGGCCCTGCTATAATTAGAGGGGAAGGGCTGGTGTGTATCAGCAGCCTGGGGAGCCTGGCGGTGAGCCAACCAGAGGAAGGAAGGGCCGGCTGTCAGCCACCCGCCCGTGTAACTTTTCCCAAGTAGATGCTGCTATTTATACCTCTGTTGCTTGGGATCACATAGGCTGCCTCAGCCTCTTGTAGATGAGGATGTGAAGGCTCAGAGAGGGTGAGGGATGGCCCAAGGCCACACAGTATCTGAAACTGGGCAGAGTAGAACTTGGGTTTCTGACTCCCTGGTCAGCATCTGGGCCAGAATGTGGCTCTGATTCTGGTGTGGGTCCTACAAAGGGAACCCTCCAGCCTCATGGACATATAAGATGGTCCTGAGAGACTGTTGCTGCCTGGCTTTCCAGGAGCAGGCTCACAGGAGCTTGATAGCCGGCATGTCAGCACTGGGTCCTGGCTGGAAAACTAAAGGGCTGTGTGCCCCAGGACCTACTAGTGTGGGGCTGAGGCATGTTGGACCCTAGTCAGAGGAGCCCCCTGGCTGGGTCTGAATCAGCGGAGTGGGTAAACCCCCAGTCACATCTTAAATTGTGTCCTACCAGATGAAAAGGAGCCCCAGGGCCAGATTGACCCTACACAGACACATAGACACACACACATCCCATTACCCCTACACCCCTCAGCTGATGTTCAGCCCCAGGTTGCGGGTCCAGGGAGCCCAGGATGAGGCTAGCAATCAGAAACCTCCTTGCTCCCTGCCAGACCTCAGCTGCCATGGTTTAGAACTTCTATTTGAGATGAAGTGTTTGAGGCAGGCTCGTGATCAGATGGGAGGAGCTTCTCACTTAGGGCAGCCCAGCAAGTGGACATGCAGGCTGGCAGCCTGGCTGGCATCACATCCTGCCATCGCTGCCCCCCCCTCAACCTGACCCAGGGCACATGATGCACTGTCATGGACCCTGGATGTGTTAGCAAACAGTGGTAGTAGAGTTTTCTGCTTGGGGGTTGTGAGTTGCAGATGAGAGAGTTCCCGCTCAGCACCCAGAGCCAGCCTGGCTTGCAGTCATCTAGGGCAGAAGACTGGGTCCCACACCTGCTCATATGCCCCATGCCCATCTTAGAGGGTCTGCTTCCAGCTGACACAAAGGGTCCAGGTGATTCTAGGTGGAGAGGAGGCCCCAGGGTCCTCAGCAGGAGTCTAGTCACTGAGGCTCTGGGTGGAGCCCGGGCCCTGCCACCACCCAGCGGCCTTGGGAGACCACACGGACCACCCTCCCTGGCCAGGGAATGCGGCTCCTCTGAAATCTGGACTCCCGGATCCCAGGGACTGACTGCCCCCAGCCTCTCCCCATTTGGGCCTGCGCGTTGGCCTATTTCTCGACCCCTCCATATTCGGCAGCCCCTCCGTGGCCCATTGTGTCTCCTCCTTCCCACCTGGCGAGACCCCAGCATCCATCAGCTCTGCCCTTCTTCCCCCCTGCCTCCCTCCATCCTAACCTGGACCCTCTGCTCATCTTGGCTCCCTGACCCAGCACCAGCCACCCTCCAGCCTCCCAGACTGGAAGACCAGGGGTTTCTGCCTCCCCAAGCTGTTTAGCATGGGCTCCCAAGTCCCACAGATCCTGCTTTCCTCCTGTTGCTGCCAGGAGGGGCACAGGAGGAAATAGGGGAGGGACAGAGGCTGGCAGGCAGGGCTGCCCCTGGGCTGTCTCCCAGGTAGGCGGTCAGGCAGGGGCCGCCTGCTAGACTTGGTCCTCACACAGATCCCCTCGGTCCCAGCCTGGGGTGGAGGGCTGTTGTATCAACTGTGACGTGATGCTCTGCAGATCCTGGACTGAGCAGGGGAAGCTACAGGCACTCTGAGCAGGGTCGCATGTGGGCTTAGTGGTCCAGAAGACTTCAGAGGGAAGGCCCTCTGGGCTGGATCTTGGGTGGGAGGCCCCACGGTGGAGGAGTGGGGAGACTGTTGGGAGAAGAAGGGATGGTTTGTGGAGAGGCCTAGTCCTGGGGGGTAGGATGAGTTATTTAAACAGCTGTAGTGCCCTGGAAACAGATGGGAAGACTGGGAGCCTTTCATGCTAGGTTATGTCAAAAAACAGGCTGGGTGAGGAAGGAGGCTGGAGTTTTCCTATTCAGTTTAAAGCTTTAAGCCCCTTCCGACCTCTTCTGCCCTCCTGGACTGGTGACGCCTCCTTGATGGGTCTCTCAGGCTGCCCCCTTTAGAGCCCCAGGGGACAGGCAGCCCCTTACCCCACACTTTTGTCCCATCTCTGCAGCCGTGGGTGGGGCCTGTGCCTGGATGACCCTCCCACCAAGGATGTCATCGACTTCCCTTCCATACCTCCTGGCGTCCTCTACGATGTGGGCCACCAGTGCCGCCTCCAGTACGGGGCCTACTCTGCCTTCTGCGATGACATGGACGTGAGTGGGGTCGGGGGCAGCCCTCAGCAGCCTGCAGACCACTCCCAGCCAGGCTCAGTCCACCCATAATGCCTATGAGACATAGTGGCCTGTGGGCGAGGCCTCGGGTTGGGTGGCCCTAGACCCAGGTCTGCATTCTGGGTGGGCCATTCACCAACGGTGGGACTTCAGGCAAGCCCCTTACCTACTGGGATTTTCTTGTGGCTCAGTTGGTAAAGAATCTGCCTACAATGCAGGAAATCCAGGTTCGACCCCTGGATGGGGAAGATACCCTGGAGAAGGGAATGGCAACCCACTCCAGTATTCTTGCCTGGAGAATTCCAGGGATAGAGGAGCCTGGTGGGCTATTGTCCACAAGGTTGCAAAGAGTCAGACATGACTGAGTGACTAATACTCACCTACTGGAGCTGGATTATACGAGGTAAAATAAAACCTCTACTGTCAGGTCCTGGGGGAGATTGCCTGAAGTGGTGGCCACGGGCGTGTCAGAGACCCTGCAGCTTCTAATCAGGGTGTCTCCAGATGGGGGCGTGGGGCTGGAGAGGTGTGGGTGAGCTGGGGACTGCACTGAGCCACAAATCCAATGGTCTGGGGAAAGATAAGAAGGGACCTCTGGGGCTTCCACCTACAGAATATGCTAGCCCCAAGGAGGGATTCCCAGGGGACTCGAGGAGGCAGCAAGGGGGTAAGGCAGGTGGAGGCGTAGGGGAGGAGGTGAGGGTGTGGCCTTTGCACTTGTCCTTGCAGAACGTCTGCCACACACTCTGGTGCTCCGTGGGGACCACCTGTCACTCCAAGCTGGATGCAGCTGTGGATGGTACCAGCTGTGGGGAGAGCAAGGTAGGGAGCCCCAGTCCAGCTGCAGAGCAGGTGAGTCACCTGCTACGTCCATGCTCTGGGCTCGGCCTTGGTTCACAGACTCACCTGTGCTCTTTGCCAACCCCCGGCCCTCTCTGGCCCGAGTCCCCATCTGCAGAATGGAGGCTTTGGGACAGAGCTTGATTGAGTAGTTCTCCAAGGTGCCTCCACCTCGCAGAGTCAGCATGTGGGCTCTGTTTTATTCTTTGTTCGAGTCCACTGTGGGGCCTGTGTCTTGGTGACTGGAAGGGGGCCTCCCCCAGCCCTTGGGGTCTTCCCCTCTAGGCCCTTCCAGGCCTTCCACCCACCTTGTTCTCACTAGGGTGAGGAGCTTGGAGTGGGCTTGCTCTGCATTTGTCTGTCTTGGTAGTGGTGTCTGAATGGGGAGTGTGTTCCCGTGGGCTTCCGGCCCGAGGCCGTGGACGGTGGCTGGTCTGGCTGGAGCGCCTGGTCCCTCTGCTCGCGGAGCTGTGGCGTGGGTGTGCAGAGCGCCGAGCGGCAGTGCACGCAGCCTGTGTGAGTGCGGGGCACCTGGGGCAGGTGGGGTGGGGTGCCTTGAGTGGAGTCAGCGATTCAGTCTGTCCCAGTCTCCTGTTCTCAGAAGTATCCCCATGGAGGCCAAGCCCAGAGTGCCCAGAGCCACTCAGGTCACTTCTAGGAGTGCCCTGGTGGCCAGCTGAGTCGCCACTGCTGACCCTATTGCAGAGAAGGGAACACCAAGGCTTGGAGAGTGGAGTGACTCATTAGAGGCCACACCACAAAGCAGTAGCTGATGGGAGGGAGGCAGGGAAGGCAGTGGCTCACAGCTTAGACCCTGAACCTTGGATGGATAGAGTTCAAATCCCTTCTCCTCTCCTCATGCAGTGGCCCTCTCCACTCCTTCTCAGGGCCTCAGTTTCCAGAGAAAGTATATGATGGGCAACAGCAGTGCCCATCCGGTAGAGTTGTCATCATGGATAAGTGCACTAAAGCTCTGCAGCTAATCTGTAGTAATTGCTCAGTAAATAGAGCCATGTAGTGACATTGGAGGTGCACGTGGGTCCAAGATGAGACTGGGGACAGCTGGGAGGATTGGTCAGCCTGGGAGGGGTGCTGTGTGACCTGGGGTGAGTGGCTTCTTCTCTCTAGACCTCGTTTCCCTGTCTCAGAGGGGTGAGGTGAAGATATGGGGAGATGCAGAGGTCTGCCCTTCTGTGGACCTTCACTAGGCTGCCCCGGGAGGGGATCATGGGATTCAGAGCCGGGCCTTCTAGGGCTCCATGCTTATACCCCACCCTGCCTCCAGGTCTCTAGATCTGAGCAGGGTGGAAGCACGTGGGGTGGAGTTGGGGTTCAGGCTCTGGGCTGGGCCAGGGCCAAGGAGGCTTCCTTTTGACCCGGATGGGGTGCTGCCACCAAGATCATGTCTGCTGACACGTAGGCTGTTAAGGACACTGGCTCTCACAGGCTGGAGATCTGGAGTAACCCCTCCAGCTAGTGCCAGTCAAGTCTGTAGCTTAGCCCAGCCTCTCAATAACCCTCTGCAGAGGCAACCCCAGTCCCATTTTAGAGATGAGGAAACTTAGGCCTGGAGGGGTCTGGAGACTTCACCAAGGTCACATAGCAGGTTGGGGGTAGAGCCCAGGACTCGTGCTACCACCTTTCCTGAGATCCTTTCAAACAGGGAGGCCAAGTCTGGGCCGAGGGGGATAAGGGGGCTGGTGGGCAGAGCAGTAGGAGCGGAGGTGGGAGCTGGGAATGTCCGGGTCTTGGGGTGCGGGAGGAGCTGCTCGCCCCAAGGGCCCGCTTCTGGATTCAGGTGTGCGGTTGGCTCCACTGTCAGTGCTCACTCAGCCCACCCCGCCCCACAGGCCCAAATACAAGGGCAAATACTGCGTGGGTGAGCGGAAGCGCTTCCGCCTGTGCAGCCTGCAGGCCTGCCCCGCCCGGCCGCCCCCTCCTTCCGCCAAGTCCAGTGCAGCCACTTTGATGCCATGCTCTACAAGGGCCAGCTGCACACGTGGGTTCCTGTGGTCAATGATGGTGAGTCCGGCCGTCCGCGGGGTACACTGAAGTCAGGGGGGCGGAGGTCCGAGGGCCCAAGGTTTGCCCAGTGACACGGGTGCTCTCTGCGGGGCTGCCGCTCACTCCCTCCTGGCTCCTGGGGGCAGCCTTGCAGACACTGCCAGCCCAGTGGAGCCCCCCCGCCCGCCACTGATGCTCTTCCGGGTGTGACTCCTGCCCTGCCTGTCCCTCATGGCTCCTCTGCTTGGGCCCCAGTGAACCCCTGTGAGCTGCACTGCCGGCCCTCGAACGAGTACTTTGCTGAGAAGCTGCGGGACGCTGTGGTGGATGGCACCCCCTGCTACCAGGGCCAGGCCAGCCGTGACCTCTGCATCAATGGGATCTGCAAGGTGTGCCCAGCGAGGAAGAGGACCTCCTCTGCCTTCTTCCTGCTTCCCTCTGGCCACCCTCTCCAGGCTATTCCACTGGGCTTCTCAGCTCTACCAGTGAAGCCCTTTGAGGGTCTCCCATTACCTCTCAGTAAAGCACCCCCCAATCCTCCTGGGACTGGACCACCCACACACCATCAGCCTCACCCTCAGCCTCTGCGACTGCACCCCGGCCTGCCTGCCCTGGCTTCTGAGAGCTGGCCTGAGCTGGCCCGGCCCCAGCCTGGAAACCAGAGCTCAGGCGGAGGCTCGACCTCCCGCTGGTTGAATGACCCCAGGCAAACGTTTCCTCTGCGATAAGGGGACTATCCGTCCAAGAATCCACGTCACAGGGTTAAATGGGGTCACTTATCAGGGATTGCCGTGCAGCGGCTCGGCCTGGCTGAGAAAGCATTGGTGTTTGCTGACAATACTTAAAGACATTTCCAGCAGCAGCGGCGGCGGCTGCTTCTCCTGCCCGATTCCTCAGCACTTTCTTTCCCCTGCTCCTGACGGGAAGCTCCTGGGCAGAGAGGCCAGGGCTCAGGACCAGCAGAGAACATTCATTCGTGTGTCGGGGAAATTGCTGTCCCTGCTGGTCAGGAGCCCCTGTATGCCCGCTGCCCTGCCTGCTGGGGCCGTTTACACAGCTTTTCCTGTCTCTTGTCTCGTTCGATCTCACAGCACATCTTCATGGTGTGGGTGGTTCCCCCTGTTTCACATCTGAGGAAACTGAGGCTCAGAGAGGTTGAGGGGTTTACTCGGGACTGGAGGCCGCAATGGTGGTGGGCCCCTGCTCCATACCCCGAGCACTCTCCTCCCTACCCTGGCAGACCCCCGAGGCGGGGGCTTGCGGCCAGCGGCCCAGCACCAGGGGCCTCCCCTCCTGTGCCTTACAGAATGTGGGCTGTGACTTCGAGATCGACTCGGGTGCTGTTGAAGACCGCTGTGGGGTGTGCCACGGCAACGGCTCCACCTGTCACACTGTGAGCGGGACCTTCGAGGAGGCTGAGGGCCTGGGTATGGAGAGGGACCACTGGTAGGGGTGGTGCTCTTGGCCTGGTAGCCCTTCTTTGTCTCCCTTGAGCCCCTGCCTGCGTCCTCCTTGGTCCCCACCGAGGCTAGCAATGGGAAGCAGGCACACTGCCTTGCTGGGTCCAGGATCCAGGCAGGGAGTCAGGGCCCCCAGGCCTAGACGCAGAGACCTGCCCTCCCAGGGAGTCCTCTTGCCCCTGGGACTCCAGGCTGCGCTAATGAGTGGCCTTATGAAGCTTCAGAGAACCAACCCCCACAGCTCTGCTCCCGCACCCCAGGACCTGTTTTGCATACACTGTTTAAGTGCCGACTGTATGCTGCATGAGGGAGACACAGAGGTGAAGAGCTTACAGTCTCATCTTGCAGTGGAGGGAGACTCAGAGGGGCTGTGAGAGCCCTGAGGAAGAAGGTCCCCACCTGGGGAGGTCAGGGAAGACTTCCTGTGGGGAGTAGAAGTCGAGCTGAATCATGAACGACTCAGCAGAGATGAGGAAAAACATTACCCGTGCAGGAAAGAGCTTGTGCGCAACGAAGCCTGGAGGCAAGAAGGAGTGTGCTGTCTGGGGACCTGACTGCACACAAGGCAGGGCTGCCACGGGGCTTTGAATGCGCGGCCAGGAAGCTTAGATTTTGTCCCCAGAGATGCAGCCCAGCATGGTGGTTAAAGCTCAGACCTCAGAGCTTGATTCACATCCCAGCAGAGCCCTGGGGCAAGTTACGTAGGGTCTCTGTGCCTTGGTGTCCTGGTCTGTAAAATGGGGATAGCAGTAGTACCTGGGGGTACAGAGGGCTGTTACACATGTAGGGTTCTCGGGATAATGCCAGCCACGGGTGCTGTGTACTGTGCTTAGTCGACCAGTCATGTCTGACTCTGCGACCCTGTGAACTGTAGCCCTCCAGGCTCCTCTGTCCATGAGGATTCTCCAGGCAAGAACTGGAGTGGATCGCCATTCCCTTCTCCAGACATGATGGGTGCTACTTAGCAAAAGAACAAAAACAGGCTTTACAGGCATGAGGAGGACGTTTATCAGGAGAAAGGCCTGGTCAATTGGGTTTTTAGAAAGGTCATGCTGGCCCCAGGTATAGGGGTTAAGGCCCAGCCCATTTTTGATAGACTGACTGAGGTTTCCCAGAGAGGGGCCATCGGGCATGGGGGCAGGATTGCAGGAGCCCTTCTGAAGCTGTGGTGACCTAGAACAGATCTAAGTAGGGAAGTCAGAATCTTAATGATGAACCTTGGCATCTGCAGGCAGGGCAAGTGGGAAAGAAAGGTGAGGCCAGACTGCAGCTAACCCTCTTCTTTTCACAACCTGTGCTCAACCCCTGGCCGACAGGGTATGTGGACGTGGGGTTGATCCCGGTGGGCGCCCGCGAGATCCGCATCGTGGAGGTGGCGGAGGCTGCCAACTTCCTGGCCCTGCGCAGTGAGGACCCGGATAAGTACTTCCTCAATGGCGGCTGGACCATCCAGTGGAGCGGGGACTACGAGGTGGCGGGCACCACCTTCACATACGCCCGCACAGGCAACTGGGAGAACCTCACATCCCCTGGCCCCACCGATGAGCCTGTCTGGATCCAGGTGACTGCCTTCCGAGGCCAGGCCGGGTAGGGGCAGAGGCGGAGTGCGTGGGACCCAGCCCTGTGGCAGGAGTGAGCCCTGGGGCCGTCGCGGAGCCTGGCTCTGAAACAGCCCCATGGGGCAGCCCCAGGTCCTGGAGGTAGCTGAGGTCGGCTCCTTTAGGATGGGTGTCAGGTCTGGGTTGCGGGAGAGGCCACCTCGTGCTCACAGGGCCCCCGCCTACCTGCCCCAGCTCCTGTTCCAGGAGAGCAACCCCGGGGTGCGCTACGAGTACATCATCCACAGGGAGACGGACGGTCACGACCACATCCAGCCACCCGAGTTCTCCTGGCGCTATGGACCCTGGTCCCAATGCACAGTCACCTGTGGCACAGGTGAGGAGAGGTGTGGGCATGGCCACTGCCCAGTGGGGCCTTTGTCTCTGGGCAATGAGGCCCGGCTTCAGCCTCTGGCTCATTGCTTGTTTGCAGGGCCTCTCTGAGCTCAGAATGCTGCTTCTGGGCCTCAGTTTCCTCATCTGTATAATGGGGCTAGCAGTGGTCCTGTCTCACAAGTCCACTGGGAGAGTAACCAAGGTGAGGCAGGCCTGGCACATGGTCCTTGGCCAGCTCATATGTCTCCCCCACAGAGAGGCACCAGCCGCCCCTCCCTCTTCTCGCTGCTCAGGTCTGACAGGTCCTGAGCCAGCACTTCTCCCCCACACCTGGGACTTGACCACTTCATTCTCCTGGAGCCTTACCTGCATCCCCATCAGGATGGGCTCCGCCCCTCCTCCAGCTTCCCCAGGGACCCCCTCCTCCATGGGGCGCTCCTGTCTGTCCTGGGAGCCTTGAGCCTAACTTGTCTAGGCTGCTGCCCCTCCCCATGAGGGTGGGGGGCGGAGGGAAAGAAAGGAGATGGGAGGGGGCGGATGGAGTCAGAGACAGGGAGCCAGGACGCAGCAAGGCTCTCCCCACCCCACGCTCAGCCTCTTAGCCCAATGGCCCCATTATTCACCACATTTACTTATTTCTTTAAGTTCTTTCTAAAGGTGTAACAACTCCCCTCCCCGTGGTTCCTTCCATATCCCTGCCCATCCCCCACCCTCAGTGTACAGGGGTCTCCATATCAGGAATCTGGGACAGAGGGAGAGGCGTTTGGACATTCTTTGAAATGCCATTATGATTATAAAGTGTGTATCACAAGATGGCATCCTTGGTCCAGACTTCTTGCCAGCTCTAGATGGAAGGGAGAAGGGGCAAAGGGAAGGACTTTGCCTTTTTCTCTCTGGCATGACTGTCCCAGATCCCCTAGCTGCAAGGGAACCGCAGTGGGGAGTGTTTGGCATTGTGACCTTAAACAGACCCAGCGTTCTGTCAGGCAGGAAGGAGAGGGTAGGGTGGGGCAGGGAGACTGGAGGCTCAGGGAAGAAGTGAGTCCCTCTTCTGCGCTGCAGGGGGACAGGGTGAAGGCCGAGCCTTCTGGAGCTGGTCCTGTCACTGGGCCTCACGGGTGTATTGGTGGGAGGAGCACAGCCATGCAAAGGCCCAGAGGCCGGCAGTGCGGAGAGAGTGAAGGCCAGGAACCGTGGCAAAGCTGCTGGGGGCAGTGGGGCCATAGGGGAGTGCCCGGCCGCGTGAACTGATGGGCCTCTTCTTTACTGCTTCTGAGCGCTGACCCTGCTGGGGGGTGGGGTGTAGACACAGGGTTGCACTAGGCTGTGGTTGGATTTAGCGTGAATTGTGCTCTCACCAAGGCAGGTGTTACTGTTACTCCCATTTACAGATGAAGACGCTGAGGTTCAGAGAGGCCAAGTAAGCTGCCCAAGGCTTCCCAGTTAGGAAGCTGCAGGGCTAGGCCACCCCCACCCCACCCACTGACCCTGCACACTCTGCTGCCTCTGCAGGGGCAGGGGTGAAGGCCAGGAGAGCAGTGAGCAGGGGGCAGTGGGGGCCTGCCTTCATCCTGACGGAGGCAGTGAGGCCCGGTTCTGGAAAGGTTCTGAGCAGAGTGGATACAGCTGTGTCTTTGGGTGCAGGGTGGTTTGGGCAGGGCCGCCCCTGGGTGCCGGGCCCAGGCTGAGCCCCCGTGGCCTCCCAGGCATGCAGAGGCAGAGTGTGCACTGCACGGAGCGGCATGCGGGGCCTGTAGATGAGAGGCACTGTGACCCCCTGGACCGGCCGGATGACCATCAGAGGAAGTGCAGCGAGAGCCCTGCCCTGCCCGGTGAGCGTGCAGGGCGCCTGACTCAGGTGTCCCTCACCAGAGGCCCTGGAAGAAGAGAGGGAGCTGAGCTCTGGGCCCGACTTCCCGAGGCTGGACCTAGCCTCTGGTTGCCCCTGACCTCAGCCTGGGCTCCTCCTCAATAACCAGCACTAGCCAGGGACATCCCTGGTCACTCATGCTTGGGTCCCTTGATGTGGACACAGGCCTTGGGTCTTGCCCAGGTCTCCCAGGGGTGAAGGCGGCAGGAGCAAAGGGGACTGTGCCCTGTTGCTGGGCTTTGGGCACCAGAGTGCCATCTCGGGCTTGGAGCTCTAGGGACTCCTCCCCTGGGCTTAGGCCTGACCCTCCCTGAGTCCCCAGTGCCTGAGAATGCCTGGCGGCAGCACGCTCATCTGCCCTTGTGCGCCCCCAGGTGGTGGGCAGGTGAGTGGCAGCTGTGCTCCAGCTCCTGTGGGCCTGGAGGGCTCTCCCGCCGAGCCGTGCTCTGCATCCGCAGCGTGGGGCTGGATGAGCAGCGCGCCCTGGAGCCGCCTGCCTGCGAGCACCTGCCCCGGCCCCCTGCCGAAACCCCCTGCAACCGCGATGTGCCCTGTCCGGCCACCTGGGCTGTGGGGAACTGGTCCGAGGTGAGCGTCAGCATGGGTGGGGTTAGCTCTGCCATTGGTCTTGGGCTACAGGGAGGCAGAGGCAGTGTTCAGAGAACCCCTACTGCTGGTCGCCATGGTGGGAGGGGGACTGAGACATTCCAGGTCTGGCCCCATCCCCAAAGCCTCAGAGGCTGGGATGTCCTGGCAAGTCACAGTCACGGTCTCCAGCGGGCAGGGCTGTACGCTGACACTGAGCAGCTGGCCAGGTACCTTGCAAGGCCCTGGCTCCTCCCGGCCTGAGTCTCTCACCCGGCCTTCCCTTTAGTGCTCAGTGACGTGCGGGCCAGGCACTCCAGCACCCGGAGCATCCTCTGTATCAACGACACCGGGGTCCCCTGCGATGAGGCCCAGCAGCCAGCACGCGAGGCCGCCTGCCTCCTGCCACCCTGCCCTCAGGCCCTGGACACGCTGGGCCCCGAAGGCTCAGGCAGCGGCTCCTTCAGCCCTGAGCTCTTCAATGAGGTGGACTTCATTCCCGGCCACCTGGCCCCACGCCCTCCGCCGCCCTCATCACCCGAGCCAGCTGGCATGGGCAATGCCATTGAGGAGGAAGGCCATGAGCTGGGCCTGCCAGGGCCCGTGTTCGTCGACGATTTCTACTACGACTACAATTTCATTAACTTCCATGAGGACCTGTCCTATGGGCCCTTTGAAGACCCTGACTCAGACCTGGTGGGCACAGGGGATTGGAGACCCCCACCCCCGAGCACTGCTGCTGAGCCCCCCACGGGGAACCCCATTCCTCCCACAGAGCCTCCTGGGACTCAGGATGAGGGGGCACTGGGAGATGGGTCCCCTACCCCTTGGCCCAGCCAGGCTGGCCGATCCCCACCCCCACCCTCGGAGCAGACCCCTGGGAACTCCCTGGTCAATTTCCTGCCTGAGGAAGATGCCCCCATTGGCACCCCCAGACCTTGGGCTCCCCAGCTTGCCTTGGCCCCCCACTTCTGTCAGCATGGAGACGCCCGCTGCCCCTGGGAGCCAGAACCAGTTCCTGGGAGCGGAGGATAGCCAGAGCCTGCCGCCCGCTCCCCGGTGGGAAAGGACTAATGAGGTTTCTGATGATGGGGAAGCCTTAGGCCGTGGAGCCCCTCTCCCACCCCAATGGCCCAGCCCCACGTCCCCCTCTCTGTCCTCTGCTGGCACTACTCACTCCTCCCCTAGTCCCCGCACATTAGAGCTATGGACAAGTGGGATGGTGGCCCGGGAGCCAGCCCTTGAGGGTGGCCTGGGGCCTCTGGACAGTGAGCTGTGGCCCACCATGAGTGGTGCCCCTCCACTTCCTCCTCCCAGTGCCACCCTGCCAGACACTCAGGGTACAGACAGCCCCCTGGAGCCAGGAACTGCCACCCTCTCAACCCCGGGACCGGACCTGCAGACCTTGGCGATGCCAGGAACCTTCCTTCTCATGGCCCCCACTGGCCTGGAGCACATGCCTTGGGTGACTCCCCAGAGCCTGGGGCCCTTGGGCCAGCCTGATCCCCCAGCTCCAAGATGCCCCCGAGCCCTGGGCTGCTGTCCACACCAGCTCAGGACAGTCCAGCCAACAGCAGCAGAGCCCCTGGGCGTCTAGACCCCAGCCCGGTCGAGGAAGGGTTCCCTGTGGACCTGCTGCCTGCCAGGAATGCCAGCTGGGAAGTGGGGAACTGGAGCCAGGCAAGTGTTGCTGAGGTCGGGGTGGGCTGGTGTGTGTGGGGGGGCAGTGTCCTCACTGAAAGTGGGCAGAGCCGTGTCTGTCCTGCCTTCTGGGGAGTGAGGACTCCGGAACTGACAGCTGTGGTGGGTGGAGCCTGTGGGTGGGAGGATCATTGCCCTGGCTCAGTCACACTGCACCCCATGTGCCCTTGGGGCCAGTCTGCCCCACTGGGCCTCAGTTTCCCTTCTGAGCAATATGGTGGGCTGAGGGGGCCGGGGCCAGAGGCCCCCAGAGGCTCATTCCTGAGAAGCACAGAGGTTGCTGGGAGGGCAGGGCCAGGCATAAGTAAGGGGCAGCCAGGGGGAGCAGCTCTTTCATACTCTGGCTTGCATGCCCCCAGGAACAAGGAGCTCACCCTGAATAGTGGTGTCGGTGGAGAAGCTTCCTCCCACACTCCCCAGGCCCAGAGCTGCCCACCACAGTTTGCCGAGGCTCAGCCTGGCCCCGCCATTAGCAGCTCGGTTCCTTGCCACCTGGCTCTCCCTCAGTGGCTCCCCTGCTTTGTCAGGGGCCTGTGAGGGTCTCAGCTGCATGGGAAGAAGCTGGTCTGTGTGTGCCGACCCATTCCACCCTCCCTAGATTATCCCTGGAGGGAAGTGAGCTGCTGCTCAGATCCCTAGATTTGGTGTGGGAGGGATGGGCTGAGGCAGAGGCTGAAGCGCCCAGACTTCCTTCTCCACGTGACTTAGGGTAGCAGTGAGCCTTAGCAGGGCAGCTGGGCCACCCCGCATGTGTGAGCAGGAACAGTTGGCTGCCAGGGGATCTGACTTTTCATCTTCTTGGCCCCCTTGGGAGGTGGGTGGAGGAGCCCATTTTTCAGATGAGGAAACTGAGGCAGTGTCTGGTCCCTCTCGCCTGGCTGGGGAGCTGGCGGGCATGGGGATCCACCCACCCTCATGGCCACTGGGTCCCCTGCCCCCAGTGCTCCACCACCTGCGGCCTAGGGGCTGTCTGGAGACTCGTGCGCTGCAGCTCTGGCCGGGAGGAGGACTGCGCCCCTGCTGGCAGACCCCAGCCCGCCCGCCGCTGCCACCTGCGGCCCTGTGCTGCCTGGCACATGGGCAACTGGAGTAAGGTACGTGAGGGAGGCGGCTGGCAGCCTCAGGGCACGGGGTGGAGCCCTAGGGCCTATGGCCTGTGTTTGGGATCAGCCACAGCCACCACTGATCGGTGGGCCAGGGTCCGTGCGCACAGCTTTGCACTTTAATTTCTAGTCTCTGGGATGCCCCATCTGTGTGGGGGTCAGCCTGCCCCAGGCCCCTTCTTTTACTGCCTGTATCCTTTTCTCTGTACTTTCTATAACCCTCGGGATTTCATTTTTCTCCTCTGTTCCTCTCTTTCTCCATCTGTCCCGTCCTGGGGCAGCCCCTGGCCACACCACTCTCTGCCCGAGGCTGGTCAGCCATGGCTTCTCCCTGGGACTCCTAAGGGACCTACTCTGGCAGTGGGGGTGGTGTGGGAGGGGAGTCCGATGCTCGCCCCCCACCCCTGCTGGGCTCTGTGTGTGCACACCCGGGACCCTCGGTCTCCAGTGCTCCCGCAGCTGTGGCGGGGGCTCCTCCACACGGGACGTGCAGTGTGTGGACACACGGGACCTCCAGCCGCTGCGGCCCTTCCACTGCCGACCGGGGCCCACCAAGCCGCCAGCCCGCCGGCCCTGCGGGGCCCAACCATGCCTCAGCTGGTACACCTCTTCCTGGAGGGAGGTGAGGCCTGGAGAGCTGGGGATGGGAGTGGGGATGTCCTCGGATGCTGGCAGCCCGCAGACCCTTCCCCTGCCCTCCCAGTGCTCCGAGGCCTGCGGTGGTGGTGAGCAGCAGCGTCTCGTGACCTGCCCGGAGCCAGGCCTCTGCGAGGAGGCGCTGAGACCCAACAGCACACGGTCCTGCAACACCCACCCCTGCACACAGTGGGTGGTGGGGCCCTGGGGCCAGGTGAGCAAGTGTGGGGGTTTGGGGTGGGGAGAGGACCTGTGGACTGGAGGCCCTGTGTCAGCAGGTGTCCATCATACCTTTTCACGTAAAGAGTTGTTGAGTGCGTCCTGCATGCCAAGGTCCCTGTGATCTCTGCAGATGCAGTGGTAGCCTGACAAGGTCCATGCCCCACTGAAACTCATAACCCACCAGGGAGACAGACCAAAACCCAACAGATGTGCACTGTGATGTTAGGCAAGGCCTCCTGAGAAGGGGATCTTAAGAGTGAGACCAGCAGGGTCTGTGCCGTCGAGGGGAAGCACACAGCGAGCAGCACGTGTAAAGTCCTGGGGCAGGAGTGACGGACACGGGGGCTGCTTAGGAGACCAAGCAGAGGCCAGACGGGCGGAGGGGGTACGGGAATGGCCAGTGAGGCCTCAGCTGGACAAGACCCTTCCTGCCAGGCCTGTTTGGAGCTCACAGGTTTAGGGAATCTCAGTCCTTGTCCCACTGGGGGACCTGCTGAGGGACCCTGGGAAGGTTGCTTCACCTTGCTGGGCCTCTGTCGTCTCATCTGTAAAAGGGGGTTGTAAGGATTAGATGAAGTCGCAAAGCGAGGCACTTAGCACAGGGCCTGGCACAATCTTGGCACAGATTTAATTCTAGGGCCTTTTAAAAGTGTCAGATCCCAACTGACAGGAACGGAGCCTGACTGGGGACAGTGGACCCTTCCTGAGAAGCTTTGTCTCCCTCCCTTCCACTGCCCATGCAGTTCCCCCAGCCCCGGGCATGTACCATCCCATGTGAGGGGCTGACAGCTTCCCCCACCACCACTCCCCTGCCCCATTCATGCAAGTGAACACTGGTGGCCTCTGGGGACAGACTGGACCCTCTGAGGAGGCCGGAGGGTTGGGGCTGGGAACTAGAAGCCAGGCTTCCTGGCGAAGGCAGCCACTGCCCTGGGGATGGCCTGGGATGCCCCCTCGCAGGGCTGGCCCAGGGGATGCTCACCCCCCCCCCCGCTTCCCACAGTGCTCAGCCCCCTGTGGTGGCGGTGTTCAGCGGCGCCTGGTCAAATGCGTCAACACCCAGACTGGTCTGCCCGAGGAAGATAGCGATCTGTGCAGCCACGAGGCCTGGCCTGAGAGCTCGCGGCCGTGCGGCACCCAGGACTGTGAGCTCACCGAGCCGCCGCCACGTGAGTGCCCCACCCGGCTCTCGGCTGGGGCTGGGGGCGGGGTGGACAGTGGGGAGATGGGACTCATGGAACTGTCCCCCAAAGCACAGGCTGACGGAGGGGGTGCCACGCAGAGGCTGGGGCAGTGCTGGGGTCAGAGCAAGGGGCATCCCGCCCTGCAGGCAGCTCTGTCTAGCTCAGGGAGGAGTGGAAGCAGCAGCCTGGCCCCCAGGCAAGCTCCTTTCTCTCTGGGTCTCAGTTGCCCCCTCTTCCTGAAGTGAGGCCAGGGATGTCCCTGAGACTGGGGCCCAGGCCTGGGGGACCCCCCTCCCCAGTTCTGGCCAGAAGAAGACTGTCCAGAGCAAGCTGTGTGACCCTGGGAAAGGACCTCCCTCCTAGGGTCCTGCTCCCAGCAGCTGGTGGCTTCCTGGCCAGCTGGATCCTCCTGGAGAAAGAGTCTGAGCCAGAGACACATACATATACACACTTGCACGCACACACACACTTCCTTCCTGCAGCCCAGCCGCCCCTCTGCAGTGCTGAGCACAGGAAACGGTGGCCCTGTGGTCACACCTGGCCTCTGCTCACCAGCTGTGCGGCCTGGTGCTCCCTTCCCTGTCTTATGCATGAAAGGGCAGACAACCCCCCTCCTCCAAATGATGTCTTGGGCTGAAGAGCCCAGGAGGTGCTCAGGGAGGGCTGGCTTCTTCTTCTCCCTCGTGGACACTGTCATCCCCACCATGAGGTCTACAGGAGCGCCTGGGACTGCCTCTGTCAGGAACACAGCAGCTCCTCTGCTGTCAACTGTCTGGCCCTTGCCCAGGGGACAGAGACCCCTCCCCAGGACAGACATGGCCCCTCAGCTGGCATCCAGGGCCCGCAGGGTACCTGCCCCAAGCTGCCTTCTATACCAGCAATTGGCTCCTTGGCAGCCCTTGGGCAAGCCCAGCCTAGCCAGTGCCATGCCTTGCTGCCCCTGCCACTGGCAGGGAAGGCCTTGCTGCCCTGTTACCTCGAGGCCCAGCAGAAATCCCACCCACCTCGAGTGCCCTGCCCTACGCATTCATCCAGCAAGCACCGCCGCACGGCCTGCATATTGCCCTAAGGTAGCTGTTGGCCCCCAAGTGAGCCATTTCAGGGGAGGCCAAAGAAGCGACCAGGACGCTGAGCCCCTGGAGTCCCCAGGATGTTTTGATGACTTGTCGGCAGGACATCTGAAAAGTCTGGAAACTCCAGGGTGTGTGGTCATCACTGTGAGGCAGCTGACATAGCAAGGCCACATCCGTTTGCCTGTGGAGGTGGGGGTTACTGGCAGCGGAGGGGACTAGGGCCCCCTGAGAAGTTCAGAAACTTGCCTGAGGTCTCAACAGTGGGAACAGGACGCAGGTTGGTGGATGTGTAGGTTAGAGCCGCTGCCCAGAGCCAGGGTGGGGGATCCGGCCTGCCGCCTCGTGCCCTCAGCTGGGCGCCGGGGATGTCCCAGGACCAGGGCTGCCAGTTGCCTTCTTGCTTCTCCTCCCACGGGATGTCTGCTGAAGTGAGCAGGGCCGGGCGGCAGCTGGAGGCTGTCACCAGCAGCGAGAGCGAGGCCAGGAGGCTGGAAGCAAGCCACTTCCCAAAATAGCTCTGATAAGCATGGGGCAGGAGGGCCGGCCAAACCTCAGCCTCGGACAGGCGGCCTCCATCTGTCCCTCCTCAGGAGGCCTGGGCTCTGCTGACGGGCTGACGGCCCAGGTCACATCTCCTCTCCTGGGGCCTCAGTGACTGGCCTGGCTGACGGGACTCTTCCAGTGTGCGACCTGGAGGCTGAGGCTGGGTACAGCCCAGGGGGCAGGGAGGTCTGGCAGGACAGGTGCCTTTGGCTAGAGGGAAGGGGGTGGGGGGCAGAGGCCACTATAGGCTGGCAGGAGCCCCTGGGACTTCAGTTGTGTGTCAGGCCCTTGGGGTCACTCAGGGTCCACAGAGATGGGAAGGGTGTCAGGCTCCTTGGCTTCCCACAAGCCCCTGAGGAGTCAGGGCTGGGGTCTCAGGGCCTTCCTCTGGACACCTGACCCAGCAGGCCCAGTTCCCCAGTCCTAGGGTGGTGGTTCCAAGCCAAGGGCAGGAGGGACAGGGAGCAGCTGAGATCTCCTCAGGTCGAGAGGATCCCTTCCAGAAACAGCAGGCTGACGCTCTGGGGGTGGCTGCAGGTCTCCTTAAGGTCTTTGGGGGACAGGGAGATGGCCCAGGTAAAATCTCAGGGAAGCTCCTCCCCCGGCGCGGGCAGGGGGCTGTTCGGGGTGCCCAGCCTGCGGGTCCTGACCCACCGCCTGCGCCCCTAGGCTGCGAGCGTGATCGCCTGTCCTTCGGTTTCTGTGAGACGCTGCGCCTGCTGGGCCGCTGCCAGCTGCCCACCGTCCGCGCCCAGTGCTGCCGCTCCTGCCCCCCCGCCTGGTGTCCCCTCCCGCGGCCACCAGAGGGTCGCCCGCCGCTGACCCGCGCCCCGGCCCCCCAGCGGCCAGGACGTACAGACAGACTGACGCACGGACCTCAGCGCCCAGCATGGGCTGTGGCGGAGCCCCGCCCCTCACGCCCTAATGGTGCTAACCGGGGATCCCACCAGTGGCAGGCTGGGGCCCCCTCCCTCTCAGAAAAGGTATTTTTTATTTTAACAGTTTGCATAACATTTATTATTATTATTGTCGTAATAAACAGGCATCTGCTGTTTCCAAGCGCAGCTTGGCTTCCTCTTGGCTTGGGGGACTCCCCCTTGCCACAGTTAGAGAGCATCTTTTCAGGTCTGCAGGGAGAGAGGGGCCCGTGGGGACAGGAAGGCTCGAGGGAGTCAAAGCAGACGCAGGCTTCTAGAGGAGGTGTGTGCTGGTAACAGGTGGTGGGAAGGTTTTTTGGGCACAGGTGCAGCCTGGCAGAGGCCCAGGGGGTGCTGGTCCCACCCCTTACTTCATGGCCCCTGCTCAGCCCCCCACCCTGCCCTTTCCAGACCCCTGCATTTCACAGGGATTGAGCCACACCCCTTTAAGAAGCAAGGCCCATCTTGTCACCAGCAGGGGCTACCCCTGGAGTGAACCCCATAGACACATCCCTGGCCCCCCTCACCGCACCCCTGCACCCCCCCCACCCCCCGGCTTCACCTGTCAGGGTCTGTCTGTACCAAGAGTGGGGGAGGAGCAGACAGGTCAGCCCCACCACTGTTGGCCCTTTCTTTCATCTCCTCCGTGCTCAGGGACGGGGCTGGGCTGGCTCCTTCCTCACAGGCAGTCCCAGGTGCTGGGCTCTTGTTCTGTTGACACGTGGTCCTGCCACCCAGCAGCTGCCACACCAGCCCCTCCCTGCCCGCCACACCTCGTTCCACAGAGCCAGACTGTGGTGAATACACCAGGGAGCAGATGGGCACGAGGTGTTTTGAAGTGTGTCCTGGGCCCTGGTGAGGGGGTGCAGAGGCTGGAGAAGGCCAGGAAGTGACCTGAACAGGCTCCGGCCCTCACCTCTGGCCGTGAACCTTGGACTTGACCGTTTTACAGTCTGCTCACGAGTGCTGCTCCTGGAAGGGGCTTGTCCCCCCTTCTCCACTCACATTCTGTTCTGTGGCCCCGGGGACCCCTGCTCTGAGGAATGGCTTCCCAGGGCTTTCCACTGCGGCAAGAGCAAGTCCTTACAAGGGATGGGGAGCGGGGGCTAGCGCTGGTCCCAGTCCCAGCTGGGCCACTGCTGTCATGCTCTGCGACCCCAGGAGCACCAAGCCTTGCTGGATCCGTGTCTCGGGAGGAGGCAAACTCCCCAGCTCCTCGCCTGCTCTGTCTGGGCATCTCTACTGGAGCTCCCCCACGCTGTCACACTCTGGCAAGATATTTGGTCTTAATCATTCTCGTGTGTTTTTCCGATGATGGGGGGTGAGGGAGTGGCGTCTCCAGCGGCAGCTGGGCCTGAGCTGTCAGCCTAGGCAGGAGGCAAACAACCCATGACTCAGGCAGGGCACGTCACCGCTGGTGGAAGGAGGGGTGCCTGCAGTCCGGTGATTTAGGGGCTGCTCTGAACACAGGGAACTCTGGCTCCTGGCTCCTGACCCACCCCTATGCCCTCAGCCCTCAACTGCAGTTTGGCCATGGCTTCCAGGGCCTCCCAGGGCTGAAGGCATTCTGTCCCACCTGCTCAGAGCAAACCAAAGGCCGGGATGCAGAAATACACAGTGGAAGGTCGAGAGCCACCCTCCCCCACCCCCACCCAAGCCTTGCCCCATCTTTCAAGCCTTTGGGGCTGAGTCCCTTCACAAGTGAATATAACTGCATTTCAAGTCAGAATGTTATACAAATTAGTTTATTTTGCCTTTTAGTAGGACAATTCCCAAAATTTAACTGGAAGATAAGCACAGAAGCTGCTGGGACATAGAAGGAAAAGAGTCACTTGGCAATACCCCAAGTCCTCCACGGCTGGCATCCAGCCTCCCAGAACACAGGCAGGAAGGCAACGGCATGCAAAGTGAGGAGTAGGGGTTTGTGCAGTAATACAAACGTTTAGTTAACAACAGCGGACTGGCTATTTGCCTAGAGTACTTCCTATATCGATATAACATAGAAGCCAGAGCCATTCCCAGCAATCAACAGTCTTGGCTGGTGTGGGACAGCTGTCAGCATGACTGCAAGTAGCCCCAAGGCTACCTGGGGTAAGAAGTGGGCCCACGTGTACAGAGGGGAAGTCAGTGATGGTCAAGGCTGGGGGTCAGAGAGGGTACAGACGTGAACAGTGGTTCTGGAGGCTCAGGTTTACATACACACGAGAGACCATGTTATACAAAATAGATGTACATAATCTAGAAAACCTTGATAAAAATAGCCTATAAAAATATAAACTGTAGTGAAAATATACAAAAATATAACAAATGTTCAACCCATAAAAAAACAACTCGCCAACATGAAAGCTGGCAGTTCCCACCTGGCGGCTCCCAAGGCCGTGGTGCGTGCATCTGGGAAGCTGGCTGCAGGCTGCCCTGCCCCAGGCTGGGATGGAGGCAGCACGTGTCAGAAGGGGAGGATACAGAGCTACTCTGTCCTCAGCGGCACAAGGAGAAGGGAAGCACGGGCTCGGAGTAGTGGGAACAGCCCCTACAGTTGTGGAGGAGTTGGCCCCATCCTGTCCCCAGTCTGGAATCAGGTCAAGCAATACCTCTCCCACCTCTGGACACCCAGTGCTTTATTCCAGAAAGGAGAACTTCCAAGCAAGTGTTCCTGGTCCATTCCCTCCATGACCTCTCTCTGCTCTCCCACACCCACTGCCTGGCCATTGACGGTGACAGCCTGGAAATACTAACACCCCACTGACCGCTCGGGGAACGGCCGACACCAGGGGCTTCAGCTACACACGGCAGGTGCCCGGGCCCAATTCAGGTGCTTGTAAGATAAGTCTTTTCAAGGCAGGAAGGACAAAATAAGCCTATTGCTAAAGGCAGCATGTTAGTCCCCAGGATGTGAGAGTTCCAGGGGAAATCAACTTAGGGGAAGCTAAAATCTCAAGGAAGCTGGCGCTGTCCAGCCCCATTCCTCCTGCCATCCCCAGAGGCTGCCGTCCCCTAGGCTGGCGGCAGAGGCGGGAGGCGGTCTCCACCAGCCCCAGTGGTCCTGTTAGGTTCTGTGCAGAGCGAGGCTGCAACCTCGCCTCAGAGTGAACCCACTCACAAGATGACTTCCCGGAGATGTCTGGCCTCAAAATACTCCTGAAGACCAAAACAATAGTAGCATACATTTTGATACCTACATATAGAGGCCAGCTCCTGGACACGGTGAAAAATCAAACCAACCGGCTTAACCGAAGACAGAAAAATGGAACTTGGGCTAATATGCTGAAACGCTGTCCTGGCTACGAGACTGCTAGAACGCTGACAGCAAGAAAAAAACTATGCTCATGAAAAACAAGCACTTCTTCAAGTTACAGTGCTTCAGTAATCTGAGTGTGTTTAATATCCACCAAGGGTGATTTCCAATTTTTTCCAGGTAGTGAAAAAAAAATCCACTAAAAACTTTTTCTTTCCTATTTGACTAATACTGTCCAGGAAAACAGCCTCACATCAGTACATCAGGGATGGTCCACAGAATGATTACGCAAAAATAATCTTCCTTGCTCAGAGCCTCTTTCTGGGCCTTCAGAAGGGTCATGGTCTAAGTATCCCAGAGCTGCCTGGGCAGCCTGACCCCACAGGGGAGGACGGCTGCTGAGTACAGGATTTCTCAACGTGGGAGTGGGGACGGGACGCCCCTGGGAGGGCTCACACCAAAGTTCTGACCTCAAGCGAAGGCACCTCAGGCCCTGGCAGCTGGCCTCCCACCACCCCAGCCCAGCACACTGGCTGTTCCCAAGGAAGCCACGGCTTCCAGCTGCCTGACAGCAATCACTGCAGCTGCACCACCACCTGGAAAGCACTCCCGGAACAGCTCCCCACATCCCCTCCACCAAGGCCGACCCAGGGGTGGGCCTGCTCTGTAGGACAATGACCTGCGGTTTCCTTGGAATCCCATCCACACGTGTAGAATGAGCCCAGGGTCAACTCTCAGATGGAAAGAAAGGTTCTGCACAGATCCATCTGGAGCTGTGCAGGCAGAGGAGCGAGTGTGGGGTGTCTGGAGAGCCAGGCCTTCCACTAGCAGGTTGGGAGTTACTGTCTGAAAGGCTGTGCGTTAAAGGGCAGAAGCTATTCCAGAAGTGGGGCAGGGCCAGCTCCTTGAAGCCATCAGCATAAGGTCTGTGGGCTTTCCATAGGCCATTTCTGCACAAGGGATGTGTTTGCTTTCCTAAGAAAATCCCTTCTTTCACAGAAGCCTTATGTCACCCAAAGCAGACAGACCCTGGCCCAGGAGTGTGTGAGGCATGGTGGGCGTCCTCCATGGCTACCGTTCAAAACAGTGCCTACAAGCATCCACTATGTACAGGAGCTACCACAGGACAGACGGCCCATAGAAGGTTTCCTAAGGGCAGAGATGTCAACACAGCTGACAGATACTGTAAACAGGCTCTTGACACTAGCCAGCTCTAAGCCTGGTGAGGTACCGATCAGGCGGACAGCACGACGGGACAGGAGTAGCATCTGCCATGGCATGCAGACGGCTGTAAACAGAGGAGACCCGAGTGGGAACGAAAAAGTGCAGTGTGGCTTTGGACGTCTGCCCAGCAGACTTCCAGAGACCCTGGATGTTACATTCTGGATGTGGAACGAGCGCAGGCGTCTCTGCAGTTCGCCCTTTGGCACACTTTGGTTGCAAGGAATGCAGCGTCCTGGGCGGGGCGTGGGGCAGCAGTCAGGTGTCCTCTTCCTCGTCACTGACCAGCTCGCCCTTGTCCGGGCTGGTGTCCCGTTCGCGCAGGAAATCCTCCCCGGATGGCCTCCAGCTCCGTCAGCTCCAGCCGGACCTTCTCCAAGTGGTAGGCTCGCCGGTTCCGGATCTGCCGCAGGGGGAATGGGTTCAGGTCCCCAAAGGAGATCCCGATCAGCTTCCTGGTGGAACACAGCAGAGACAGAGCATCAGGGAGGTCAGGCGAGAGCTCAGCCTGGCCTGGGTGCCCAGGGGCGTGGGGAGGCGGACCCCAGACACCGTGCAGAGGGCCTGACGTGGGTGTGTCTTTTGGAGGCCAGTGCACACACACAGGCCACAGGGCACACCCCAGATGACGGCCTGGAACCAGTTCCACCACACACTCCCTGCATGACATGGAACACGGGAAGCTCCCCCTTTTCAGCCCCCATTCCTCATCTGTACACTGAGGTTAACAGCAGTGCCACCTCCCACATGGGTTTACTCAAGTCGCCGCCGAGGGGCACCAGGACTTGCTCAGTGGTGAGAGGCCTCTGCATCCTCAGAACCGGCATGAGGCCTGGTGTGGGGTGCCCTCAGGAAAGCACAGCTGGACCGACTGACAGGGTGAACTGACACACATGCCCCAGCCAACCTGGGGACAACTGTCAGGCCGAGTCAGTGGTGTGACAGGTATTAAGATGAAGCGTATGGAGAAGTGTGCAGTTCATAGTCCTATCCCCAGGTCTAGGCACCCACCACAGTAAATATTTAAAAATCATGGGTTTTGCCCCTTACCATCGGCCAGCAGTTTAGTAAAAATGAACTAGAAAGTGCCCAAGGCCTGGCTATGGACTTCTGACACTAACCATGCCACGTCTCTGCAGTTGCCCCAGAAGCCGGCTCCTCCACCCCTCAGCCCCTGCCCCCACTCCTGCAGGCCCCAGCAGCAGGGGCCAAAGCCTGACCCTCTTACAGAGCCCAGGAGAGGCTGTGATGAAGCAGAGATGTCACTGGACTTCCGCCCAGCTTCCTCCCCGTTCATTCCTGCTACTCCCCAGTCACGTGGGCCATTTGACTATAAGGTGCACATAGGTAAGAAGACTCATGCCCTTAGCATCCCTCCCTCTTATATTTAAACACCCACTTCTTAGACACGCCTCACACCAAGCCAGATGGCGCTCCTGCCAGAAGGTAAAGGGTCAGGAAAGCCTGGCTCTCAGAGCTGAGCTCTGCAGAGCGTGTTCTAGGGCCAGTGGGCGGGAGCGGCCTGAGCACAGCCACAGCTCAGGGTGGGCCTCGGCGAAACAAGACGCTGGCCGGGACGGGGAGCCAGACCTGCAGGGTCAGCCCCTTTCCTCCGGCAGCTGTTAGTCATGGGCTCCATACACCTGGAATCGAGGTGTCCAGGCCCTTCCTTGCTACAGAAAAACCAAACTAGACTGCTACTGTCTGCTGCCTCCACCAGGCCGTCCCTACTTCCTGTTAACGCAGCCTGCGGCAGCGCGGAAGCCACACCCCACCCTGCCTTGGGCCTGGAAGGTCTAATCGAGAGATGAGAAACGCCCTGTGTCAGCTAAGTTCAGAAGACCTTTGCACGTGAAAGGTCCCCAAGAGTCCTGACTCAGAGACTGGCCTAATCTTGTGTTACCCACCTCTCCTGACCACATCTGACTGGGAAGTCCCTGCCTCCTCCTCTGTGGAACTGGTGTACTGCACAGCTGCTGTTCCTTGGAACCGCTGATCTGGGGAACTTATTAAGCACTGGGCCCCCACTACAGAGGTGGGGCTCCACCACTGCAGGCATCTGCAGTCCTACAGCACCCCCGGGGTGATCCTGCTGCAGTCAGGAACTCCGGGTCCAGGGGACCTTGACTTCCCGCAGTCACTCACCAGGTGGCGCTGCAGGAGCACGCACGACAGACCATGGCCTAGTTCCGCCTGTGTCTCTGCCAGCCTGCAGGGCATCACCCACAACCCACACCAAACTGTCCCGGGCTGGAGCAGGATGCCCTCCACAGGCATTAGCTCTCGGGTGAAGTTCACCTCACACCATTCTTGTTGTCTTGACCAGATGTGGGATTAACAAATACTCCCAAGGTTCACCCCAGGACAGACATTCTCAGATATCCTATTGTTGACACGGCAATAAGCCTGAAAAAATTCTGAAAACCCACTTCCCAAGCAAAAGATCCTAACAGTAGTTTTGACATGTAAGGATGCCAGGTATGGCCCCAGCCAGTATCTTCTCCCAACACCCACCTCCCTGGTCCCCTTGCCTCACTCAAGAGAACCACAGGGCAGAATGGTCCTCAGGCCCCTCTCTCTGGCTCCACACACCCCCTGTTCCAGGACCCCTCAGGGCTGGTGCCCTGCAGCTCCTCCTAGCTGATGCTGCCCAACCACTTCTCATGACACTGGCCAAGAAGAGAAGCCGCCTTCTCTTCTTGTGAGCATCAGGAGGGGCAACTGGTGTTTGTCAAGGAGGTGGTCACCCATCAGTGGGTCAGAGTTAGTTTAGTGAGTCATGACGAGCGTTTTAAATATGTGATATGCAGTGTAATTAGAAAATGTCAGAGGGTACAGCACAGGTCTGTATCAAGCACTGGAACTATTTCAACAAATTCTCTTGTTCCAGTAACAGACTCTTCAGTATGTGTGTCCCAGGTTGTGAGATAAAACATTCTTCTTATGGGTGGCAGTCAACAGAGCTTGAAGAACATTAATACGCTCCAAATGTTTGTCAGTGAAAGGACTCCTGTGGTTTCCATGAGGCCACAAGTCTGCTACAGGGATCCACTCCCATACAGGGAAGATGGCTCCCAGCACCTCAGTGCAGTGAGGATTAACGGGGACTCAGTGGTTCACAGGATGTGCACCCCACTTGCCTAACCAACAGCAGGTCCACAGAAACCCTCTGGCAAACACGCCTAGGCTGCCAGGGCCAGAGCAGCTGCGAACTGCGGTTCAGGGGACAGTGAGGGTGGCCCAGACGGGCCCCCTATGTTTGTGGAGTGACGGGGATGCCTGACCACTCGCTGCCCAGGCCAGAAAGCCAGGGCCCTTCCAAGTTCGAATTCCCTCTCCACTCCTTTCAAGCTGCCCACTCTGCTCTGCCTCTGGGGGCACCTCGCTCCAGGCTACCACTTCTCTCACCTGGAGCCTGGGCCTCCTGCAGCCAGTCCTGCTCCAACCAGATAAGCCTCGCTCATGTCCAACCTGCAGGGACTTCCCAACACTCAGGATGAAGCAGCCTCCTGGGCAGAGTCTACAAAAGCCTGAACCACCCCGCTCTGCTCAAGCCTGGCCTCGATCCTGCCATGCCAGCCCCACCCTGGCCGAGCTTCTGGGGCAGCTCCCTAAACATGCTGTGCTGTCACGCCCTGCACACAGTTCCTGGGTGCCCTTTGCCCAGCGGGCCCAGGCCCTGCCCTGACCAAGCCAGTTACCCAGGCTCCCTTCACCACAGCTCTGAGAAAACCCTGCTGGAACAGCCTCACGAGCTCTCCGAGGACAGGACCTGCTCCTCACCCACCACCCTCTGTGCCTGGCAGAGGGCCTGCTACGTGGCAGATAGCAAGTGCTCGTGAGACAAGGAAGCATGTGCTTTGGTTGCTAGGAGTTATGTGTATTGGCTCAAGGATAAAAGCTTAAGGGCCCTGCTCTCCCGGAGGTCTGGGGGTCCCCCAAGGACTCACCTAGCATCCAGGATAGTGCGTGTAAAGTAACGGAGGTACTTGAATATGGACATTGAATCCTGAAGTTTCAGGATCTCCTCTTCCTTGTATTTAAAAAGTGCCAGGGCAAGCGGAAGATAACCTGCAGAAGGACAGGGAATGTGTGAGGAGAGAAGCACCAAGCTCCAGGCGCTAGCTCCAGGGTGGGAGACCTGCCAGAGCGCTGGGAGCATGGCCTGCACCAGGGCCCTGGGGCAGACACAACCTCAGGTGCCTTTCTCAATAGAAAAACGCTTTCAACTCTCTGGTGGCATTCAGCAACACTTCAGCCCGGATCAAAAATTTCCTTAGAAAAATAGAATCTTTGTGGACTCCTCCATATTCAGCTCACAGTTCTAGTCCATAAGCTATACAGGACTAGAGATACATGTTAAATTAATCAAAACCAGGGTCCTCTGATTCTCAAACTCTTAGAAAGCTCCGCCTCCAGAGGTAGTTTTTATCTTACCTACTAAAATTAGGGTCTGAATTACTGACTTCTGGATATGGGGAAAGAAAATTTTTTAAAAATTGTTTTTTTCTGCTTTGACTCTGGGTCACTGTGTTGAGGCCAGAGAAGTGGACTCCGGGTGCTCCTGCAAGTTCTAGCAGCTCTGGAACAAATTACTTCACCCACATCTAAGGGTGTTGGCTGGTCTGCAACAATGTGAATTTTCTCTTACTCAGAAAACAATACTTACGGAGTTTAAACAGTGATCCTTCTCTTAGCATCCCTACCTGTGGCCCAGTGGGAAACGCTGTTTAAGCCCTAGTTGAGAACTCTTAATACTGACTGGATTTAAGAGGTGATGATGTACTATGCTGGACACAGTATGGGATTAATATACACACTCAAACTTTGCTGGTGGGAGCAGAAATTGGTAAGGCCCTTCTGCAAGCAATTTGGCATTCTCGATGAAAACTAGAGGGTCTTTTGATTCTGGATTTACCCTGGACCCAGCACATCCCCTTCCAGGACTAACCCTATGGATGCACTTATAGCTATAGAAAGACAGTTAGACGGAGTCACTGTAGCGCAGTCTGAAACAGCAGGAGACTGGGAACAAGGTGAATGTCTATTATCAAGAGACTATTTGGTAAATTTCTGGTTTATCTGGAGAAGGGGATACTATGCAGAGTTATAAAAAAAAAAAAAATAAGGAGCCAGATCTATATACCCTGATATGGAACTATCTCCAATAAATAATAAATTGAAAAATCATATTTTAGATATACATCAAATACCTTGAAAAAGAGATACAGCACATTGAGAAGAACAGTTAGGAGACTGGGAATCTCCTTTCTACTGCACAATCTGAGTTATATGATTTGAGTTTATCATGTATTAGTTATTCACAAACTGATTTTTTTAAAAGCATACACAGACTGGGTGGAGGCCTGTGAGCAGTAGGGCTCTGAAGCTGGCCCCTTGAGTCTGCCCTGATCATCTGCTCACTCTGGGCCTCTACCTCCTCATCCATACAATGGGATAATACTGCCAGCTATTTGATAAAGGCTGAAGCTCAGATTACAAACCATTGAAGCCCCTGTGCCAGGCACAGGGTTTGGCCCAGACTCGTTTCTGAGGAACAAGCAGCTGACTGCAGTCTCCTGCGACCCCTCTGGTGGCCCTCAGCGCTGGATCACTCTGGCCCTTGGTAACTGTCGCAGGTCCCAGCTAAGCCAACCATTCTGCTGTCTCTGCCACTGCCCATGGAATCATCCAGTGAGCAGACCCACCTTTGGTCCCTCATAAAGGAAAGAGTCCCATATTTTAAAGAGGATGTCGCTGACGACGCTATCCACAAACACCACCAGGAACCAGTTAAATGTGATCAGGGTGTAGTCGACTTTGTACTGTTCAAAGTGGGCATGCAGTCGAGGCAGCTTCTCGCTCATGAGGTCTCTGAACACCCGCTGGTCCACCTGGAGAGGGAGCAAAGGGAGAAGTGTATGGGCGCTGCCATAGCAAAGTGGGTCATCAGGGCCCCGGGGGGCTGCAGGCCCACCGCAATGCACATCAGCGCAGCCGCTCCAGGTGTGTGGAAGGCGCACCCCGGAGTGGAGGGCTCCGTGCCCCAGAAGCAGCTGACCTCGCACGGAGGGCGCTCACCGAGTGCCCACTGACTGTCATCCTTTCTCCAGGGCAGGGGGCTGGGTGCGATGGCCTGAAGCCACTCGTACACTCAAAATGCCCCATGAAAACAGCTGCTGCAGAGCCTGTGGAGCAGTCAGCCTTACTAATCTGTCTGCAAGTACAGAGGGTGCGGCTACACAGGGCCACAAACCTGAGTCCCTGGCCCAAGAGGAAGTGTGGCATCACCACATCCATAGCTGGGTGGGGCAGTGAGGGAGCCAGGACTCCAGAGTCAGCAGCACCTGAGCTTGGCTCTCAGCTCTACTACTGACTCCAGAGTGGCCTTGTGCACACTGTGTTCTGGAGAGCTCTGTTTCTCATCTGGAAAACAGTAACAGTCTCTTTCTCCCAGGGCTTCTGTGAAGACTATAAGAGACTCAGGTAAATACCTATCAACATAGGTGGCTGCTATCCCTCTATGCTCTGTGTCAAGCAGGGGCCAGTGCTGGGCAGAGGCTTGAATTGGGTTCAGCCCTGACCTCTAGGAGCTAAAAGATGAGTGAGGAAGGAGACGTATGGACTGTTATGCCAGCCGTGGCAGGCTTGGTAAAGATGTGTTTGCAGAGCATTACGGAACCCCTTCAGGTCCCAGCCAAGGCTTGGGAGATCAGCCCCACAGTGGGGAGCACAGGACTGTGGGCAGAGGGGGTGTGAGGGAGGCAGCCCGGCCTGGCAGAGGCACCATGCCCCTGAGGGTCAGACTTCATCTACAGGCCAGGGGCTTTTCCAGCCTTTGTCTGTGACCCACAAGAAAACATACGTCAACATCGCCCAGTCTGCATCGAACAGAAACAAATCTTTCACAAGCATTACTTAACTTCACACAGTAGGACACACTTTGATGCCTTAATTCTAGTCTATTCAACTTAATGTGATGAAAAACGCTACTGCCAACCCCTATACTGATTTCTCTATTCATGTTTGAAAAACGCAGCAGGCAGTGAAGGAAGAAGCATCAAGAGGCTTTGGGCAGCAGAGTGATGGGGCTGGATTTGTGCTTTAGGTCTGTCTCTCCATCTGCACCAGGGGCCGAGCTAAAAGGGAGACCCATGGAGGCCCCCCGCACCCAGAGCAGAGGGGATGAAAATCTGAGCCAAGAAGAGGTGGTAGGAGGAGAGGAGCACCTAGATTGGAACTACACGGAGGTAACATCTGCAAACCATGCAGACCCTCTGCCGTCAGAGGTGAGGAGGAGGGGTGCTCAGAACACACACGCCTGCAGAGGGGCATGGAGAGGGCAGAGTGTGGTCCCCTGAGGACGGATCACGGGAATGAGGGCTGGAGAGACCGAGACACACTGGTGCTGGGGGGCATCTCGAGCAGGACATTGCAGCTCACCAGAGATCTGGGCCGAGGCTCCACGGCCTGGGTGCAGTGAGGTCACCACACCCCCCAGCGAGCAGTAAGGCATCAAAGAAGAAGAAGACCCGCACAAGAGAGCAAGCCACCGTGCACAGCGGGCCACAACCAGGCTGTCCAGGAACAGGGCCGCTGCGCAGGAAGTGCCGGCCTCATCAGCGTGCCCTGACCGGCATCCTGAGACGGGAGCATGAGCTGGTGCAGCCGCCTGGGAGAGCAATCCGGCAACGCCCAGGAGACAGGGAGACACCCTGCAGCAAGCCTGCTCCCAGGAATGGATCTGGAAAACCCGCCAAGCTTTCCCCTGCGTTATCAGTCAAGTTACCGTAGAAGGTGTGTGAATTCTTGGGATGACTGAGATACTAAAACAACTGGAAACAATCTAGATAAATGTTAAAATAACATTTAAAAATATCCTTTTAAGGAGAATCTAAAACTTTGAAAAACTCAACTGTTTACCCTTATAGGAAGGTTTTTTTTTCTTTTCAAATATAGAAGTCATTATATTAAAAAAAAATTTTTTTAAAGAATGTTACACAGGTTAAGTATCACTGGTTGAAATGTAAAAATTTTAAAGGCAAAGTAACTTATAAAACATTATTTTCCACAGGAATTATTCTAAAGCATTGTAAAGTCACCTTAGTGTGCACAAAGGATAAAATGCAGGAATCATGGTTGGAAACATACATTTTTGTCCAGTTTGCTTTCTGGCTAGAAGAGATAAAATTTCAAAGACCTAAATTAGCTGGAATGAATTATAATTTTTCTTAGAAGACTTAAACAAAAGCACATAAGAAGTTATAAAACCACCTCATGGTATGCAAAAAATATCACCCTCACACCTTCTCACCTATGTCTATTCCCCACTGCTGTAAGATTCTGACAGGTGGACCAGCTACTGAAAGGCAAGTTGTCAAAACATCTTGTGGGTGCATGCACGACAGCCAGGGCAAGCCATACCTGGGCATCCATCCTCTTTGGCCAGTTTCCATGGAAGCCCAGGCCCTCCCACAGGGAAGGCCACATCACTCAGTAGTGATGGCCCTTCTGGTACTATTCCATCCCGCAGCATATAAACCACCACCACCCATCTGCACTTCCCACTTGGCACTGGCCAGTGCTGGGGACGAGAAGCAGCAGGAGCAGGTGCCACCTTCACGTGCATACTAGGCGCTCAGCTGTGTCTGACTCTGTGACACCGTGGACTGCAGCGCGCCAGGCTCCTCTGTCCTGGGATTCTCCAGGCAAGAATACGGGAGTGGGTGCAGTGGCCCCCTCCAGGGGAGCCTCCTGACCCAGGGGCCACACCTGCATCTCTTACGTCTCCTGCACTGGCAGGTGGGTTCTTTACCACCAGCACCATTGGCATGCATGCACACTGCCTTTAAGAGGCTGTAAACAGCCAAGGGAGACAACAGCTGACTACTGGGCCAAGTGATGGTGACTGCCTAGAAGGACTGGGCTGAAAGTGCCTGAGAGGAAGGGACCAGTCAGCTGGCCTTGAAGTGGGGAGAAGACCCAGGCACACGCCTTTCCTGCCAGGTAGGTGGCAGATGGTGCCCTGTTCTTGAGGCTGCCTGGGGCTTGGCAGAGGGCTGGGGGTGGGGAAGGCTGCCAGGGGACGCCTGCTCAGGCCTCTGTTCAGCTCTCTGAGCTCAAGAGGACGTGGAATGACTATATTCATCTCTGTGTCCCCAGCATCTAGTGAGGTCCCGGCATACAATGTACACTCAGCCGAGGGGACAGATAGAAAAGCTGCTGAGTGTCTGGACCACAGTGCAGCGTAAAGGGGCTCAGCACTCAGCTCTGGCAGGAGGCAGCTGACAGTGAGCTGCAAGGCACGGCGCTGGGGCTGACCACACACACAAGGCTATCCCCATTTGAAGAGTGGCTTTACACAACATCCGTTACAGAAAAATGGTTCAACACCTCATGTCCAATCAACTGATGGATATTACCAAATATGACACTGAAAACTAGATACCATTATGAGAAAATGCTCAGGCTATCATGTGAATGTGAACCAGCCAGGATAATCAGCTCTCAATCTGATACTTAAATGAACTAGGGAAAAGTCAAAAGGAAATATATCAAAATGCTAACTGTGGTTCTCAAGTTGGTAGGGTAACAGGTGACTTTCCATTTCCCTCTTAACATGCATTTCTCTATTACCTAACTTCAGTGAGCATCTATTGGGCTTCCCTGGTGGCTCAGATGATAGAGTCTGAGGAAGGCTGTGAGAGGCCTGGGCCCAGTGCAGGGAGGTTGTGGCTGATTCTGAGTGAGACGGATGGACGGATGGGTGGGTAAAGGCAGGAAGGGAGGAGAGGAGCACCTGCAGTGACGCAGGAGAGGGGACAGTGACCTAACAGTGGTGAGAGGACAAGGGAACAGATCTGAGCCACCTGGCGGGTGGCAGTGATCCCAAACAGCAACTCCAGGGGCACCAAGGGACAGGGAGCAGGAGTGTGCCCGGCCTGGGGTCTATGGGTGAGGGGGCAGTGCAGGTGCTAACAGAAGGCAACAAGGGGGATCCCTCCAAAGACAGAAATGCAAATAGAAAGTAAAACATGAGGCCCACACAGGCCAACAGAAACCACAAAACATCTACAACAGGGGTTTTCCCAGGCCACTGGTCACACTAGTGACAGAGAGGCCGAGAAGCCAAACAGTCGATGGTGAGGCAGCCCAGAGGCCAGGGCAGGAAGCCACCCCTAGGCTGAAGCAGGGGGTCCCTGGGTGGCACAGACAGGAGCTGGTGCCACGGAGGAGACAGAGTCACCAGCAGGAAGTGCCCCGAGACAGAGAGGGGAGAACAGCCCTCAGCTCCCTGCCCTCCTCCAGGCTCCCCATGTGCCTCTGCTGGGCATGCAGGGGCTGGGAGATAGCCCGGGCCTGCAGACCTGGCTGTAGGGAACAGAGAAGAGCAGGGAAGGGCAGGGAGGCGGCCGTGAGCAGGCAGACCAACTACCGGCACGAGCCTGGAGACAAGGATGCGGCAGCCCACGGACACAGGCAGGCCCGTCTGTTGTCAGGAGACGCAGAGCTCTCGGGGAGGAGGAATGGACACAGGTCAGACACAGAAGAGGAGGGCTGCCAGCTGAGGAGCAAGGAAAGTCCTTCCAGAAGCCAACAACAGCAGAAACCCCAGTCTGGCAAGGGAAGAGATGCCCTGGGCTGCAAGGGCCAAGGGTCTGGTCCTGAGGTGGGATGTCACAAGTGGGACCAGAAGCCCTGGCCCTCCCAGCCCACATCATCCTACTGGCCCCTGGCTTCAGACTCCAGGAGCGGTGGGCAGGAACTGTGCTGTTCAGAATCCTGCTGCGGGCTATGCGTGGCCCCAGCACTCTCCCTCTGGATCCATCACAACATTGTTCACAGGAGCCGTGTCGTCCCTGCTGCTTCCGGCCTGTGAGCGGGCAGGGCAGGGGCACGGATGCGGGCGGGTCTCGTGTGCACTTTAACAGGTGACCTTGGTTTGAGGATTCCACACTGGCTTGACCAAAACTTTCTGAGAACTGCACAGCAGGCTGGGGCCTTCCCCACCACCCAAACTCCCTACTTTCGCTGGTCTCGGGGTTCTCCTGCCTTCCCCAGTCCTTCCCCTTGATCCTTCATGGGTTTTCCCCTCAGTAGTCTCTGGCACGTCTGCTTCTGCCTCGGCCTCTGCCTCTTGGAGAACCAAAGATAACACACCCAGGCTCCCCAGGCACCCCTGAACTGTGGCTCAGCCAGCCAGGCAGAGTCCAGGGCAGAGAGTGCTGCGCAGTGACTACAGAGCAGGTCTGCTGGCTTCCAGGGCACCGGGCGAGCCCGACCGGGCACTCACTGGCTTGTGAGCAGCCCGGCCCAGGCTGGGGAGGCGGGGCAGGCAGAGGGGCGGCCTCCGTGTGCACCTTGTCATGCCCACGGAGCCTCCCCGATCAACGCTTAATTCAGGTCACATATCAACTCTAATTCTACAAGTTGCTGACTGAAGCACAATATTTTTAGAGTACCTGGGATCCTAAAGAGTCTTTGTGTAATAGTCTCGAGGCATGAAAACTTCCACTATGGTGACTAGACACCAGAAGGCGTCTTCTTGTTCCAGGTACAGGAGGGCCACGGCCACCAATCTACAATCAAACAGAGAACAAGGTGAGCGCCAGCCCCTGGCCCAGAGCCAGGCAGCACAGCCCACCTTCCAGAGGCCTCCAGGGCACGCTGCGCTCTCGCACACCAAAGCGACCTCTATTCTCCAAGAAATAACACTAAGTTAAGCATTTTGTGCCAAGGGAAGCATTTCCTAGTTTGAAAAGCAAAGCTACATCCACCTTCCCTTTCATTTGGTTTTTGTTTAAAGATGATGAAATTATTTCCCAATGATGTCGGCCTCATTTTTAAAAATGTTTTTCACGATAAGATTTTGCTAATGCAGCTAATTCTTTTGAGTTTTTGTTTAAGTTCCAACTAATCCTTTTATGCACAAAAATTGAGGGGGTGAATACAAGAGAGAAAGAACATATGATGGTTTAAAAACAACTTTCTTGATACCAATCTACTTGAAATGGGGCTTCACGCAAATGAACCATCATGGGGCCTTTCTCAAAACACTGCATCCACGGCATGCACGTGGGGCAGGAAAGGGGGCTGTGTGTATCAGCTGTTCGGTCACTCACAATAGAAACCTGGGTCCGGCTATATTTGACACTGTCACCACTGAGCGGTTACTCACTCAGTAACTTCATCAGGTCTGGCTCTTAGCGGGCATTCGGGACAGAAGGATGGGAAGGAAAAGGCAATGGAAAAGCCCCTCTCTACACACTCGAGAACTTCTGCTTGTGCATCACTTACGGGAAAGACCTGAAGTCATTTCTTAGAATTTATTTTTGTTTTCTTCCTTGGATAAAATTATAATGAAATCTCAAATTAAGAGGTTAAAAAAAAATAAACTGGGAAGGGGATGCCTTGAGTCAGCACGAATGGGATGGAGAATAGAAAGGTTACAACAAGTAGAGATGGCTAAGGAGGGAGAAACAGGATGAGCTCAGCACCCGAGGACGCCACGAGAAGGGGCAGAGAGACTGAGATCTGCAGAGCCTTTGAAGACATCACTTTAAGCTAACCGATGTCCACGATGATAGGCGAGAATCACTGAGAAAAGGCTAGAGTTCTGCTCAAGTTCTGGATTCTCAGAATGTGTGTACAAAATAATGTGGATGGAAAAAAAATGAAGTAAAAGGGTTAAAGTTTAGAGGTCCCAATGGTGATGGTGCAGAGAAAGTCTAAATTAAAGCTGGAAGGTGTCTTAATGTGGGGAAGAGCTGATTGTATACCAGTGTCAGATATTGGACTCCTAACAGGCACGCACAAGTCCTCACCAAGATCCCTTAAGTTTCAGAAGGTTTTAGCTTTCAGGAATTTTTAGACTGAGTATGCAGTGTGAACTGTCCATTTAAGCAAAACAAGGCTGCTTTGTTAGGCAATATCTTATTTACAGCCTTTTTTTTTTTTTTTAAGGGGACCATTGAGGAGCAGTCAAAGTCCCTCTTACTTTCAGGGCACAGAGAGGGGACCCTAGCCTGACCACCACAGAGACAATGACTTCCTGGAAACCACTGGTTTCAGGTCTTAACCAACTAACATTCCAGCTTAAAAGCTCTTCTTCCTGCAATGCTCTCATTTCAGATGCAAAAGACAGTCTGTATCCAGAGGTCGGTTTCCAGCATGGATGAGGATTAAAAGGCCCAAGAGCTAATAGAATAAATGTCAGCATTCAAAACGCAATGCATTCACTTGACTTACAGGAGAACTGCTAAAGATCACACATGGAGCTTCTTCACTGTTTGAACATAATACGAACATAATCCACGATAATCTAATGGATTATCTACTTTGAGAGGGATATAAATGGACTCTACTGACAGCAGCAAGTAGAAGCAGCAGGAGTGCACCAGCTAGGTAAGAGACAGACAGAGGCAAAAGTAGCCACCGGCGCTCAAAGTCCAATGACAGGAGCAGCTTCTCAGAGAACAGGCTCAGTGCCTCCCGTGGCCGCATGCCAGTGCAGCTCGGTTTGGAATGAGGAGCCTGGACGGTTCAGAGAAGGTGAGAGACTTTTCAGTGTCTTTTGCCAGTGGAAGCAGGGAAGCATGCCAGACCTGCAGAAGACTCTAGTCCAAAATAAAACATGTTTGGGCTCTTTAAGGGCTAGGTTTTGACCAGCTGCAAAATTGTTTGGGGCAACCTCATGACTGATGAAGATCCTGTATAAACAGGGAGTGCCCTTGTTGTCACATCATGCATTTTAAATGAATGAACGCAAACTGCAGCTCAAAACCTGAGTGTGAGGAAAGCAGCAAGGAAATCTGAATGAGAAACCCAGCTGTTTCAAACAGTTTACTGTTCTTAAGACTTTTCGAAAGCATACTTGTTTCTCTCAATTATTCTAGAATTGGGGATGGGGCATAATTAAAATTATCTTACTGCAGCTATTAATACTTCTTTCCCTTAAAAGACTGGCTTTTCTTGGCTCACTGGGAAGGGAAGGGGGCTATCAGGCAGTCCGTGGAGCTACAAGTTATCTTAAGAACAAAGAGGAGCCCTCCATGGGCTGGGGACCCACCTGTTGAGACCCTGGCAGTAGCCGATGTCTGGATTCCGCCAGGAGAAGGCAAGCAGGACGTTGCGCAGCTTCTGTATGCCTTCCGAGGTGGGGGCACGAGTAATGCTTGTTGTTGGGTAGAGTCCGCAGCAGGTCCAGCTCGATCTGCTTGGAGGCCGGGTTCTGTTTCTCCAGCGCCTTTTGAAGCAAAGTCTGGAAGTAACCGGGCTGAGTGCTGTCCTTGAACTTCTTGATGTGACGGTCCACACACCACTTCCACACCTTGGAACGGTGTTCGTGTGGGATGCCCGCACGGACCAGGTTCTTTAATTCTGGGGAACATGTCATCTCCCTGTTCACTGTGCTTGCAAAGTAGTTTTCCCACTTGACTCCAGTGGAGACCTCCTGGTTTTCTGTGAGGTAGAGGGTCTTCAGGTCCAATGCCCGGACTCTGGCGACCAACTTCTCTTCCTCATCATCCTCTGGGACAGTCTTAAACCCATAAATGTCATATTCACTGTTGAGAAAAAATAAAACGTAAAGTTAAATGATGCAATCTGGTAAAAAGGTCAAGAAACATAAAAAGAACCTAGAAATCTACTCATATGTAAATGTCACTGTGATATATGATCAGGCATTTCAATTCAGTGAGAAAATAATTAACTTCTCAATAAACAGGGTGAGAATAACTGGCTATCTGTATAGAAAAAACTGCTTTAGATCCCTTCTGGATGTTACATGGGAAAAAAAAAATTCAGTTCTAGACAGTCGAAGCACTCAATGTAAAAAGCACAGAAAATACAAGCAAGACTGCAAACACAAGGCTGATAAATCTGACTCCATTAATATATTAATACATGTGCATGTATGTTTATATAGCATACATATACACATGCATAACACTTATGCTCAAAAATACCGTTTTAAAAAGTAAAAGACACAGGAGAAAACATTACATTAGTAAGATACTATGCATGAAAAAGAATTAAGGCTGTGGTAGGCAGAATAATGACCCCCAAAGACGTCCCTGGAATCTGTGAATATGTCACATTATGTGGCAAGAGGTATACCGAGTGTGGAATTAGCTATGGCACTTAAGACAGCGAGGTTATCCTGGGTGTCCCAGGTGGGGCCACAGTAATCACAGGAGCCCACAGGAGCCATTCAAGTGGAAGAGGAAGGTAGGAGAGTGGACCAGAGAGGTGTGACAATGGACGAAGAGTCAGGGGACGTGATGTGGGAGAGGGCGTGGACCCACGGTTGCTGGCTATGAAGATGGAAGAAGGCGGCCACAGCCAAGGAAAACAGGTGGCCTCGAGGAGCTGGAAATGGCCACACCTGATGATCAGCAAGGAAACAGAGACCTAGCCCTGCAACCAGAAGGAACTGTATCCTCCCAACAGCTTGAGTAAGCAAGGACACAAACTGTCTCCTCGAACCTCCAGGAGGAATGCAGCCCTGCTGATACCCTGATTCCATCCAGCAAGACCATGCTCAACTGCTGACCTACAGAACCGTTAGACAGTAATATGTATCACAAACTTAGCAACATAAAACAATGATGATGACGGCAGTCACGGGAAGCCAGAAGGAGGCATTTCACGCACTGCTGCTGAGTCTGTAACCCTGTGGGAGCACGCTGAAAATTGGATCCAGCAGAGCGGAAGATAAGCATATCCAACACTGGAGAAACTCTCACGCCAACACATGGACACACAGATACACATACCACGATGTCTACTGCATCACAGTTTGTAAAAAGAGAAAATGGAACTACTCTAAGTGTCTACCATGAGACAAAGGAATAAAAAAGTGATATACAATGAAGCTGTGTAAGGCAGATAAAAAAATTGCTCAGGAGCTACATAAATCCATCTGTATAATTTCAGAAAACAATGTTGAAAGAAAAAGGTTGCAAAAAGGTATGAATATGGTAGGATTTGCATATTTAAAAGTGTCTTCAATTAAAGGTACGTATTGAAGTGCTGAAAGCAGAAATGACATGTCTGGTACTTGCTTTAAAATATATCAGAAAAAAAAATTCGGAGGGGATGGATAAGAGGAAACAAGATTGGCAAAATGTTAATAATTGTCAAATTACTGGGTAATAGTTACATATGGGAGTGTCATATGATGCTACTACTTTGAAATTCCGTAACGAAAAGTTAAAAGTAACTCAACATACATAGTTATTGTTCTACTTATACATATAGTTTGAAAGCATACAACGTACACAGTAAAGTCTAAAACATGTGAAGGAAGACGACGTGGTGCCCGGGGGCAGACAGCTGGGCTCTGCCCACGGGAGTATGTCCCTCCACTCCGCTCCTGGAACACAGCAGGAGTGCACGCGTGGGGAACCCGGCCGCCAGACTGGGATCCTGTCCTCGCCACTCCCTGGCCGTGTGACCTGGGCGCGTTACATCACCTCCCTGACCCCAGCATCTGCATTTGCTGAGGATGTAACACTCCTGGGTGTTAAACATGAGCAGTGGCACAGCTCTTGGCACACAGACCTCAGCAGAAGTTTTCTGACGATGGCATTGGTTGCATTCTGAGAGCGTATTTTTTACCTATCACCTGAGTAGCACAGACAAGGCAGGCCAGTGCTGTAGGTGCAGAGAAGGGAAAAGGGCGGGTCAGGCTGAGGCAGGGCTTCCCCCTGGGACCAGGGCGGGGCAGGAGAAGCCAAGCACAGTGGGGGCGGAAACAGGAGACTGGACTGAGCGCATTCACAGACTTCTCCTCCTGCCAACATTTCATGAATCTCATTTTTTAGAAACTAGGATATGAAGGTTTTTAATTCAAGATACTTTACAGGTTGCCAGACTCTGTGATTTTCTGAAAAACATATGCAATACTGTGTGTATGTCTAACCGCATTTTGGGGCCAAGTGTGTCCATGGCTTGCATCAGACCCTCAGTGAGTTCTGAACCACTGGATCAGGTTACCCAAGTATGCTTCCCTTACAGAGAAGGCCCAGTCACCCACTTAGGGGCTCCTTTGCTTTCAAAGTCCCCATGAATGCAGCTGTACCTATGGGTCTCGAGATTCTACTCCTCGGAGAACTGACTCCTCTTATAGCAAGACTGGCTAGCATCCTCAGTGGTATAGTACATGCAAGGAAAGTCTTGAAATCAAAAGACTGGGGCTGAATCCCAGCTCTGTTACTTGATTATGACAGCAAGATTGATGAGATGACATTTTCTAACCACTGACAGTACTTGTCATGAGCATCGAAGGAGACATGGAGAACTGTGTAAAGCTCTTGGTGAGTGGCTAATGTGGTTAAAGGGGGCTTGGGAAATGGGTCCCCCACTCCCAACAGTCGTGAGCTCCTTTACCTGACAAGATGAGGTTTAATGAACGCTTGCTCCGGATGCTCTGGACTCTCAACCTGCAGAGCGTCCTCCAGCAGCTGGGCTATGACATCCCGAGCAGGCCCCTGTTCTTCTGAGCAAACTGGGGTCTTCATTTCTTGGAGCAGTATTAAGTATTTGCTTTCTATCTGGCAGAGCTTGGCTTCCAGGCTAGAATACTGCAGAGAATGTGATAGTTACCTCCGTCCAGACACACAGGAAGAGCAATCCTCAAGTACCTCAAGCAATCAACGAATGACAAGTCCAGAACCACGAGGAAGTGAGCCAGAGAGAGACTATATCCCAGGCAAGAGATGAATTTATGCCACAGGCCACTTGTCTTCTCTAAACGGTCCACTGGGCCCCCCTCTTCCCTCTGGGGGAAGTACTGGTAATAAAGTAATAAGCACAGAAGTACTGGTAATAAGGCTTCTGTATGTCAACACATGAGTTCTGGACAGCACTGAGGTGAACAGCAGAAACCAGGCCACACACTCATTACTGAGGTCCAGCTGAGCACGACTTGGGACACAGGCCCCAGGCAGCCATCTTATGGTATTTCAATACTTTCCTAGGATGCTGTGACCCAGCACCAGCTCCCATCTGCTACCTTATCCAACAAATCAACACATCCCTCGAAAACATGCAGGAACAAGGCCTGGGAAGATGCTCTGAGGACTGTTCAAAAGGTATATGAGGCATTTAATAGCTGTTGACACAGTGTCACTGAATTTCATTTGATTATCACTGGAATATCTGTGATGTCTGTACACTTCGGAAAGCCCTCTTTGAAAGTGAAGTGAAAGTCGCTCAGTTGTGTCCTACTCTTTGCAACCCCATGGCCTAGACAGTGCATGGAATTCTCCAGGCCAGAATACTGCAGTGGGTAGCCTTTCCCTTCTCCAGGGATCTTCTCAACCCAGGGATCAAAGCCAGGTTTGCATCAAACCTGCATTGCAGGCAGATTCTTTACCAGCTGAGCCAAAGGGAAGCCCAAGAATACTGGAGTAGGTAGCCTATCCCTTCTCCAGCAGATCTTCCTGGCCCAGGAATTGAACTGGGGTCTCCTGCATTGCAGGTGGATTCTTTACCAACTGAGTTATCAGCACAGTCACATCTGACTCTCTCACCAACCCTATCAGATTTAGAGAAGGCATCGTGCTCACCACCCCCATTTACAGATACAGAGCTGACTCATACAACTCAACAGCATAAATCAAAAAATCCAAACAACCTTAATTTGGGGGACCTTAGAACTGTGTCTGATTTTTGTTTTCTATAAACTTCATTACACCTGTGAATAAAACCCACATCTCAGGGCATTTCTATTGTCTTCATCACAAAGTGAAATTAAACAGAGCTATCACTATCTACATTTTAAATATATTTTGTTATCAGTAACCACATCCCTTCAAGCATGGGGGTTGAACTGATTTGAAAGCATGTCCATTTTTGAATGGTTTCTGAATCACATCACCTCCCACCTGAGGACAGAATGTACCTACCACTCTGACCCACCTTTGCCATCAGATCCCTCTCTCTTCTTTCTGCATTTCTCCGTAGAGCTGCAAGTTCCAAGATTTCCTTATTTAGAAATTTATTTTGGGTTTTGTACCCCTGTAGATTATCCTGTTGGAAAAAAAAAAGTTCATCAACTCACACTGGTTGAATGTTGATTATCCTTTATAATTAATATTTTGCTCCCTTACCAATCAAACAGCCCTTTCTGAAAGTGAAAGTTGCTCAGTTGTGTCTGACTCTTTGCAACCCCATGGACTATACAGACCATGGAATTCTCCAGGTCAGAATACTGGAGTGGGTAGCCATTCCCTTCTCCAGGGGGTCTTCCCAACCCAGGAATCAAACCAGGGTCTCCTACATTGCAGGTGGATTCTTTACTAGCTGAGCTACCAGGGAAGCCCAAAGGGGATGCCGTGGCTAGCCCTTTCTAAGTCAGAGCAAGTTCGAAAGAACTGAAAATGATTATTAGGCACTTTCTGATTAAGCTTTATGTCTACCCTTGGCAGGGGAAGGAAAGTAGGCAACCACTGCATAATGAAGGAGATGGGGAAATAAATTTACTTGATGGTGGTGATTTTTCTCAACTGACCTTAGGAGAAGTAAGTAGGACTTATGTCCTAAATCTATGCAAATATTTTATCTACCCACATTCACTGAGGTGGTACAAAAGGTAATGCCTTGTAGTCATCTTGTTTTTTAACTAGAGAAACTGAACAAATTTTCTGTCCATTCTCATTTTTACTTATCCAGTTTATGTAGAAAAAGGCTATACATATATACAATGTTCTTAACTAAAGAATTACACTTAATAATGAATACCTATAGCCTACAATGTATAAGGCACTTAAGAGATTATGTTCCTCAATTTTTTTACAATAAAAAATTTCAAACTTATGGAAAAGTTGGAAGAAAAGTACAATAAACACAATATACCCTTCACCTAAATTTGCCAGTGGTTAACTCTTGACATGTTTGCTTTATGTTTTAAGAGAACATCAAAAGGATTTTCCTGGTGGTCCAGTGGTTAAGAATCTGCCTGCCAAAACAGGGGACAAGGGTTCAATCCCGGTCCAGAAGATTCCACATGCCCCAGAGCAACTAAGCCTGTGGGCCACAACTACTGAGCCTGTGTGCTCCAGAGCCCATGTGCCACAACGGAAGCCACCGCAATGAGAAGCCCGCTCACCACCACTAGAGAGTAGCCCTCGCTCTCCACAACCAGAGAAGGCCCACATGCAGCAACGAAGACCCAGCACAGTCAAAAACGAAGAGATAAAGAAGGAAAAGGAGAGAACATCACCAGCTAGTCACAAGTTCACCAGGTCCAACTAAAAGTTCAGGTCTGGCAGAAGCAGATGCTATGTGTTACCTTCAGCCATTCAAACTCTGAGCAAAGGAAGGGAAAGGTAATCTTTGAGACAATTAGGGCAGTGATTTCTAAATGCTCCCTACCAAATCCAGTCTTTTACAAATGTGTTTGTCCCCTACTCTGTGTGAAGTTCCTGAGGAATCTCTGATCCCTCAACCTCAGGAGGAACTATTCATGGTATCTCCAAGGGTGGTCAACGGGCACCCTGGTCCAAGACCAAGGCAGTCAAGAAAGGCCCTGATCTCTGTGCTGTCCCAGGACAGAGACCACAGCCCCCTCCCCAGGGATGTGTCCAGAGATGCCTGCATCTCCAAACCGGGGAACCACTGTGGCGGCATACAATTTCCCTTGAAATCACAGAAGAACTGAAAATGTTCCCACAGTTCCTGTAATCGTTAACACTTACAGAGCAGCTAAGCATGGAAGAGACCCTCAATCTCACGTAAACCTCACAACTCTACTCTTTGGCAACTGCTCATCATCTCTGTTCCCTAAATGGAGAGCTGAGTCACAGGGAGGCCATGCGATGACTAAGTGTGGGTCTGGGAGCCAGGCCTGCCGGGCCTTTGGTCCGGGTGCTTGGCCCCAACTGTCACCTGAGCTCTGATCCACATCACACGTTCTCAGTCTCAGCAAGAACACGTCATGACAAGGACTGGAGATAGACACTGTCAGACCCTGAAAGAGGTCCACAGATTTCCTTTTTTTTTTTTTTTTTAATTAATTAATTTATTAATTATTTTTTAAATTACAATACTGTATTTGTTTTGCCATACATTGACACGAATCAGCCATAGGTGAACACAATCTTCTAATCTAAATCATGACGTTCTCCTTTCTTCTGGTGTCTGGAAGCTCTCGTATTTGCAAATTAATGAACAAACATCACCAAAAGGCAGGCTGACTGAAGGAAGGTGAGCTAGAGGGCAACTGAAGAATACATTGGACCGTGATGGGCAGAGACTGGGCAGTACATGGTGGCTCGGGGAGCAGGACACATGTCTTTGAGTTAAACTTAGTGCTTGAGTCTAAGGAAGTCCTGATAGCGCACCTCAAGGATTCTTTCTCTAGAATGACGATCACAGCCTTAACTTAGACTCTAGCAGGGGGACTTCCCTGGTGGTCCTGTGGTTAGGAATCTGCCTTCCAATCCAGAGGACGAGGGTTCCACCCCGTCAACGAACTAAGATCCCACATGCCGGGGGGCAACCGAGCCCACACACGACAGGTACTGAGCCCACGCTCTGGAGCCCCGAGCTGCAACTACTGAGCACACACACTGCAATGAAAGATTCTGCATGCTGCAATTAAGACCTGATGCAGCCAAAAAAATAATGATTAAAATAAAACTGTATGGGATACCAGGTATTCTATGAAGGCTTTACATGGACTACCTCTTTAAACCCTTATAAGACTCTATGAGGTGAGTGCCATTTCGCAGATGAACACTGAGGCAGAGAGGTGAACCAGCCTGCCTCCAGGTCAGAGGTCATTAGTGGTAAGCCTGGGTTTGAATATAGCAAAGTTTGGCTTCAGAGCCCATGCTCAGTCTAAACCACCTCATCATACTGGGCCACATCCCCTTCCTCTTTGGTGTTTATTACAGCTGTGATTCTGCTTTTTTAATTTTTGTGCTTTCTAAACTAAACTCTGAGCTCCAAGAGGACAGAGACTGTTTACTTTGTGCAGAGTGCAAAGCCCACCACATGGCTGGCTGGCTGGCTGGCTGAATGAATGAATGAATGAGTACTAAGCAGGAAAAGCTGTATTTGGAAGATATTCGTGGAACAGCAAATCACAGGAAAGAAAAGAAAGGCTGATAAATAATGATGAAAGAATCAAAAGGCGAACAATCTGGAATCCCCCACATACCCCCACATACACCGTGGTTCCACTCCCTGGTAAAATGTGCTCCCCTGCAGAGCACCACTCACTGCAGCCTGGAAACCAAACACCCTGGTGCTTCTCTCTAAATACTACAAAAACAGGTATGCTTGCAAAACAGAAAATTCAGTTGAGGGACTTCCCTGGTGGTCCAGTGACTAAGACCCTTCCCTCCCAATGCAGAGGTTCTGGGTTCACTCCCTGGTCAGGGAACCAGGTCCCACATGCTGCAATTCAGAGTGCACAGCAGGCAACTAAAACCCCATGTGCTGCAAGGAAGGTTGAAGATCCCATGTGCTGCAACTAAGACCTGGCACACCCAAATAAATAAATACAAATAATCAATAACAAAAAAATTCAGTTGACCTTAAATAACAGACTGTAAAAAGGAATGTAAAAAACGACTATAAAAGGGACTCTAAAAAAACAGTAAAAAGAAATGTATATTTAAGGTTGGGTACACTCTAGCTTGCATGTACACACAAAACCAACTTTTACTGGCAACACTACCCAAGACCTTTTTTTTTTTTTTTTTTTAACACGGCTATTTTTGTAGCAGTTATAATTATAAAGTATAGAGATTGAGGGCTTTGATGCTGTTGTTGCCCTTTTGGGTTTTCTCACCAATAAATCCTTCTGGCCTCACATTTCTACTGGGGGCTGTCCCTAAGAAGTGGTCACCATGGGAGACCACAAACATATTCCAACAAAGTCGTCTATTATTCCAGAGTTTTACTTTCCATTTAAGAATTATCTTTAAGATCCAGGCATGACTATTAGTCAACCAGTCCATTGACACTGCATGATAGGGACTGCTAAGCATAAAGCCCAGTCTCAGTAATGATCTCAAAAGTGGCAAACCTTTGCCCTTCAAGGATAAACTGCATTTGGGGGACAAAATATCCTCAGTGCCACATTAACTGCAGCCAGGTGAGGAAGATTTTGGTGGGACCGATAGTTGCAGACCTGTGTGGGGACAGCTGGGGTCTGGGTTATACCAAATGCCTCTATCCTTGGGGACCCTAGTTTCTCCACCTGAAACTCCTCCAAATCGAGAGCTGATGGCAGAAAAACTTCTGGGACCCTCTCGGTGGCCTGGCTGACAGTGGCCCAAGGCTTTTGGCTCTCCCCTGGGGCCAGGTGGGTTTCTCCACAGGACATTTGCCTGCCCCTGCTTCCCAGTGTTCCCTATGCTCCTCCTACCTCATCTGCTGGTCACCGCCCCAGGTGTGACAGGGAGAGCCACCTCTGGTCAAGAACCAGCCTCCCATCCCCAGGGGCAGCCCAGAGAAGCACAATGGGAGGAGACTCTGCCCTCCCCCTGGGCATCAGGATGCTCCTGCCTTAGGTGTGGGGGTAACTGACTCTGTGCAGGGCCTTCTCTCAAGTACGCTGGGAGCCAGGGTCCGCTTCTCTGCCTGAGCCCACACCAGCTGTCAGGATGGTGCTCCCTCACCTGGCCTCCACTGTGTGCCAAGGTGGCTGTGCCAGTGATGGTCCATGCACAGAGGAGGCAAGAAACAGCTGCAGGAGGTTACGTGGAATAATGAAGTTCTAAGGGTGTATAAACAGATAAGTCACAGCTGCAAGGCAGGGGAAGATCTGAAACTGTTCTGAGCTATGGCGACGTCAGCAGACACAGACTTTCATTTTCCAAGGAAGCTTCTTAGGAAACTAATAGTTCTCTGACTAGAAGTCTTGTGACACTTGTTTTTTTTTGCTTTTGTTTTTAAAAAGAAGGGCACAGCTGCTCTGCTGTCGCGCCGAACTAGCTCCCCAAGGCCAGGTGCTCTAGAGTGCCTGCCATCAGCGGACAGACTGTTAGCGGAATTTAGGTTTCTTGTTCCCCTAACAGGAGACCACGCCCTGCTCTTACCTTCAGCCAGTCCAGTTCCAGCTGGTCCCTGCCCGTGGGGGTGGCCGCAGGAGAGCTGGGCCCGCAGGTGGGAGAGGACGCGCTGCCCTCACACTCGCTGAGCTGCCGGGAGAGCTTCATGATGACCTCGTCCTTGGCCTGGATGGTCTCCATCAGCATCCCCAGCCGCTCGCTAAGCTCACCCACTTTGCTCTTCAGCATCCTCACTTCCTGCTGAAGACTGTCTTTCTCCTGGTTGGACCTCTCCAGCTGGCTGGTGAGGCCCAGAATCTGGTCGTCCTTCTGGTGCAGAAGCCCCAGTGTGTCCTGTGGGACCCCATCGCAGAGGCGGCTGCTTGTGAAGTACTTGTCATACTGAGAGGACCGCACTGTCTGCTGCAGCAGCCGCACGAGCTCCTGGGAGCCAAGGAAGACGGATCAGGGAGCAGGGACGGGAGGAAAAGCAGAGGTCATGGCAAGCCTACACGGAGCAACCATTAGCGTTTGAGCAAATGCAGAAATTTAATGGAAATACCTTAATACCCAACTTCCTCTTGAAGGATCTCAAAAAATAGAGAAGGAAAAATATGTGTTCCATAAAGGCTGTCTGCAGAGAACAATGATAGGAAGCAGGGAATGGTGGACAGGCAGACTGCAATTAGCAATGGTTCCCAGTGAACATTCATCCATATTAAAACATCTGAACTCTAAGTTCACTGATCTGCTGAGGAATTAAGTATAATTAGGTGTGATCAGCTCAAAAAAAAAGCTGCTGTTTAACAGGATGTGGAAACTCTTACAAACTGTTCACAGGGCTTGGGCTGGAATTATGCTCAAAGAGAGTGGGCGAGGTGCAGACAACACCCTCCCCAGTTCACTCTGAGGGTCTTCACTCTCCCCAGAATTTTAAGTATCTATGAATAAACGATTAAGCAGAGAAGCAGTGCTTACGTCAGTGGCCATGGCAACACATAACTCTTAGGGGAAAAGCACCTTCTGGGAAATAACAGAGTCAGAGAAACAAGAAAGCCGGGTTTTTCTCCTCCGGTCCCTGGCCTGCTGATGTGAGATAAGATACAAACGTTGAGGAAGGAGAATTACCTTCTGACTGGCTAAGTCTTTTCTTAACCTTTCTAGCTCTTCCTGCTGGTTCTGGACAAGCAGCTGCATCTCAGAGGCCGGCTTGCTGGCGCTGACACTGCCCGATGGTACCTCGGGTGAAGGGGCACCAATACTGTGGCGATTTTTGTATGATCCAATCATTTCTTTCAAAGGGCGCCTTCCTTTATAGGGAATACGTCCAAAATCAAAGGGAAATCCTGAGCTAGTTATTCCTACATTAAAAAAAAAAAAAAAAGGCTTGTTTTAAGTTCAGCCTCAATCATCCTTCCGGAAATTCCAGTAAAATACATTAAAATACATTAATATCATCGTCTAAGGAGTTCTGCATGCATCACTGTGCTCCTACCTCATTCCTGATAACAACCAAACTTAGAACCAAAGACGATCTTTCACATGAACACTTTTAAGGAAAATTTTCTCTATTTGATGGTTCAATTTTTGCACTGAAAGACAAGTGTTAGTCACTCAGTTGTGTCTGACTCTTTGTGACCCCACGGACTATAGCCCACCAGGCTCTTCTGTTCATGGAATTCTCCAGGCAAGAATATTGGAGTGGGGGGTTGCCATTTCTTTCTCCAGGGGATCTTCCCTACCCAGGGATCGAACCTGGGTTTCCCGCATTGCAGACAGACTCTACCAACTGAGCCACCAGGGGGGCCAAGAAAGTTTTCCCTGACTAGGAACTGAACCTGGGCCATGGTGGTGAAAGTGCTGGACTCTAGCCACTAGACCACAGGGGAGGTTTAATGTTTAATGCTCAATTTTTGCATTAAGATGGGTGAAAAAAAGTTAGACTGTACATCAGTACTAAAGAGGAATTTATGACAAAACTGTACTATACCTCTCTTAAGATTCTTTTGTAGTACTGTGTCTCAAAAGATCTGTTCTAAGCCTATATGTTTACATCACCATTTTCCAATTTCAGGTGCTTTGAGGACCAAAGAGAACAGGAACATAGACCAGGGAAAAACCTGGTTGCTCCAAGTTCCTATAGCATCAGTATCCTGAGCACAAAGTATCCCTTCCCCCGGGCACCTCAGCGAGGACAGGGCCAACATCTACAAGGTTAGCAGGCAGGACTTAGAGATACACTACAGATCCTTGGCTGCTTGCTTTCTGCTCATCTGTATTTACTAAAAAAGAAAAAAAAAAACAAAAACCCCAAGTTTATGTTTTCTTAATTGTAAATCCATTTTATTCTCTTTCTTAAAAATACTGAGATAGCCAAATAAATTTTAGTGTAGATGGATTTGAATATATGTTAAAAATGTAAAGAGGAGACACAGGAGTGCATGCTACACAGATTCCATCTATATAAATTTAGAAAGCAGGCAAAACAAAATCTACGATGTTAGGAGTCAGGATGATGGTGGGGTGGAGGGAGTGGGAGTTGAATCAGTGACTTGAAGTGGTCTGGGGACGGGGCCTGGCCTGTGGCACTGTCCTGTTTCTTCAAGTAAGTGCTGGCTACATGGATATGTTCACTTTGTGAAAATCCATCAAGCCAAACATTTCTGACTAGAGGGCTTTTCTGCATGTATAAAGATTAGCTTGCTGCTGCTGTGGCTGTCCAGTCATTAAGTTGTTTCCGACTCTGGGACACCATTGACTGTAGCCCGTCAGGCTCCTTTGTCCTTGGGATTTCACAGGCAAGAATACTGGAGTGGGTTGTGATTTCCTTCACCAGGGTATCTTCCTGACCCAGGGATCAAACCTGTATCTCCTGCATTATAGGCAGACTCTTCACCTCTGAGCCAGCGGGGAAGCCCATGGAGATTAGCTTACTTCCCATGAATAACATGGACAAGAAGCTGGCGGGCTGATTCCTGATTTACAGGAAATATCCACGAATCAACTAGATAAAAATCAGAGACATCTTTGTCTCCCTGTGTCTTTCACATGGGCTGCCTCTCAAAGGGCCAGGGACTGAGCAGAGACTAAGAAGGCACTGCCCTCCAGCAGTGCTGGCAGTTCGTGCCTTGATCGAGTCACTAAGCCTCACTGATTCTTCCCTTCTGGTCTTCTACTGTGCACCCTTCCAGTTCATCCCTAGAGTATAGGGGGAAATCAGAACCCACAATATTTACCTTCAACAATCCAAATCCCCAGCCCCAATCCCTGTTCCTCCAGGAGGCTTTCCCAGTTCACAAGAAGCCCCTCTACTGGGTGCCCCTCAGCTGTGCCACACACTGGGTCATAAGGCATGCTCAGCTTGGCCATATCTTCACCACGTCACACTGGACCACAGGCTTCCATGTGACCATCCTGCAGATCACAAGTGAACTCCGCACCAAAGCAAGTCATGGTGGTCCTTTCCCAGGGAACAGAAAAATATTTCCTTTTGTGAACATGTGCTCTCAGTAAAGATTTCCTAAAACTCTGCCTCCTATTCCTGCCAGCTTATGCCAGAAGCGAGCACAGGAAGAATTTCAAAATTATTTATTGCTATTTTACATTTAAAACACTGATATTCCCTCAATGGATCCATGGCTGTAGAACCATGAAAGGCTGCTTAACAAAATGCTGATGGAGAAATGTATGAATGAGTCAGGCTGACACCTTAAATCCTGATGGACCATAGTATCACAGAAAGAGGGAAAACCAGATATTACATCTTCCAGATGTGATTCAACAAGAAATAAACAACATCCCCAGCCCCTACTCCACCCCAAAATATACTCTAGTCATAATTAAAAGCCAGCCCTGAATCTGTGCAGGCCTCTGCTCTAGCGACCAGTGTATACAGGAAATACTATGTTCAGTGTATACAGGAAATACTGTGTCTAGTGTATACAGGAAATATTGTGTACAGTGTAAACAGCATATGAGCAAATACAGGGATGGAGGAGCCTGTTACATGACCTTACAGAAATACAATCAGCAAAATCCAGAATGTGGGCAATTCCTCAGCATGAAGACTCTGGTTCTTCAACAAGCAGAGCGAGGTAAATGAAAGACAAAAAGAAAACAGAGAGCTGTTCAGCCTGAAAGAGACCTAAAAAGACACACAACTAAACACACCTGGGGGCCCTGTTAGCACCTCACTTGCTCAGGACAACTGCAAGAATTACAGAACAACTGGGGAAGAAGACAAGCAGGAGTTACCGTAGCTGTATTTAGGTTTAATGCTGAAGCTATGGTTCTTTTAAAGAATCATCTCTTAGATATACAAACTAAAATGTTTACAGATGCAATGGATTAATATCTAGAATTTACTTTAAAATAACCCAGCTGGTGGTAGATGCCAGGAGGGGCAGGAGCTCAGAGAAGAAAGAAGCCAAAGCTGTGGAATATGACACCACATTTTCTACTTTTGTGTGCAATAACACATTTCTATAAATAGAAAGTTTTCTTTTTTTTTTTAAATCAGTATTTCCGTAAAGAGCACCATGACTTCTGGATTTCCCATTTCCTGAAAAAGTCTCAGAACCACAGGACAGAACATTTATTTATTTCTCGTGACATCTCATTTTTAAGCTTTTATATTTTGTTTCCCAGAGAGAACACAGCTCCCATTGGGTCTCATGCTCCTAGTGATACCTGTGACCAAAGGGCCTCCCTCGGCATCAGGGGCTGACAGATGGCAGAGGCGAGAGCGACAGACGACAGGGACCACGTCCATACCTTTGTTTCCTTCAGGCATCTGCTTCTTCCTTTCTTCCTGCACCATGGACTCCTCCAGTTCCTTAGGGCTTGGGTCTAGAAGCTCCCACTCTTCATTGGTGTAAAACACACTCCTTCGACTATCATTATGCCCTCTTCCAGGACGGAAAGAAGACATTGAATTTCTGTTGGGAAAAACAAAATGTTTAACTTTTAAAAATGGCAAAGCAAAATGTAATGTCACATAGGGACATGAATTTGAGCAAACTCCAGGAGATACTGAAGGACAGGGAAGGCTGACATGCTATAGTCCATGGGGTAGCAAAGAGTCGGACACAACTTAGTGACTGAACAACAGCAACAACAAATACCACATACATACGATAGGCAAAAACTAAAATATGATTATAGCAAATGTTGGTGAGGATAGGCGAAATGAGAACTCTCATACACTGCTGGCAGCACGTATAAATTGGAACTATTACCAGGGAGAACAATTCAGCAATATACAGATAAATTGAAGAGGTTTTTATCCTAAGGCCCAACAACTCAGCAAGAAATTCTTCAACATGTACACAAGGAGACACAAGCAAGAACATCCACTACAGCACTGTTCATATTAGCAAAAACCCCAAACAACCCTGGTGGCTCAGATGGTAAAGCTTCTGTCTACAATGCAGGAGACCTGGGTTCGATCCCTGGGTTGGGAAGATGCCCTGGAGAAGGAAATGGCAACCCACTCCAGTATTGCCTGGAAAATCCCACAGACAGAGGAGCCTGGTAGGCTACAGTTCGTGGGGTCGCAAAGAGTCGGACACGACTGAGCGACTTCACTTCACTTCCAAACAACCTAAACATCTACTGACAAGAAGATAAATAAACTATAGCATAATCATAAAACCAACTACTATACATCACAAAGTGAATTTGTTCATTCAACAAATATTAATTAAGTGCCTACTACGTGCCAGGCACTAAGTGTTTGGGATTTGCTAGTGAACAAACAGTGTTAGACTTTATTTTGGGGGCTCCAAAATAACTGCAGATGGTGACTGCAGCCATGAAATTAAAAGACGCTTACTCCTTGGAAGGAAAGTTATGACCAACCTAGATAGCATATTCAAAAGCAAAGACATTACTTTGCCAACAAAAGTCTGTCTAGTCAAGGCTATGGTTTTTCCAGTGGTCATGTATGGATGTGAGAGTTGGACTGTGAAGAAAGCTGAGCACCAAAGAATTGATGTTTTTGAACTGTGGTGTTGGAGAAGACTCTTGAGAGTCCCTTGGACTGCAAGGAGATCCAACCATCCATTCTAAAGGAGATCAGTCCTGGGTGTTCATTGGAAGGACTGATGCTAAAGCTGAAACTCCAATACTTTGGCCACCTCATGCTAAGAGTTGACTCATTGGAAAAGACTCTGATGCTGGGAGGGATTGGGGGCAGGAGGAGAAGGGGACAACAGAGGATGAGATGGCTGGATGGCATCACCAACTCGATGGACATGAGTTTGAGTGAACTCTGGGAGTTGGTGATGGACAGGGAGGCCTGGCATGCTGCGATTCATGGGGTTGCAAAGAGTCAGACACGACTGAGCGACTGAACTGAACTGAACTGAAATATTCTGGTCCTTGTGGAATGTACATTCTTTCTAAGATTACACGAAGCATATGGACAAATATTCTTTAAATGCTGAATGAGAAAAGAAAGAAAACAGAAGCACGACATGATTCATGTTATTTTTTAAATTTCAAGATAATACTACTAGTAGACATCATTATATATACATATATAGCAAAACTTTAAAAGTCCGCATAAGAATGATAATTATCAAATACAGAATAGTGGTTACTTCCATGAAAGGCAAGAGAAGAATGAGACTGTGGAGACAAGAGAGGATTTGAACTGTTTCTGTAAAGTTTTAATTTGTGCTTTTAAAAGTGCAGCAGAAATATGACAATGTTACATAGTTTGGTAGTGGTTACCCAGGTAGTCAACTCACTACAATCTACACTTGCCTGTGTGCTAAAATTATTTCATTAAAACTTCTAAAAACTAGATTAGGATTTCTACTTCCAGTAAAGATGGACTAAGAGGAACTAGATTTATATAGTCATGTGAAACAACTGACAAACTGAACAAAACAGAGGAAACGATGATTTTCAGACACTGGACATCATGCTGCATAGGGCAATGGCCCCTGAGCGGTGGAACACGAACAAGGCAAGCCCTTCCCCTGTCCAAGGATAGTGCCTAGAGACTTCCAGGCCACAGGGCTGGCAGGGGAAACGCAGGGGTAGCTCTGCCATGAACTGATAAGACAGAGATGGGACTCCCAAGACGGTGGCGTTCAGAGCGCATAGTATTGGAGAGGAGGCTGTACAGATACAGAAATGTCAGAGGGTTTCTAGGTCTCCAGCTGAGTAGTATCAGGCTTGTGTGTAAAACAGTTACTTGAGAATGGGGAAAGAACTCCCTACAGGAGCAGAGGGAACTATCCCTGAGGCTCACACAGAGCCAGGAATACTGTAAAGCTCCACCAGCCAGAGTGGAATCTCCTGTGGCATCTGGTAGAGTATTCAGAAAAAGGTTACTGATGTTATCCCTGGACTAAAGGCTGTCCTTATATTACCTAAAAAGCTTAAACATGAACTTCAGAAGTTTTAAACTGTTTCTGAATAATTAAGCTACATTCCAAAACAAAGCTTAAAAATATATGTAGGACTTCCCTGGTGGTCCAGTGGTTAAGCATCCACCTGCCAAGGCAGGGGACATGGGTGCGATCCCTAGTCTGGGAAGATCCCACATGCCAAGGGGCAACAAAGCCTGTGTGCCACAACTACTGAGCCTGAGAGCCTCAAGCGTGTGCTCTGCAGCAAAAGAAGCCACCACGGGAAGCCTGCGTGCCCCAGCTAGAGAGGAGCCCCCGCTCGTTGCAACCAGCGAAAGCCCACACACAGCAACGAAGCCCCAGCACAGCCAAAACTAAATGAAAAACAAAAGATACGGGTATGTACCAACACATACACCAAAAATCTAGCACTAGGTAAAACTCGTAATACTGACACGCAATTAAAAAGAAATTATCAGCCCTGCAAAGAAGTAGGAAAACAGAACTCATTTTAAGGAGAAACATCATTAAACAGACTCAGAAATGACAAGTAATGAAATTAGTAGAAAAGAATTTCAAAAGTTATTAAAACTGTTTCCCCATGTCTGAGAAGCTAGAAGAAAAGCTGAACATGTTAAATAGAGATATGAAAGATGTTTAAAAAATTCAAATCAAAACTTCTAGAGATAGAGGAAAACATAAGCAGAATACTCTGACATAAATTGAAGCAATGTTTTTTTAAGTCTGCTTCCTAGAGTAATAATAACAAAGGCAAAAATAAACAAATGGAACATAATTAAGCTTAAAAGGCTTTGCACAGCAAAGGAAACCATACACAAAATGAAAAGACAGCTTACAGAATGGGAGAAAATATTTGCAAAGAATGAAACTGACAAGAGATTAATTTCCAAAATATACAAACAGCTTACAGTTCATACAGCTCAGTATTTTGAAAAACAACAACACAAACAGAAAAATGGGCAGAAGACCTAAATAAGACATTTCTCCAAAGAAGGCATACGGATGGCCAACAGACACATGAAAAGATGCTCAACACTGCTTATTATTAGAGAAATGCAAATCAAAACCATGATGAGTTATCACCGCACACCAGTCAGAATGGCCATCAACAAAAAGTCTATAGATAACAAATGCTGGAGATGGTACAGAGAAAAAGGAACCCTCCTTCACTGTTGACAGGAACGTAAATTGGTGCAGCCACTATGGGAAACAGTATACAAGTTCCTTCAAACACTGAATAGAGTGACCATATGATCCAGCAATCCCATTCCTGGGCATATATCCAGAAAACATGAAAACTCGAATTCAAAAGATACATGTACCCCAGTGCGCACTGCAGCACTGTTAACAGTAGCCAAGACATGGAAGCAACCTACTAAATGCCTTTCAATAGATGAATGGATAATGAAGATGTGGTGTGTAAATATACATATACACATACACACACACATATACGGGGCTTCCCCGGTGGCTCAGTGGTAAAGAATCCATCTGCAACGCAGTAGCCGCAGGAGATGTGGGTTTGATCCCTGGGTCAGGAAGATCCCCTGGAGGAGAGCATGGCAACCCACTCCAGTATTCTTGCCTGGAGAATCCCATGGACAGAGGACCTGGTGAGCTATAGTCCATAGGGTTGCAAACAGTCAGACACAATTGAAGCCACTTGGCACATACATAAACATACATACACACACAGAGTGGAACAGTACTCAACCTCCAGAAAAAAAAAATACTGTCACTTGCAGCAACATGTTTGGACTTATAGATTATCATACTATGTGAATTAAGTCAGACAGAGAAAGACAAATATCATATGATATCACTTATATGTGGAATCGAAGAAACACAAATGAATTTATCTATAAAACAGAAACAGACCCACAGGCATAGAAAGCAAATTTACAGTTATCAAAGGGGGAAAGAAGTGGGGAGGGATAGGAGTTTGGGATTAACATACACACACTACTGTATATAGAATAAACAACAAGGACTGACTGTATAGCCCAAAGAGCTATATTCAATATCTTATAATAACCTATAATAGAAAAGAAACTCAAAAAGAATACATAACTGAAACACTTTGCTATATACCCAAAACACAACATCATAAATCAATTATACTTCAATTTTTAAAAAATCTAGAGATTTTCTATGATATCTATGGTGAAAATATACTTGATGGGATTCACAGCAGATGAGACCACAGAAGGAAAGGTTAGTGAATGTGATGGCAGTGGAACAGAAACTATCCAAATGAAACAGAAGAAAGACAAAAGGAAAGAAAGGAAGAAAATAAACAAGCCTGGTACAATGTTAAGCAAGTAATAATGTCCACTGATGTTCAACAAGGATGCCAAGAAATTCAATGAAATAAAGACAGTCTTTTCAAAAAGTGGTACTACAATTGGTTATTTGGGGAAAAAATGAACTTCAACCCTTACCTCACATAACACATAAAAATTAACTTAAAATATATAAATGAGTAAGAATTAAAACCATTAAAATTCTAGAAGAAAAGAAGCAAGAAAATATTTGTGACACTGGGTTAGGCAAAGATTTCCTATATAGAACACAAAAAACACAATCTGTGAAAGATTAAAATGACAAAATGAACTTTATCAAGATTAAAAATATTTCCTTCTTTGAAAAATATCTGCAAAACCTACATCTGATAAGAGAATTGTATTCAGAAAATACAAAGAACTCTTACAGCTCAATAATAAAAGAACAAACAACTCAATTAAAAACTGGATGAAGGACCTGAACAGTCATTTCTCCAAAGATACACAGATGGCCAACAAGCACAGGAAAAGATACTCAACATTATTAATCAATAGGGAAATGCAACTTAAAACTGAAGCGAACCACACCTGCCACAATGGCTAAAGTTAAAAACACTGGTAATGCCAAGTGTTGGGAGAGATGTGCAACCACTGCAAAGGTCATGTACTGCTAATGGGAACAGAGAATGGTGCAGCCACTGGAGGACAACAGGGCAGTATCTTTAGCAAGTTGAATACACACTCAACTAAGAGCTTGACGATCCCAATCCCCCATATTTACCCAAAAGAAATGAAAATATGCCTACACATAGATGTTTAACTACAGCCATGAAATTAGAAGGTGATTGCTTCTCGGCAGGAGAGCTATGACAAACCTAGATAGTGTGTTAAAAGACAAAGATACCACTTTGCTGACCAAGGTTCATATAGTCAAGGCTGTGGTCTTTCCAACAGTCCTGTATGCATGTGAGAGCTGGACCATTAAGAAGGCAGAGTGCCAAAGAATTGATGCTTTCAAACTGTGGTGCTAGAGAAGACTCTTGAGAGTCCCTTGGATGGCAAGGAGATCAAACCAGTCAATGTTAGAACAAATCAACCCTGAATACTCATTGGAAGGACTAATGATGAAGCTGATGGTCCAATACTTTGGCCACCTGATGCAAAGAGCCGATTCACTAGAAAAGACCCTGATGCTGGGAAAGACTGAAGCCAGGAGGAGAAAAGGGCAACAAAGGATGAAATGGTTGGATAACATCACCAATTCAAAGGACATGAACTTAGGCAAACTCTGTGAGATGATGAGGGATAGGGAAACCTGGCGTGTTACAGTTCATGAGGTCACAAACAGTTGGACATAATCTGGTGGCTGAACAACTACACATAGAACTTGGATGTGAATACTCAGAGCAAGCATTATTTATAATAGCCACAAACTGGATATAAACCAAAAGTCTATCAACTGGTGAATGCATAACCAAATTGTGATACATTCATACTTACTGCATACTTTTCAGCAATGAAAAAGAAAGAGCTATGAAAACACTCAACAATATAGATCAGTCTCAAAAAGATGATGCTCGTGAAAGAAGACAAATACAAAAGACTACACATAGCATGATTCCATCTACACAAAATCCTTAAAATTTTCATACAAAGGGGCATGAGAGAACTTTATAGGTTTGCGGAAATGCTCTATATTTTGATTATAGACGTGTTTACCTGACTATGTATAATTTCTAAATTCCATCAGCCTGTACACCTAACATAGGTATATTATACTTCAGTAAGGTTATTGAAATAAAGAAGAGGAAGAAATGTGCATCATTCAGAGTTTTCTGAGGCAGATTAAAGGTAAGGGGGGAGGTAGCTTCATCCCTAGTGTGAATCAGATGATATTCTCATGTAAAACAGTCATTTTTTTCAATGTTTTACATTTCTCAAAGCATGATTTTTTTGCCTTGTTTGACTTTCATCAAAGTGCTTTAAGAATTTAGAAGAAATGTAGAGAAATTACTTAATACATTTATGTTTCCCTCACTCTACTGAAATTCACAGACAATTGCATAGAGGAATTCCCCAAGAAATTCCCCACTATAACCCAACATGCAATGTTGTGGTAAAGTCCGATTTTATAAAAATTATACCACTGGGGAGAAAGCTATTTCAAAATAGTTGCTCAGAAGAAAAAGAAACTCTCACAAAAGCTTCATATAATTTTTCTCATTTCTTTGATACAACTGTTGGTAGAGGCACCCCTGGACCCTCTACACTGTAAAGTTTCCCTGGCCCTGCTACAGCCAAGGTCTCACAGCAGCTTTTACTCACATGCCACATGTTACTTCCATCATCATCTATTTGAAGAGTTAAGTTCTTCTTGCCATTTGCCTGAGCCTTAGAACTATGCTACTCAGCTCTGGTCCTTAAAGGGATACAGAAGAAGGACTTAGAGAGCAAGAAAGAACTGAACTTACCTGGGGAGAGAGAAGAGCGATTTACATGGCTTAGGACTTCCCCAGCTTGGCCTTGTCATTCCTACCCTGTCTCAGGGCCCACATGTACAAACACCATGCTCTCCTCACCTGGGGCCAAGGGACTGAGCCTTGGTTGGGGGAGGTACCACCTGCCAAGCCTTAGGTGATGAAGAAACGAGATCAGGCTCAAAGCGAAAGCCCTTTAAGCTGAAACACTAATTGCTGCTTTTTGATCTTATGTGGTGAAAGCCAATTCGGTGACTGTGCCTCATGGGGGTCAGTAGGGTACACGCTTCTCAAGCCACTCGTCCTGTCCTCTCCAGTCAGCAGAGGCCTCTGCACCAGTCAGTGTCCTGCCAGTACACTACTTGCAAGTTCACAACCATTTTAACAGGGTTCTGCTGGCTGATGCTCAAGGCCATTCTCGCTCAGTGCTTGATCTTCAAAGAACCCAAGGTCATTTGACAAACCTTTGAGCAGAACTCCTACGTCCTTCCAGGCACCGTACTAGGTGCCTGCTGTTTCGTTCAATCAACACTCAGCTACTCTGATCTGAAAGGTAAAGTCAGGGACCACGGGACAACCAAATGTCACCTTGACGGCTGCAGTGTTCAGGCTGAACTTCTGCAAACGAACACCAGCAACAACACTGCAAATCAACTGAACTCCAGTGAAAGTTAAAAAGCAAACAAAAACCCCAAACACCAGCAACTATATAATTAATAAGGAAATCTCTGTTTCTAGGTTCACATATTTTAGTTCGGTTTTTCTACATACAGTTTAAAAGGTTTATCTAAAACAGTAATTTCAATATTCATTTCAACTCTGATAGTCAGCTAAAATTGTATAGGCTGACAGAATGGCTGGAAAAATACCTCATCAAATCTTTCAAGAGCTCAAAACTCCACAAACACCCTGCACGATCAAGCTTGGGGCCCTATCATCACCTTGCCTACGGCAGGAAGACAGCTGCAAAGGAGGGCAGGCTACCTCCGGAATGAATCAGCTCTATCCCTCCTGACTACAAGCCCCATCAAGAGGAACAAAAAGTAGGGGTGGAGAGGTTCTGACTGGCAACAGCTATCCAATGCTGCAGTGTCTCCTCTTGCACACATCAATTATTCAGAGAGATTCTCACAAGGATATGGAGACATATGTACAAGGACACCAGGACAATGTTATCTGAAATGATTTATTTTTTAAAAAGGCAGAAATAACCAAAAGGGACTTGCAGACGTGACTGGGATCTTGAGGTGAGGAGATTATGCTGGATGATCTGAGACAGCCCTGAATGTTATGATCATAAGTGTCCTTATAAGAGGGAGGCACAGGGAGATACCACTATAAGAGGAGCTGGCTAACGGACCAGGGAGGAAGGGCAGAGCAAGTGCCCATGGGCCGAGGAATGCTGGCAGCTTCCAGGAGTTGGCAGAGGCCAGGGATGCATTCTCTCCTGGAGCCTCCAGAAGGAACCAGCCTGCTGATGCCTTGACTTTAGCCCAGTGAGACTGATTTGGACTTCTGGCCTCCAGAACTCTAAGAGAATGAATTCATGTTGTTAACAACCCACCGAGTTTATGGTAATTGTTAACAGCAGCCAGAGCAAACAAATACAGCTGGTCTCCAACAAGCTGCTGCTGCTGCTAAGTCACTTCAGTCATGTCCAACTCTGTGCAACCCCATAGACGGCAGCCCACCAGGCTCCCCTGTCCCTGGGATTCTCCAAGCAAGAACACTGGAGTGGGTTGCCATTTCCTTCTCCAATGCATGAACGTGAAAAGTGAAAGTGAAGTCGCTCAGTCGTGTCTGACTTTGCGACCCCATGGACTGCAGCCTGCCATGGACTGCAGCCTAGCCCATAGACTGCAGGCTCCTCCTCCCATGGGATATTCCAGGCAAGAGTACTGGAGTGGGGGTGCCATTGCCTTCTCTGCCCAACAAGCTACTGCCCTTAGAATCATAGGCTTTGCAAGACTACTTTTTGTTACAGTCCATATTTCAACAGGCATTGATGTTTGGAGCATCATGTCACTGTTGATATAATGACTTGGGAAAGAAGTGTCATCAGAAAGGCCCTTTCCAAATCATCCTATACATTTAATATGGATAATGAGTTCACCAATTCTAAAGTCATCAGAACAAACATCTAATAAAATGTGCACTGCCTCATGTTTAAAAACAACTGGACTATATGATGATCTTTTACTTTTCTCCAGTTTGTTTCACTTTATCTATTTCATATTCAGTGCTCCCATTTCATTGAGTTTATGTTTTCCAATTTCTCCATCTCTTCCTTTTTTTTTTTTTTGATGTTCTTTCTCAAGCCTTTACCAAGCTCAGTAGAAAAGCTTTTGTATACATACATACATATATATATATATATATAATATATACCCTACAAAACTTATGGATTTTTGCCTAACTAAAAAAATTATGACATTTTGATTCCACATTTCACTTGGTATGAATAGAATGCTAGATTTCTAATTAAAAAAAAACAAAAGATATGCAACAGTTTACTGTATAGCACAGGGAACTATAGTCAATATCTTATAATGGCCTAGAACAGAAAATAATTTCAAAAGTAATATATGCATATATGTGTAACTGAATCACCACGCTGTGCACCTGAAACACTGTAAGTCAACTACACTTGAATAAAATACATGCTGCTGCTGCTGCTAAGTCGCTTCAGTTGTGTCCAACTCTGTGCGACCCCATAGACGGCAGCCCACCAGGCTCCCCCGTCCCTGGGATTCTCCAGGCAAGAACACTGGAGTGGGTTGCCATTTCCTTCTCCAATGCATGAAAGTGAAAAGTGAAAGGGAAGTCGCTCAGTCGTGTCCAACCCTTAGCGACCCCATGGACTGCAGCCTTCCAGGCTCCTCCGTCCATGGGATTTTCCAGGCAAGAGTACTGGAGTGGGGTGCCATTGCCTTCTCCGGAATAAAATACATACATTAAGAAAAAAAAAGAAAACTATATAGATTGGGGTTCCCTATGGGAAAGACTGAAGGCAGAAGGAGAAGGAGACGACAGAGGATGAGATGGCTGGATGGCATCACCAACTTGATGGACACGAGTTTGAGTAAGCTCCCGGAGTTGGTGATGGACAAGGAGGCCTGGAGTGCTTCAGTCCATGGGGTTGCAAAGAGCTGGACACGACTGAGCGACTGAACTGAACTGATGGGGGGCAGGGGGAATGTGCACTGCCTCCAAAAAAAAAAAAAGAATCAAAGTAAAAATAATCTCATCATAGAATTTCCAGGCAGGTACAGCTCTATTGGCTCCCTGCTGCCCATAGGACAGACACTACCCCATCACTTCACCCTGGGCCTCCTGGCCTCTTCAGCAACTCTTCAGTCATCACCTCCGCTCAGCATTCTCTGCTCCCAGGGCATGAGCTGGTGAACTCATGAGATCCTGCCTTCCACACCTTTGCAAAGGTGTCTCTGCACTTGCCCTTTCCTTTGGCAGGTCCCACCTGACACTTCAAGTCCCAAGTTAAAACTCATCCTCCACGGCACATCCTTGCCCTCCCAAATGTCTCACCCGTCACCCACTCAGTGCACCCAGGGAGGGTGGCATGCTAGGTTCAGCCTTCAATTGCACTCTACAGTGCCTGTGACAAGACTCCTTACCTGCCCGTCTGTCTCCCGGGAGGACTGTAAGTACCTCAAAGGCAGGGAGGGACCACCTCTTATCCAAGGGAGCATGCATGCCACACAGGAATGGGGGAGAAGAAGACAGGAAGATGACTGGAGAGTGGGGGTACCCAGCCAGGGCCAGCTTTCAGAGCAGTGTTTCTCAAACTGTGGGCGGCAACCCATTAGCAGGTCAGGAGACTGAATTAAGGAGCCACAAAATCAATTTTGAGGGTCACGATGAGAACTGTTTTAATACACTGGAAGAAAAAACAGTACTTAGCTTTACTAGACGGAGAAGGCAGTGGCACCCCACTCCAGTACTCTTGCCTGGAAAATCCCATGGAGGGAGGAGCCTGGTAGGCTGCAGTCCATGGGGTCGCTAAGAGTCGGACACGACTGAGCGACTTCACTTTCACTTTTCACTTTCATGCTTTGGAGAAGGAAATGGCAACCCACTCCAGTGTTCTTGCCTGGAGAATCCCAGGGACGGGGGAGCCTGGTGGGCTGCCGTCTCACGGGGTCACACAGAGTTGGACACAACTGAAGTGACTTAGCAGCAGCAGCAGCCTTACTAGATGTAGTAGTTAAAATTTTATGAAATGTCTGTTTTGTGTGCTTACAAACACTATGCAGTTACATATGAATAGATATTATTTGCTGTGGATTCCCAGTCAAAAAGGTAAACAGTGCTTCCTTAGAGAGAAAGCCCTTCCCAGGAGGCCAAACAGGAAATACAGCACCCAAGGAAGTGCAGTCTCCGGCAGCAGGGTATGGACAGTGCCACCCACACATGTGTTCAGGGCTGAGGGCAGAAAAACACTGAGGAGCAGGGACAGAGAATGTTTCTGGACCAGGAAGGATACTGAGCCTTTCATTCACCATTCCTTCCTCCGGCAGGCTGCAGACACCTGTCACACACAAGGGCCCATGTGCAGAGCAGGGGACACACCCGGCCAGGACAGACAGGGTCCCTGCCCCTGGAGCTCCCAGCCCCCACCTGGGAGGTGGCCCACAGACAAGAACGCAGAGAAACAGAATAATTCTAAGCGGAAGTAAGGCTGTGAACAAGAAGCACAGGGGTGAGCAGAGCGAGGCTCCTATGAAGGGTGACCAGGAGTCACCAGGAGAAGGGAGTCCTCCCAGCAAAAAGTCAGCCTGAGGCAGGGCCTGTAGGGAAGACAGCGTGTTTCCAGAACTAAAACAGGCCAAGAAGGCCTGAGGCTGGGGAGGGGGTGAGGGGCGGGTGGGTAGGAGGCGGAAGGGGGAGATGAGCCCTCTGGCCCTCAAGGCCACGTTCAGCAGTAGGCCTGCAGCCTAAGGCGAGGAGACTTCCTGCAAAGCTTGAACTAGTGGCGAAAACTGACTGAGGTCCCTGAGAGTAGGGCTCCTGCCACATGTGGGCCCAGGCCCTGCAGAGGGGAACAGGTGCCGGCAGCTTCCCCTTTCCAGCCCCCAATTCTAAATACCATGGCAGACGGCCAATCTCGTCCTCGCTTGGTGGCCCTGAACAAGGCACCTAAGTCCTCTGCTTCCCATGTCAAGGAGGATGACCACACATCCCAGGAAGGATTATACGCCACAGCCATCACTCCTCTCACACCTGCAGCGATTTTCCGAGTGGTGTCACACAACCATGCCCCTTCTGACGCGTGGGTTCCTGGAAGTGCTCGGCCAGTGGAGATGGCGAGGACAGCAGGGACAGAGGTGCTGAGTGTGAGCCCCACTCCCAGGAGACGTCAGCAAGGCCTGGGCACTGATGCAGCAGGGTGCAGACAGCCCGGCCAGCTTGTGCAATCACTGAAATTCCACCGGCCAGGGAGCTGGCCACACTCCTCCACACTCGCCTCCCTGGGGTGCCAGGCTTTAAATCATCAGTGGGCGACACCAGTATGGTGACTAAATTCTTTCTTGGTATAAACACAGCTCAGCTTTATAGGGAAAACCACAGATGAATACCACGTTACAGCTACTGGGCATGAATGACTTCCCCAAATTCACCAATCATCCCCCTGCTTTAGGCCAGGCCCTCTGCTACAGACAGGCTGAGCCACCAACCATGGCTCTAGGCAGCCAAACCAGAACAGTCTCCTGAGAGCACCAGCCATTCACGGGAATAACTGTATCTACCTGGCCTGAGGGCTCAAGAGAGGAGCAAAACCAAAGGGTCAGACCAGGGCTAGCGGCAGGGCCAGCGGAAGACCCATCAGAGGCCAGACTGGAAGGATGAGGACACTTTTCGGCCAACCCAGTCTCCAGATAGACACCCTCTCCACTGATGGGTAACAAAGACCCGCTTCACTTACCGGCTCAGCGGAGGCAGGGTGACGGCAGTGGCAGCAGTGCCGCAGCACTGGACTGGGCAAGCACTCTCTGCTGAGCCCCTACACTGAGTCAGACACTCAGCCAGGCAGTTCTTACTAATAACCTTCACCTTCACACCCAACCAATAGGGAAGGATATTCACACACACGCACACAAACACAACACGCCAATTTACTAATGGAGAATATAAAGCTCAGAGAAGTTAAGAAACTGACTCAACATCACACAGCTAATGAGTAGCAGAGCTGTGACTCCAAAACCCAGGCTGATTACAAAGAGCACGAGCCGCAGCAAGACCCCACTCCCGCCACTCACTCGTGTGTCAGGCATGGCTGAGCGCCTGGATGGATGCAGAGTCCAGACCCACAGAACCACAGGGCCATGCTCACCATCATCACATAACCTGTAGCACGACTGCAGCCCAAGCACCTCCCACACATATCCACCTCACTTGAATTCTGCACGGCTCCAGGACACACAGTCACACTCCCACCACCAAGCGTGCACACTCACACAAGGATCAGCCAAAACTGCACACGAGAGCCAATTCTGTTACCTGAAGTGATCTGGACTGTTAGTAGAGTAATGAAAACACTGGTTAAAGCAGGAGACCATTTAACAGTAACTTAGACACATGGACCGGTGAAGGCACACGTAAGCGTGCACTAGCGTGCCAGCTCCCTGAGGCAGGCCAGCAAGGGCTTCCTCCTGAGTCTGGGGCTACTGACCATGGCTCCCTGGCATCTTTCTTGGATAAATCATACCCATAAGACATTATCTGACTTTTCTAAATGTGTTTTGCTTCTTTTAAAAAGTAGATTAGGGACTTACAGTTGAGAAACAATCTAAGCATAGAATCTTTACAGGTTTTGAACAATTTTTTTTTCTCCTATCTTGCACAACTGTGTCACCCACATCCTGGCAATTTTTTAGTGACTCACCTTTATCAAATTTCGCCCAAGCATTTAACTTGCTTTTTCACAGAAAAAACAACTGATTTTAACATGTTATGGGTTTACTAAGTATTTCACTCAATTATATAATTACAATAACATGTACAACTAGTTAGCATTAACTAGTTAGGAACAAAGTCAGCCGACTCTTGGTAAGCTTGCAGCTGGCTGGTGGGAGTAGGGGCACAGGGTGCCCTGCAGTAGCCCTTAATCTCCTGCAGTCATTGAGGACTACGGCTCTATACAGACAATTAAAATACCAGGTAAACAGGGCAGCTGGTGGAAGCTGGATAGGAGAGTTTCAACTGTACTGATAAACAGAATAAAAACATAGCAGACAAGCATTCAATTATCCTTTAAGCCCTGATGACACTCTAAAATACCATTTAAATTTATATAAAATATATGTAATTTTTAAGCCATTAGTTTGTCCCAGGACGGGGGAGCCTGGTGGGCTGCCGTCTTTGGGGTCACACAGAGTCGAGCACGACTGAAATGACTTAGCAGCAGAAGCAGCAGTTTATAATACAGAAATTTGTTTTCATATTTCTATGGTCATTAAGGACTTCCCTGGTGGCTCAGAGGTTAAAGCATCTGCCTGCAATGTGGGAGACCTGGGTTCGATCCCTGAGTCAGGAAGATTCCCCTGGAGAAGGAAATGGCAACCCACTTGAGTACTCTTGCCTAGAGAATCCCATGGACAGAGGAGCCTGGTGGGCTACAGTCCACGGGGTCGCAAAGAGTTGGACACGACTGAGCGACTTCACTTTCACTTTATGGTCATTAAAACCTCTCAAAAAACAACAACAAAAAATCTCTGTGCATCTAAAGCATGTTACTGAATATTTAAACCTTTTTTAAGCACGGTGCAAACAAAAAAGAAAACAAAAACCATAAACACCTAAGATCCATATGCCAATCAACAAACATCAGAGTTTTTACAGAAAGTGGCCCCCTGGACCACCATGGAGAATGGCTTTGCCATGGGCTGTGTCTCCCCCAACAAAGGCAGCAACTAACCCTCATCTAGTACTTAGTGTGGGTCAGGTGTTGCTCAAAGTAGTTATACGCATTAAATTATCATCACCATCATGTTGATCTCCCAGAGTATGTGTGATTATTACGCCCATCTTACAAATGAAAGTTAAGTCATCTGCCCAAGTTATGCAGCTTTAAGTCATAGAGCAGGGAACTGAACTTGGCTGGCTGGTTCTTAATCACTAGGCTATGGTGGGAAGGCACAGCTAATACAAGATAACTCCTAGTGTGACCTTCAACCCTGAATGTGAACTGTCGTTGTTAAAACAAAGATGGCACATGCTCACTTTCTTAGGGGCAACACACTCCATAATCAGAAAGCCCCCAATGTTACGGGTCTCTCTCCCCCATTCCATTATCTAACTTGGAGGGCAGATGGAACTAGTCAAGCATGAAAATCTGGCAAATCAATCATTTCCTAAATATGTTCTTACAACAAGAGGTGGAACACTGGGCTCCAGTCAAGGCACCAGGGTGCCTTTCAGATCTTCCACATACTTGCTATGTGTTTTGAGCAAGTCACCTTATTCATAGGGACAGAGAAAAGGGATGCAGCAGGTGATTAAATAGTTAATTCCAATAGGGGACAGTAATTAAAGAAAAAGTATGAGAGATCCCTGTAAGTTAATGATCACTCAAGAAAACAGGTCTGGCTAGCAACAAAAACATGGAACAGAAGCATAAGATGGCCCTAAACAATTAAGTCAATGGTGGGATGAGACCCACATCCTACCCAGTGATGTCAGTAAGCTAATGACCCTAGACATGCTCTCTGCACACATAAAAACAATAATTTGGGTAAGGTGACATTTCAAAGTGAAAGACCCTCATTAAACTGAGATTTGAAATCATTTTTCCATAGCACCATGACAGTCCTGGATGGGCCATCCAGGGCCAAAAACTCCCCCATCCAACATGTTGGGAAAGTTAAAGACTCAAAGCATGAGGAAGGAGGTGGTCTTATTCCCCTCCCCTCTTTTTCTCTGATTATACAACTGCAGCCCACTAAGTTCTTGGGGTGGCACCCTCTTGCCTGCCTGCTTGTAAATCTCATGAGCATCCTATTTCTATAAATCACTTCTTCTCTATCACTTTGCCTCTCAATGAATTCTTTCTGTCCTGAGGCATAAAGAACCAAGCTCCTCAGAGCCCCTGAGACACTTTTCTGAGGTTTCCTTACCTCTCTTAAGTGTCAACCTTTTAACATGTAAAATAAAGGGGTCATCTCTTGGTGGCTTGCTAACACAGGAGCACGGAACCCTTTCTTTGGTCCAACAGGCTGAAATCAGTGAACGCAGTGCGGCTCTAGTTGCAGGTGTCCCGGGGAGACACCTTGGTGTCCCCACCTTGCCTCCGCCCTTCCACCTTCCCTTCAGTGCTGGCTGGCGAGCGGCTGAATCAGATGTGATGGGGTACGCCAGGTGGAAGGACACACCCTGAGTGACAGTCCTGGGTGAGGAGCAGAGTACAGAATGGCCAGAAAAAGCAGTTCAAGGAGTGAGAACTTGGGGAAACAGTGACTGAAGGAACAAGCCACTTCTTGGACCCACAAGTGAGGGGAGGACACAGGGCATGCCGCTACCCTCAGTACTGGAGAGACAGGCCAATACAGGGAGTCACAGCTTTCCGAAGCAGAGACTCATCTAGGGAACCAGGGCCAGGGGAGGGAAACTCACTGTAACTGCTGGCTTGCTGGAGGCTCAGTACAGACACCTCTGTGAGCTAAAAACTCCAGGGGACCCAGTCACAGGGGAGCTCACAGTATTGTGAGACTTACTCCAGGGCTAAACAAGGTTCCCACAGTGAATACCAGAGAAAAATCCCCTCTGGTTTCTGGCACGGAGAGGGGAAAAAGAATAATTTTAAAATATTCCAGAGATCTCTGCTCTTAACAAGGCCTGCCTTCCAAGAAAACTATTAACCAGAGCCTAACCTGGGTATTACTGGAGCCCAAATGACCTGTGGGAAGGGAAATACCCAACTCCAGCCCATTTTAGCCATCCTGCCCCACCTAAGGGGGAATAAAAATACTGAGAAACGCTTGTGAAGTTCACACTGCAGAGGCACAGGGTCACTAAGAGTCTGAGCCCTAATCACAGGACTATACAACACTTCCTCACCTCCCACACCTCATCACCATATTACTAAACGCCTATTTACAGCACTTCCTTCAACCCAGAACACTATGTTCAGCTACAAGGCAAAACTGCAAAGCATATCAAAAGGCAAAAAAACTCCACAGTTTGAAGAGATAAACAAGCATCAGAACTAGACATAGCTGGGATGTTGGAGTATCAGACTGGGGATTTACAACTATAATTAATGTGCTCAGGGCTGTGATGGATAAGACAGCATGTGAGAACAGACAGCCAGGGCTTCCCTGCTGCTCCAGTGGTTAAGAATCTGACTTGCAATGCAGGGACCCCAGTGTGATCCCTGATCTGGGAAAACTCCCACATGTCACGGGGTAACTAAGCCCATGCACCACCGCTACTGAGCTTGGAAGCCACGAGTACCATGCCCGAGTGTCACCACTACTGAAGCCTGCACAGCCTACAGCCTACGCTCTGCAGCAAGAGAAGCCACTGAAATGAGAAGCCTGAGGACCACAACAAACGGCACCCACTCACCACAACTAGACAAAGCCCGCACACAGCAACAAAGACCCACCACAGCCAAAACTCCAAACAAATAAGGAACAGATAGCATAAGTGAAGATGGAAATTCTAAAAAAGAACAAAAAATAAATTCTAGAGGTTAAAAACACTGCAAAAAAACGAAGAATGTCTTTGATGGGCTTATGAATAAACCGGACACAGTTAAGGAAAGAAACTGAGTATATAGATATCCTGATAGAATCCCCCAAAACTAAAAGGCAAAGAGAACAAAGGCTGGGAAAAAAAAGAAAAAGGAAGAGAGCATCTGAGGACCATGGGACAACCACAAAGGGTATAACATACACATAATGGGCATACCAGAAGTAGAAGAAAGAGCAGGGAAAAGAAGAAATACTTGGCACGATAAATGCCCCAAAGCCCATATCATGGCATACCATTTTCAAATTACAGAAAATCAGAGATAAAAAATTCTGAAAGAAGCCAGAGGAAAATAACTTCCTCACCTATAGAGGAACAAATACAGCTACATGTGACCTCTCCTCAGAAACTCTGCAAGTAAAAACAGACTGAAATATTTAAAGTGTTGGGAGAAAAAAATTACCCCACCAATCGAGAACTCTGTAAAGTGTGAAATTATCCTTCAAAAGTGAAGAAGAATTTTTAAAAAGTAAAGACTCTCTCAGGCAAAAAAAAAAAAAAGAAAGAAAAATATTTTGAGCAACTCTGTTGCTGGTAGATTTGCCTTGCAAGAAATACTAAGTCCTTTAGAAAGAAGAAAAATAATATAGGTGAGAAACTCAGATTCAACATAAAAGAAGAGTACTGAAGAAGGAATAAATAAAATAAAAACATTTTCCTTATTCTAATTGATATAATAAATAACAATCTATTCAAAATAATAATACTAGGAATGTTCACTTATGTATATCTGTTATGTGTATGTTCAGTTCAGTTGCTCAGTCGTGTCCGACTCTTTGAAACCCCATTGACTGCAGCATGCCAGGCTTCTGTGTCCATCACCACTTCCCAGAGCCTCCTCAAACTCATGTCCATCGAGTTGGTGATGCCATCCAACCATCTCATCCTCTGTCGTCCCCTTCTCCTCCCACCTTCAATGTTTCCCAGCATCAGGGTCTTTTCAAATGAGTCAGTTCTTCACATCAGGTGGCCAAGTATTGGAGTTCCAGCTTCAGCATCAGTCCTTCCAATGAACATTCAGGACTGACTTCCTTTAGAATGGACTGGTTGGATCTCCTTGCAGTCCAAGGGACTCTCAAGAGTCTTCTCCAACACCACAGTTCAAAAGCATCAATTCTTCAGCACTCAGATTTCTTTATAGTCCAGCTCTCACATCTGTACATGACTACTGGAAAAACCATAGCTTTGACTAGATGAACCTTTGTTGGCAAAGTAATGTCTCTGCTTTTTAATTTGCTGTCTAGGCTGCTCATAGCTTTTCTTTCAAGGAGCAAGCGCTTTTAATTTCATGGCTGAAGTCACCATCTACAGTGATTCTGGAGCCAAAGAAAATAAAGTCTGTCATTGTTTCCATTGTTTCCCCATCTATTTGCCATGTATATGTTATGCTGATATATGTTTTACATATGTATAAACTTATATTATGCATATATTGTGGATGCTTATGTATATATATTTTGTAAATATGTACTATTTATGCTTTATATATAAGTGAAATGAATAATAGCAATGATATAAGGAACTAGAGTAGATAATTAGTATTATTTTGTTGTTATACTCACACAACCTGTAAAATGGAATAGTGTTATTTCAAAGTGGACTTGGATTCGTTGTAAACATATATTGGAAACCCTAGGGCAACCACTAAAAAGGTAAAAAGAAGAGAAGTATAACTGATGTGCCAAGAAAGGAAAGAAAATGGAACCATAAAAATGCTCAATAAACTACAAAAGGCAGTAAGGAAGCGGAAGACAAAAATAGCAACAAAGAACAAGGATAACAAATGTTAACAGAAAACACAGTAATGAGTGCAGTACACATTAATCCAACTAAATCAATAATCAGTTTGAATGTCAATGGTGTAAATGTATCAATTAAAAGACTCAAATTGCCAGAACTGATCAAAAATCAGCTCACAACTATAGGTTATCTGCAAGAAATCCACTTTAAAATAAAGACACAAATAGATTAAAGTAAACAGAGAAAAATATGTTGTGCTAACATTAACCAAAAGAAAGTGGAGAGCTATATTAAACTCAGAGAGAGTGGACTTCAAAGTAAGGGAAGTTATCAGGGATAAAGAAGGCCAGCACATAATGATAAACGGGTCAATTATTCAAGAAGACATAACAATTCTTAATGTGTATGCACTTAACAATGGAGCATTTGAAGTATGTGAGGCAAAAACTGATAGCCCTGAAAGGAGAAATAGATGAGTCCACCAGCACAGACGGAGTCTTAAGTACCCCTCTATCTGACACAGACAAATCAAGCAGGCAAAAATCAGTAAGGACTCAGGTGAACACAACACCATCATTAACTTGATATAAATGACATCTACAAGTCACTTCATCCAGCAAGAGCAGAAAATACATTTTCCTCATATGGAACACTCATCAAGACAGATTACATTATGCACCATAAAATATCCATTAACAACTTTAAAGAACAGAAATCATATAATGTCTGCTTTTAGACCACAGTAGAATTAAACCAGAAATCAGTAACAGAAAGGTATTAACAACAAGAAAATCTTCAAGCATGTGGAGATTAAACAACACATATCCAATTGACATGTGAGTCAAAGAAGACATCTCAAAACAAGTTTTAAAATACTTTTAACTAAATGAACACATCAATTATCAAAATCTGCAGGATGCAGCAAAACCAGTGCTTAGAGGGAAATTTATAGCATTGGATGTATATAATAGAAAAGATGAAAGATCTAAAATCAATAATCTAAGTTTCTACCTTAGGACACTATAAATAATAAGAATTAGAGCAGAAATCAATAAAATTGAGAACAGGAAATTAATACAGAAAAAAACAAAGCTGGTTCTTTGAAGAGATCAACTGGTGTGATAAGTCTCTAGCTGGGCTAACTAAGGAAAAAAGAGATGATGCTAATTACTAATATAAGAGATTAAAGAGGGAAAATAACCACGGATTCTTTGGAAATTAAGAGAATAAGCAAGAAATACAATAAAAAACTCAATTCCCATAAATTCGAAAACTTAGATGAAATGGACCAATTCCTTGAGAGGCATAATCTGCCAAAACTCATACAAGAAGAAATAAATGATCTGAACAGGATATACATGCTCTTTAAATGGAATCAATAATCTTCCAAAACAGAAAGCACAGGTGCAGATGGGTTCACTGGTGAATTCTACTAAACATTTAAGAAAGAAATTATATTAATTATCCACAGTCTCTTTCAGAAGATAGAAGCAGAAAGAATACTTGCTAACTCTTTCTATGAGGCCAGTATTCCCCTAGCAAAGACAGTATAAGAAAAGAATCTACAGACCAATGTCTATCATGAACACAGATATAAAAATCCTCAACAAAATATTAGCAAATCAAATTCAACAATGTATAAAAAGAACTATACTTCACAACAAACTAAGATTTATCCCAGGTAAGCAAGACTCATTCAACATTCAAAACCAACTAACATAATTCATCATATCAGAGACTAGAAAAAGGAAAACCACATAATCATATCAATTCACACAGAAAATGCATCTGACAAAATCCAACACCCATTCATGATAAAAACTCTCAATAAACTAGGAATAGAGGGAACTTTCTCAACTTGATAAAGACCATCTTCAAAAAATCCTAAAACTAACATCCTTAATGGCAAGAAACCTGAAGCATTCTCACTAAGACCAGGCTAAGGCTGAGTGAGTGTGTGCCAAGCTGTGTCCAGCTCTTTGAGACCCCATGGACTGCAGCCCACCAGGCTCCTCTGTCCCTGGGATTCTCCATGCAGGATTACTGGAGTGGGTTGCCATTTCCTCCTCCAGGGGATCTTCCCGACCCAGGTATTGAACCTGGGTCTCCTGTGTTACTTGCACTGCAGGCAGATTCTTTACCACTTGAGCCACTGGGGAAGCCCCCACTAAGACCATGTGCCAGGCAAAGATGCCTCCTCCCACCACTCCTTTTCAGCTCTGTACTGGAAATCTTGCTAATGCAATAAAGCAAAGCAAAGAAAGTAAAGGTATTGGTAAGGAAGACACAAAACTGTTCACAGATGATACAGCCATCTACATAGAAAACCTGAAGAGATTAACCAAAAATTCTTGGGACTAGTAAGTGATTATAGCAAGGTTGCACAATATGAGATTAACATACAAAATTTCATTGTTTTCCTACATACTAATACCTAACCTGCCTCTTAAGAAATCTGTATGCAGGCCAGGAAGCAACAGTTAGAAATGGACATGGAACAACAGACTGGTTCCAAATAGGAAAAGGAGTACGTCGAGGCTGTATATTGTCACCCTGCTTATTTAACTTATATGCAGAGTACATCATGAGAAACGCTGGGCTGGAAGAAACACAAACTGGAATCAAGATTGCCGGGAGAAATATCAATAACCTCAGATATGCAGATGACACCACCTTTATGGCAGAAAGTGAAGAGGAACTAAAAAGCCTCTTGCTGAAAGCAAAAGAGGAGAGTGAAAAAGTTGGCTTAAAGCTCAACATTCAGAAGATGAAGATCATGGCATCCAGTCCCATCACTCTATGGGAAATAGATGGAGAAACAGTGGAAACAGTATCAGACGTTATTTTCTGGGGCTCCAAAATCACTGCAGATGGTGATTGCAGCCATGATATTAAAAGACACTTACTCCTTGGAAGAAAAGTTATGACTAACGTAGATAGCATATTCAAAAGCAGAGAGATTACTTTGCTGACTAAGATCCATCTAGTCAAGGCTATGATTTTTCCTGTGGTCATGTATGGATGTGAGAGTTGGACGGTGAAGAAAGCTGAGTGCCGAAGAATTGATGCTTTTGAACTGTGGTGTTGGAGAAGACTCTTGAGAATCCCTGGGACTGCAAGGAGATCCAACCAGTCCATTCTGAAGGAGATCAGCCCTGGGATTTCTTTGGAAGGAATGATGCTAAAGCTGAAACTCCAGTACTTTGCCACCTCATGCGAAGAGTTGACTCACTGGAAAAGACTTTGATGCTGGGAGGGATTGGGGGCAGGAGGAGAAGGGGACAACAGAGGATGAGATGGCTGGATGGCATCACTGACTCGATGGACACAAGTCTGAGTGAACTCCGGGAGTGGTGATGGACAGGGGAGGCCTGGCATGCTGCGATTCATGGGGTCGCAAAGAGTCGGACACTGAGTGACTGAACTGAAATGAACTGAACAATGAACAAGTGGAATTTGAAATTAACAATACAGTATCATTTATATTAGCACCAAGAAAGCAAAATACTTAGGTATATAAATCTAACAAAATGTACATATAAGATCTATATATAAGGAAAACCACAAAAACTCTGACGAATGAAATCAAAGAACAACAAAATAAGTGGAGAAATATTCCACACTCATGGTGAGAAAGCCTCAGTATTGTCAGTTCTTCCCAATTTTATCTACAGATTCAATGTGTGCCTGCATGCTAAGTCACTTCAGTCGTGTCTGACTCTTCGCGACCCTGTGGGTCAGAGCCCACCAGGCTCCTCTGTCCTTGGGATTCTCTGGGCAAGAATACTGCAGTGGGTCGCAGTGCCCTCTTACAGGGGATCTTCTTGCCCAGGGTATTGAACCCACACTTCTTCCATCTCCTGCACTGGCAGGTGGGTTCTTTACCACTATCACCACCTGGGAAGCAAGGCAATCCCAATTAAAATCCTGGCAAGTTATCTTGTGATTATCGACAAAATGATTCTAATGTTTATATGGAAAGGGAAAAGACTTGGACTATTCAACACAATAACTGAAGGAGAATAAAGCTGGAAGACTGACACTATTTTACTTTGAGACCAACTATAAAGTATGGTAATCAAGACAGTGTGGTACTGGCAAAAGAATAGACAAATACATTAATAGAACATAAGAGAGAATCCATAATAGATAGATAGAACTGCATAAATACAATCAACTGATCACTGGCAAAGAAGCAAAGACAATACAATGGAGCAAAGATTACCTCTTCAACAAATGGTGCTGGAGTAGTAGACTCTCACATGCAAAATAAAGAACCAGACACAGAGACCATATATGCTTCACAAAAACTGACTCAAAATGGATCACAGATGTAAATGTTAAACTCAAAACTATAGAACTACAAGTTAACATTAACAGAGAAGGAAACCTATACAACCTTGGGCATGGAGAAGCCTTTTTAGATTCAATAACAAAGACATGATCTTGAAAGAAATAATTGATAAGCTGGACTTGATTAAAATTTAAAACTTCTGCTCTGTGAAAGACAATACTGAGAGAATTAGATGATAGTCACAGGCTGGGAAAATATATTTACAAAAGACAAATCTGATAAAGGACTGCCATTCAAAATACACAGAGTCCTTAAAATGCAACAATAAGAAAACAACCCAATCTTAAAAATGGCCAAAGACCTTAACAAACACTCCACCAAAGAAGATAAACAAGGGCAAATACGCATATGATAAATGGTCCACCTCATATGTCACCAAGGAAATGAAAATTAAAACAACAAACTACCACTAACCAACTACTGACACAGCCAAAACCTGGAACACTGATGGCATGAAACGCTGGCAAGGATGTGGAGCAACAGGAACTCTCATTTATTGTTGGTAGAAATGAAGGCAAAGTGGTACGTTTCAGAAGACCACCTGGCAGTCTCTTATAAAACTCAACACACTCTTATCATATGATCCATCGTGTTCCTTGATATCTACTCAAAGAAAAACTATGTCTTCATAAAACCTGCACACAGATGTTTACGGCAACTGTATTCATAGTAGCCCCAAAGTGGAAAGAATCCAAATGCCCATTAACTGAAGGACAAATAAACAAAATGTGGTAGACCCACATAATGGAGTATTATTCCACAATAAAGAGAAATGAAACATTATGAAGTCCTGATACATGCTACAACTTGGATGAAAACCTTAAAAATGTTACGCTCAGTGAAAGAAGCAAGACGAGGTACTGTAGGATGTCACTCCTAGGAAATATGCAGAATCGGCAAATCCACTGAGACAAAAAAGTAGGTAAGGGCAGGATAGGAAGAAGGCATTTGGAGGAAACAGGAAGGGATTGCTAATGGGTCCTGGGGTTTCTTTTGGGGTGGTGAAACTTATTCTGAAACTGACTGTGGTGATGCTCATTCAACTCTGCAGCCTGGGAGCCTTGTGACCACAGACAAGGACTCCTCCTGAGCCAACTGCTCTCTCCATAAAATGTCAACCACATGACCAGATGCCAATCACTGAGTATGGTAATACTCAAACAATTAAACCCTGAGTATGAAAGCATCAGGCACTTAAGAGGAGTCCCACACAAGCTAAAGTATACGAAAGTACCTTGTGACCAATACCTTCACAAATGTCAGGTGATTTCATAATTTCACATATAAAACTATACATTATCAGAAATAATCCATTTTCAGTTTCACATAATGCTTTCCAAAGACTCACCTGAGCTCCGTGCCCCACTGTTTAAAAGAGAAGTTGATAGAATTTGGAGGCCCTGGGGCGGGCTGATTTGCAGCTTGCTCTCCTACCAGCTCTCCAGCGGCAGCTTCCACAGCTAGGACATTTCTGGCTTTTTCTGCAGAAGCATTTGAGTGCAGGTTAATTAAATCTGAAAGAAAGGCAAACAAGTGTCAGTTATTCAACAATTCCACAGGGAACTTGATATCCTACATAATACACTATCTTGATAAACTATATAAAGTTTTACATAATCCATATTGCAGTAATTTTAAGTGTTTATTTTTGGCTGTGCCGGGTCTTCGTTGCTGCGCGCAGGCTTCTTTCTCTAGTTGGGGGAGTGGAGGCTACTCTTCGTTGCAGTGCGTGGGCTTCTCATTGCGGTGGCTTCTCTTGTTGCAGAGCGCAGGCTCTCGGGCGCACAGGCTTAGTTGCTACAAGGCTCGTGGGATCTTCCCAGACCAAGGATTGAACCTGTGCCCCTGCACTGGCAGGCGGATTCTTACACGCCGTACCAACAGGGAAGTCCAATATTACAGTATATTTTAAATGTCTACTACATAAAAATACAATCTGTAGATGGCTAGGGTGTTCTGTAAACATTTTCATCTAAAGCTGATCCACGTTCCTCGGAGGAAGGGTGTACATGCTTCAAACCACCCAGTGTTAACAGCAACAGCACAAGGAAAACAGCTAGAGCTCATCTCTGCTGTCTAATCAGTAAACCCAGGATAAAGCTATGATCACGGTCCACTTACCTATACCAATAAGGAACAATTTCCAGGATAAACTGCTGTGTTTAAAAAAAAAAAACTGCAGACCAGATTACACTACTGCCCTTTTCTGTAAGAGGGGAATAGAATATATACATACTTACTAATTGCAAATAGTGACACTGAAAAAATAAGTTTGCACACAAAGGCCAGCAGTTCAGTAAATTCACAGGCAAATGCACTGATGCTAAAGCCTGATCAAACCTGAGACTATATCTTAAAAATGTAAGCATTTGAAATATTTGAGGTTGCAATGATATGCTGCCCAGAATTTGCTTCAAGATAACAATATTTTGTTATTTAACAAATAAATGACATCCACCCCAAACAACATGTTATTTGCTTCCAAATAATAAAATTAAGTGGGTAAGCATATCAATGAAACAAAATGGGCCATGAAATACTAATAAACATGTGGGTAATATTATATTATTCTCTCTTTGCATATGCTTAAAATTTCCCATAATAAAAACTTACTTTTCTAAATAATAAATATTTTGTATTCTTCCCAACTGTATAATCTCTCTGAGAATATACATGTTTGTAAACAGAATTTAACACTGTTTCATGACCATCAATTTGATCCATCAGTTTAGTTCAGTCACTCAGTCGCGTCTGACTCTTTGCGACCCCATGAATCGCAGCACGCCAGGCCTCTCTGTCCATCATCAACTCCCGGAGTTCACTCAGACTCATGTCCATCGAGTCGGTGATGCCATCCAGCCATCTCATCCTCTGTCGTCCCCTTTTCCTCCTGCAATCCCTCCTGCATCAGAGTCTTTTCCAGTGAGTCAACTCTTCACATGAGGTGGCCAAAGTACTGGAGTTTCAGCTTTAGCAGCATTCCTTCCAAAGAACATCCAGGACTGATCTCCTTTAGAATGGACTGGTTGGATCTCCTTGCAGTCCAAGTGACTCTCAAGAGTCTTGTCCAACACCACAGTTCAATTTGATCCATACTTCTCTGGAATAAAGCATCCCTAGATTGGTAATGTCAATCATCACTTTCAGTGGAAACAATCAGAATGGAATGCTGGACACTGATATCCAAGGAAAATTTACTTTCTAATCAGATGAGCACACAACCTGAGCTCACTCAAGACAAGTCCCTGTGAAGGCCACTGAGCACAGGAAGACAGAGAAGGCAGAGCACAGGGAACACTGGAGTCAGGAGCCCTTGAAAACTGGCACTCCAAATGAGAACACCTATTGACAGGCTCACACATTGCTGGCAGCTCACTCACTCGACCGTAGTCAGTGTGGGAAGGGCTCCGAAAACACACTGGGAAAAGTATGCTCAGTGTGACACAGAGTGACTGCTGTGTATCCATCAGGGAAACTGGGGCCTGGCCAGGAGAGTCAACACCTGGCTCATAGTAGGGTTCTGAGTAGGAAGAGCAAGAATTTGTGTTGGGAGTCAGAAGAACTATGGGCTTGGCAATAGATTACCAGGCTCCTCCATCCATGGGATTTTCCAGGCAAGAGTACTGGAGTGGGGTGCCACTGCCTTCTCCGAACAGATTACAAGATTAAGTCAAAAGGCCAGAAATTACAAACCACCTGATTCCTGATTCAAATGACGACTGTGTATGAAGCATTAGGTGCTCAGGGTACAACAAACGATCACAGTTCTTGCCCTAAAGGAGAACACATCTAGGAGAAAGACATAAAATGATAAAACGTTAAGCTCCAAGTCACCACCAAAGGCATCAAGTCCCTGGTATCCAGATGTTCCTCTGAGTCTTAGGGTCCAGGAGACGCCTTTGGGATTTTCCACGGGACAGAAGGGGTTCTGCCCTCAGCTTCAACCACAGTGGTTCCTCTTTTCACTCTTTTATATCCTGGAGTTCCCCTTGAAATTTCATTTGGGGAGAGAAAAAGGAGTTCCAAAAACAAACAAAAAAAAGCCAAGTTCAAACACCACTAATGGGGTCCAGTCTCCTCCATCTACTTCATCTGTCAGGACGTGGAAGGCCAGAGTCTCTGCAGCAACAACTGCATGGCGGTGCAGTGACTGTAGCGGGTAGAGGTGGGCACCTGACATCTGTGAGCATGTGTCAGTCAGTGGGCACACGGGCACACCTCTTCTTTAGACAAAGGTAAAGTCAACACCCAGGCTTTCCAGAGGCTGGTCTTTCACAGACCCTCGCAGGCGAAGCATCACAGCTCTAAGCCAAGCCAGGAAATAAGCACAACGCACTGCACCTGTTTCTGTCTCGAGCCGAGTCCAGCCCCTTCTTCCTGTGTGGGTCGGCAGCAAGGTGACGCACGGCCCCTCTGCGGGTGAGGCTGTGAAGGGGCGCTAGCACAGCCCAGCGCCCATGACTAGGGCGCCCAGCCCTTGCAGCAGCCCTGGGCTCACGCTGGAAATGCTTCCTGAGGAACTTGGGCCCTGGGGGTGGGGTGCAGAAACAGGACTGGAACCAGGGAGGATGTTGGCAAAACAGACCATTTCTAAAAGTCATTATCTGATGTGAAAAGAAGTCATTTCCCAGTTTCAGCTATTGTTGTTTTGTCTGGTTTGGGGTTTTTAAAAGACCACGTGGAGGTTTCCTTAATTAAAAGTGGAGCTGCTGGCTTCTCCTCAATACACGTACCAACATTAGCATTCAGGGGACCGCTTCAAGGAGGACACAAACTAAGACAGGACAGCATTTCCTTGCAGCCTCAAGAGGATGGACTGAGTTCACAAACATGTGCTTTGCCATGCAGCTGCAGTGGGGGAAGAGTGTGCTTGAAGAGTTTTGGTGTTTAGACCTTTGTTATTTTTGAAAATTTTCAAATGCTTAACTGATACTCCTGAGCAAGTTTTGGACTACAAGTTTTGCATTCCTGGGTTCTGATTCCAGCAGAACCTCTACGTCCCAGTGTGGCCATTCCCAGATCTCCAGGAGTCTTTCCCACTAGACGCAGTCTAACACCAGGGGCCCCAGGGCCCCCACATAGGGGAGGCTCCTGCTCACATCTGGTCACCTCCGTGAGTCTTCTCCTCCTTTCCTGCTCCTAGCCACCCCCCGCCAGCAACCCTGAAGAGGGCAGAACAGAGCCAAGATGCACCATCATCCAAGAAATGAGCAAAGAGCTCTGGGGAAAGGCCATTCCTGTGCGTGTCAAAGTTACTGCAAAAGAGAGCCTGTGGGTCCCCACTGGGAGCTGGAGGAGGTCACTCAGACTGCGGTTAACCTGAAAAAGCTTTTTTTTTTTCCCTTTATCAAAGTGAGTTTAACCCAGCTTGTGAAGGAGTGGTCGGAAGCAGCATAATTACCTTCCAAGTGAGGGTACAGTGTGTGTCTACCCCAAAAGGAAGTAGAGGCAGCAAGCCACCGGGTCTCAGAGGCCCCGGGAAGAGCAGCCCCCGTGTCTAGCTCATGACTTGTCCATCCACTCTCTCCCAAGCCTCACCAAGGATGTAAATCTTGTGAGAATCGGACCCCAGTCTGATGTGCTGGCGGCCACATACCCCACAGTAGACATGGAGTGGGGACTTGATAACAACGCTGGTAAACGGCTGAAAGAAGGAATGGAGGACAATGGTCGTGGTGCGGAGGAAGGGCTTGCTGCGGGCTGAGGACAGGAGGCAGCGGGCCCTGCCGTTCTCTAAGAATCTGTGCTCACCATCCCTCCTGACTCCCCCACTCCTGCCACCTCGCCCCTGAGAGACCCCCTGAGTGACAGGGAGAGCACACCCCAATCCAGGGCTTCTCTCTTGCCTTCTCATGCCTCTGTGCACTCCTGCGGCGTTATGCCCAGTGCCCCCATTCACCCCCCCACACTCACTGACCCCATCCCACCCAAAGCTGGGCTCAGCCCCTCTCCACGGGCACCACGGTCCAGCCCACCATGGACAGTCTCCTGCGGATCTTCTTCAGGAGGCTCCCCATGGGCTCCCCCAGAGATACAGCTGGAATCTAACCCTGCTCATCATCTCCCTCCCTGTCACAGCCTGACGTCAGGAATCACAGAAACTTCAGTCCAGAAGGAACCTCAGGGAGCATCTTGTTCCCAGGCCAGGAAACGGTGTGTGCCCGAGGTTCCACACACTTTCTGCACTAGATCAGGCTGCCTCTCAGCCTCGAGGTTGATAACCACCATGACTTACACGTCACAGCATCACATGGCCTTGTGTAGAATTTTACAAGCAGAATTACATAAAAGCATAGCTTCTTTGATGACTTTGGGGAACCGGGACAGCAAATGAGTTGGTGGAATTCCTGTGGCTTTGCCAGTGTGGGGTCTGCATCCCATCCTGCGGTTTCCCTCCCCCAGTCCCAGCACGTGCACAGAGCGCCCAGCACGCTGGGGGAGGACTGGACCCAGCGGCCACTTCCCTTCCCCTCCCCCGCTCCCACACAAGCCGCCAGCACCACAGCAGTTTCTCTCGCAGCTGTTTCAGAGGAGGAAATGTGCGGTCATCCCTCAAACCGTCTTCACCATCCCATTTTCTGCGAGAAATACCCCTGAACTCAAACAGGCACTTGGGCACTGAAGCCTCCTGTGACTGTAAGGGCTTCTGTACTCCGGAACTCTCAAGAAGTCTTCAAAAACAAAGTCCTGTGTTCCCTTGCTTGTTCGCCTATTCGTTTAGATGGGAAATGGAGTATACAGAACGTGCAGCGTGCACATCTTGTAAATGGGCTCTGGCTACCTCTTTCCCAACAGCTCTGAAGGTCAGCAGATTGTTGATTTTATCTTTGCAACTTATCCCTTTGTGTTGAAACTAGGTCTTTATCTACCCAAACATGGAAGATATAGAGAGGCGTCTGAGGCGAGGCATACTTTCAGAGGCCAGGGTGCAGATGAAAGGCAGACAGACCGGATAAAATGGTGACAAAGTCATCCCACTCTCTAATATCTGTCTAATATACGGCTGCAAATTCCAACCACATAGATGAACAGACTCTTCCTCTGGAAACATGAATCCTAGAAAACAAATTTAATGTGGGCAATTATGTGACAGTGCCAACTGCCTATCCAAACTCCGTTCCAGCTCTTCCTCACAGACCCTGGTTTTGACGGCGGCCACATGCTCAGCTAAAACTCTTGCCTCCTCAAACTCCATTCCAGCTAGGGCTGGTCCTGTGACAGTTCTAGCTAATGAGGCATAAAGCGATAGAGTTTCTAGGAAAGCTTTCTCCTATTTGATATGGGTGTCACTGCCAAAGGAGGACAGAATGGGTCCCTCGGTGGCACTGGGTTGGGGAGCTTTGCCAACTAGGAGCTGACATCGTGAGACAAAATTCTACTTGTAAGTCCCTATTAGGTTCTCCATTAATTGCAGCTGAATGGGACCCTAAGGGACTAAAAATGATAATATCATAATATATGTATTGTTGTTGGTGGTCTGTTGCTCAGATGTGTCTAATTCTTTGTGATCCCATGGACTGTAGCCCACGTGGCTCCTCTGTCCATGGGATTTCCCAGGTCAGAATACTGGAGTGGGTTGCCATTTTTTTTTCTCCAGGGGTTTCTTCCTGACCCAGGGATCAAACTCACATTTCCCACACTGCAATCAGATTCTTTACCGCTGAGCCACCAGGGAACCCCATACATATGTAAGTATACATGTGTGTATGTTGTTGCTGTTCAGTTGCTCAGTCATGTCCAACTCTTTGTGACCCTATTAACTGCAGCACGCCAGGCTTCCCTGTCCTTCACTATCTCCTGGAGCTTGCTCAAACTCATATCCATTGAGTCAATGATGCCATCCAAGCATCTCATCGTCTGTCAATCTCTTCTCCTCCTGCCCTCAATCTTTCCTGCATCAGGGTCTTTTCCAATGAGTCAACACTTCACATCAAGTGGCCAAAGTTTTGAAGCTTCAGCTTCAAACTTCAGCATCAGTCTTTCCAATGAATATTCAGGGCTGACTTCCTTTCGGATTGATTAGATCAATCTCCTTGCTGTCCAAGGAACTCTCAAGTCTTCTCCAGTACCACAGTTGAAAAGCATCAGTTCTTTGGTGCTCAGCATCCTTTGACTTCCCTGGTGGCTCAGACGGTAAAGCGTCTGCCTACAACGTGGGAGACTCGGGTTCGATCCCTGGGTCAGGAAGATCCTCTGGAGAAGGAAATGGCGACCCACTCCAGTATTCTTGCCTGGAAAATCCCATGGACAGAGGAGCCTGGTAGACTACAGTCCACGGGGTTGCAAAGAGTCGGACACGACTGAGCAACTAAATTTTCAGCCTCCTTTATGGTCCAACTTTCACATCCGTACATGACTACTGGAAAAACCATAGTTTTAACTAGATAGACCTTTGTAGGCAAAGTAATGTCTCTGCTTTAGGTTTGTCATAGCTTTTCTCCAAAAAGCAAGCATCTTCTAATTTCGTGGCTATAGTCACTGTCCACAGTGATTTTGGAGCCCGAGAAAATAAAGTTTCCATTTTTTCCCCATCTATTTGCCATGAAGTAATGGGACCGGATGCCATGATCTCAGTTTTCTGAATGTTGAGTTTTAAACCAGCTTTTTCACTCTCTTCTCTCACCTTCATCAAGAGGCTCTTTAGTTCCTCTTTGCTTTCTGCCATTGCTGCTGCTGCTAAGTCACTTCAGTCGTGTCCGACTCTGTGCGACCCCATAGATGCAGCCCACCAGGCTCCCCGTCCCTGGGATTCTCCAGGCAAGAACACTGGAGTGGGTTGCCATTTCCTTCTCCAATGCATGAAAGTGAAAAGTCAAAGTAAAGTCCCTCAGTTGTGTCAGACTCTTCACGATCCCATGGACTGCAGCCCACCAGGCTCCTCCATCCATGGGATTTTCCAGACAAGAGGACTGGAGTGGGATGCCATTGCATTAGGGTGGTGTTATCTGCATATCTGAAGTTATTGATATTTCTCCCAGCAATCTTGATTCTAGCTTGTGATTAATTCAGCCCAGCATTTCGCGTAAGTAGGATGACAATATATAGTCTTGATGTATTCCTTTCCCAATTTTGAACCAGTCCCTTGTTCCATGCCCAGTTCTAACTGTTGCTTCTTGACCTGCATACAGGTTTCTCAGGAGGCAGGTTAGATGGTCTGATATTCCCATCTCTGTAAGAATTTTCCACAGTTTGTTGTGATCCACACAGTCAAAGGCTTTAGTGCAGTCAATGAAGCAGATGTTTTTTTCTGGAATTCTCTTGCTTTTTCTATGAGCCACCAGATGTTGGCAATTTGATCGCTTATATACCTGGAAGTTCATGGTTCACATACTGTGAAGCCTAGAGCTTGAAGGATTGTGAGCATTACCTTGCTAGCATGTGAAATGAGTGCAACTGTGTGGTAGTCTGAACATTCTTTGGCATTGCCCTTCTTTGATACTGGAATATAATGTATATCTTAACACTTAACAATGCAGTTTCCCACCTGATCCACATAAGAGAACTATGGGGGTGGAAACAGGTGGGGGACAAGGCTATCACGAGTATTCCTCCCAATCCCACCCAGCCAACTGCCTGGGCCTGGGCCCTGGACAGCACCCTCTGCCCTCTTGGTCCCAGAAAGCTAATCCCACCTTTAATCCTCCAATTCTCTCACTACACAATCTCCAACTCTGCACACTTTTTTCCGTCTTTTCTGTTGCTACTCGCTACTGTGATTTCTAGGCTGGACCAGCCTTCTAACTGGTCTCCCTTCCTCTCCTCTTACCGAGGAATCCATTCTTTCCCTCTTAGCCATGGTTAATCATCTCAAATGCACATCCAACCCAATCACCGGTCATGCTGTTGCTTATCTTACAAGCGCCTCCAGGTTTGGTCCCTGATCATCCACCCAGCTTTTCTCTTTGTCACTCCCGCCCACCCCCCTCTACATGTGCATCAGGCCCCGATCTCCAGGGTCTCCAGGCCTTTCCACTCCCTGCTTCACAAGGCTGGCCCTTACCTGACTTCAGGACTCAGTTCAGTCATCTCCTAGTCCAGGAAGCCTTCGCAGACGAGACCAACATCCTACCCTCCAAAACGCAAGTGTGGGTAAGCTTCCTGTGCCCACCTCTGGCCCCTGTGCTTACCAGACTGCATCGTGCAAGCCCCTTTACCTGTCTGGGTCCCTCTCTAGACCACATACTCTTTAAGAACATGGCCCACATCTTATCTGTCTTTATATCCCAGGCAGTGGCACAATGCCTAGAATATAAGAAGGCTTGGAGTGAAAGACTGAATGAACAATCTCCATTTTATAGCTGATGAAACTAAGGCTCAAAAAGAGGGGGACGCTCAAGACATTACAGGAGGGGTCAGAAAAAAACTTCCTCTTAAAGGGCCAGATAGTAGTAGATATTTCAGACTGGTGAGCCTAATGGTCTTATGACAACTATTTAATTCTACCACTGGTGTGCAAAAGCAGCCACAGATAATACGGAATAAGTGAGTGGTGCTTTGTTCCAATAAAACTTCATTTCCATAGACTGCAGTCCGCTACTCTTTACTGGAAAGAAAAGGACTCACACTCAAGAGTCTGACAAACAGTAAATATCAGAGATAAGACTCAAACCCAGGCCCACAGGGATTCCTCCACTAGACAGAGCTGCCTGTCCAGGAAGCATGAATTTCGTGTATCTTTCCCCGTGTTAACTTTAGGTGCTAGGCAAGTACTGATGGATGACAACATTAGCAACAAATGAAGATGTTACCAAAAATTGGGTATCATGGAGAAGACAGTAGGAAAAGTTTCATTTTTTAATGCAAATCAGAGTAATAAAAACATGTCTTCAATCTTAGCTAGAGTTAGCATGATTTAGGCTGAGCAGATGACTACTAGCATGGCTTCCAAAACATCACAGGGCACCACGACATACCTTAGCACATTTTATCTTTTAACCAATTTTATCTAAAATGATGATTAAAATGGGGGAAGGGGTAAAATCTAGCCTTTTCTTCTTGACTTCCTCCTTTAGCCTTTCTGTCTTCCTGACAGAAAGTCTTACAAATCACCCGGTCATCCAAAGTTTAACTATTTATTCTCAGAAGTTATCTACAAAATTGGCAGAAGTTCAAAATTAGTCATTTCTACACATAAAATCTTCAGAGGCATCCCACTGCTCTTAGGGAGAGTCCAGAAGCCCAAGCCCACAGTCCAGCCCTCCCCACCCTGGCCCTGGATGTGGCCCCCTAGTCCTGGAGGGCACTGCACTGCTCTTACCTGATCATCCTCAGGTCTCAGAGAGGGTCCCCACCCACCCCAAAGCTGTGTTTAAGCCATTCGTGGCCCTTAGTACCTTGTTCCTTCCCTCTCATGTGATCTCACTTTTTCTTCCCTCTGCTGGACTAGAAACTCTGTGAGGGGGATCCAAGCCTGTCATGGGCATCTGCTTCCTGAATGAGCAAACGCCAGAGGATGCCAACTCTAAATTCTCACACTACAGTCCCCAAACCAAATGCAGAGAGCCAAGGGGGCTGCAGGTGTTTTCTCCGGCTCCCTGGCCTCAGCACCTCGGCTTATGTGTTATGAAGGGATTGCAGGGCTACGTGCCATTCCTGTGGCTCTCCTCTAGGTCTAATGCCTGAGTCTCCCTTACATGGAAACACTTGGTGTCCTCCGAAGAAAGGAACCAAAGCAAAGTCAGGTTCGCCTGTGCCAAACGCTACTGCCTTGAATACTGCTGGCTTCCCAGCAGGGTTTCCTAACATTCCCAGTGACCAATCCTGAGCTACGGAGATTCTTTTGATCCAAAGCTCTATAATAGTGGCTTTTTAAAAACTCAATCATCAATGAGCAGATGTGTGAACTTAAACATAGAGGGGCTTTGGCTTGAAAAGGAAGGCATCCCTTCAGCTCCTGCTATTGTTGGTGTTAAGTCATCCATGAAAATGACTTAAGAACTCTTGCTGCATAGCATTTTAACAGGTGTGAAGTATACGGTAATTTCTCACTGACCAGAGGGTTAATCTGCTGATTGGTTAAAAACGAGGCAGGCAGTAAAACAGGAATTTGGAGGAAAAATAATTTTAAAAGTCCAAGAAGGCTTTCATTTCTAAAACTAGTCAGCTGCACACGTTGCCGGGTCACTGGTAATCTACAGTAGCCTGTGTTCTCCCGAGGGAATGTCTCGAAGGTGTTAAAAAGTTTGCACCACACCTCTTTACAGGCCTGAGAACCACCCATACCAGCTAAATTCCAAAGTACACTCCTTAAGAAATGCTGGTGTGATGGCCTGGCCTCCTCACACCTTACTTCAGGGCCCAGGGGCCGGCTATTTCTGGGCCTGCCCTGCTCCCTCTATGAAGAGAGAGCCACAAGTACAGCACCCCCTATTTCCACTTCCACGGTCCTGCAGGAGCCAGGTTGGACAGTAGGCTTTGAATAACTATCCTCCTACTCTTCTCATATGGTAATCTCAACCAAACAGTTGTGAGAAGATCATGGGGCTTTAATGTTTTTGATATTCAAATATAAAACCACTTTATCTCCACACTGCAGCTGGCCAGGGCTTAGCATGAATTGTGAAAATGCCACAGGTCCAGGATAAGACAGAACCAGAGTTTTATCATCTGGTGTAACGTCTTCCCAAGAAGTGTCAGTGAATCACAGTGAGAGCTCTGAGAACATCTTCCCAGTGGGCACACGCATCTGTGAACAGGACTGTGGGTGTTGGTGCTTCACCTTCAGAGGGAGTAGCGAGGAGGCTGGCCCGGGGTCAGGCTGGACTTCAGCACGACGGCTCACTACCCCCTGCCCTCAGAAGGACCATCTCTTTAAGGTGCTAGGCACCAGCTTTGCCTGACTCCTGAGGTTGTTGCTGGGCTTGAATATAGTCTGTACATGAAAGCAGAGGCCCTCAGTAACTATGGGATGCTGCCCCTTCCTAAGGGGTCATCATCATTATTTTCATTCTCAGTTCTTCTGAGAATGAGAATGCTAAGTTGACTTAATACATCAAATGTCAATACAAAAAGCACTGACACAGGAGCCCTCCCTCTCTCACTTACCTGTGTTATCTCTGGCCACGAGACCCTGAGAAAAATCTCCAGGAGTCGGGGAGGTCCTGCTGTCCCACTTTACCATGTCAAGGCTGTTGCAATATTCCCATCTCTTCTGCTGAAGTTCTTGTAACCAGTAAGTCATGAGTTGACGATTAGGGGCCTACAAGAAGGAATGGGGAAAAGTGTTATGGTCACCAAAAGCATAAACAGCATTAAAAAAAAATTATGTTTGGTGAGGACAGACTGGACACCTTGACACATGGCAGGGAGAGTTAAGAACAACTCAAAGAGGGGCTCCCCTGGGGGCTCAGTGGTAAAGAATCTGCCTGTCAATGCAAGGGGACACAGGTTCCATCTCTGGTCTGGGAAGATCCCACAAGACTCGGAGCAACTAGGCCCATGCACCACGCTACTCAAGCTCAAATGCCCTACAGCCCACGCTCCACAACAAGAGAAGCCCCTGCAATGGAAAGCCTCCACACTGCAGCTTGAGAATACCCCCCACTTGCTGCAACTAGAGAAAAGCCCACACAGCAACAAAGATCCAGCATAGCCAAAAATAAACAAATACACAAAATTAGTTTTAAAAAGAACAACTCAAAGTTCACTACAAATGGTCAAGAAAACAAAAACTTTTACATAAAGAATTTAATCCTAATAATAAGACATCTTTTTAAATTCTGAAATTACAGAATAATATAATTTACTGTCTTCCTCAAAAGGTTTTTGGAAGGCTTGATATTCTCAGTGCCCTTTCGTTCTGAGCACCTGTGAGTTCTATCTGAAGAAATCACATCTCACATCTCAGATCTCACATAGGTATGGATGACATCCCTGCCAAATCAAATCTAATAATGGTATTTAAATCCTATCAGCATCTAAGAAAGTGAGCAAAGAAAACTTCAGATTAAAAACTAGATGGTGGGCTTCCCAAGTGGTCCAGTGGTTAAGAATCCGCATGCCAATACAGGGAACACAGGTTCCATTCCTGGTACAGGAAGATTCCACATGCCATGGGGCAACTAAGCCCACGTGCCACAACTACTGAGCCTGAGCTCTAGAGCCTGTGTTCCAGCAAGAGAAACCATCTCAATGAGAAGCCTGCGCACTGCAACAAGAGAGCAGCCCTTCCTCACCGCAACTAGAGAAAGCCCACATGCAGGAAAAGACCCAGTGCAGCCAAGAATAAACAAATAAATATAGTTAATTAATTAAAAAGAAAAAAACTAGATGGAACATCTATGACAATGGCCATATTTTTAAACAGCAGACAATACCAATGGCTGGAAGGGCACAGAGCAACTGGAACTCCCCTGCCTTGCTGGTGGGGATACACAATGGAGCAGCTTTCTGGAGAACGGGGTGGCAGCTCCTTACAAACATACACTTACCAAATGGCCTGGCAACCCCACTGCTAGGTGTTCACCCAAGAGGAATACAAGATACATATTCACACAAACCCTGCATGCAAATGCTCAGGGGCTTTACTCATAATCGCCAAAGACTGAAAACAAGCCAAATGTCCTTTATCCAGTGAACGGATAAACAAACTGTTCACACCACGGAATACTATTCAGCAGTAAAAAGGACCAAAGCACTGATCACACAACATGGATGAACATTACACACATATGTGAAAGAAGCCAGCCCCCAAAGGCCACATACTGTATGATCCCATTTACGTGACATTCTGCTAAAGGTAAAATTATAGGGACAGACAAGCCTGTGGTTGCCAGGGCTTGGGAGAAAGGAGGGGCAGCACAAGAGGATTTGAGGGAGGCGCTGACCTACTCCGCATCATGACTATGGGGGCAGATACCCGACTCTACATATCTGTCATCTCGAAGAACTATATACCACAGTGACCTTCACTACGTACATTAAAAGAAAACTCAACCAAGATATAGAGGGACCTCAAAATGATGAACCTAGCTATTAACTAACAAACTAGATGGCAAGTGTGGGTCACAGGTCTCCAGGCTGCCCCCACAAAGGAGTCCCAAGGAGAAGGATGCCATGGCACAATTATGGTGGCAACCACTGACATCCAGTAAGGGGTACAGACATCAGACACCATGGTTTTAGAACCTATAAATTCTACCTCAGGGTCAGAGGCAATCTGAACAACTGCTCTATAGGCCGAAAGCAAGTGACAAGTTAGAGATCAAACCTCTACTGTCCACAAGCAAAGGACAACCTCCAGGTGCTCTGGCTACAACCTGGATTCTTTTTAGTGACACTTCAGGCATGGCCCTGGTAAGGAAAACCACTCAGTACATGATTGCTGGGTATCCTACAGAAAATCCCTCCAACTATCAGCCAAGTCATCATTTCATCCATGTATTCAACCAACATTTACTCTTAACATCTATCAGGAACCTGGAATCAGGGCTTGTGAGAAAAATAGGAAAAATAAATCAGTGATTTCAAGAGTGTTTTAAGTGGTAATTAAAAAAATAAATAAATTTAATTAAAAAAAAAGTGCTATGACAGAGGTCAGAGTGGGTAAGGTGGGGCTGGTGTGACTGGAGATGCTGCTGCTAAGTCACTTCAGTCGTGTCTAACTCTGTGTGATCCCACAGGCTCCCCTGTCCCTGGGATTCTCCAGGCAAGAACACTGGAGTGGGTTGCCATTTCCTTCTCCAACGCATGAAAGTAAAAAGTGAAAGTGAAGTCGCTCAGTCATGTCCGACTCTTAGCGACCCCATGGACTGCAGCCTACCAGGCTCCTCCGTCCATGGGATTTTCCAGGCAAGAGTACTGGAGTGGGGTGCCACTGCCTTCTCCGGAGATGCTGAGGGAAGATAATTAATCAAGCAGAGGAAATGGGACAAGGGTCAGGTACAGAAAACTGCTACCTATAGATTCAAAAGTTTCCTATTGTTGCCTTAATGTCTTTCTTGTCCAATAAACTCTGAGATGTCTCCACTTCTCTAGCATCAAGCTCAGTGCCAGACACATTTTTGTTGAATAAATAAGTGAAGAAATGAATGAACAAACAATGATGAAGTGATGCAGGAGCTTGGTCTTAAAGGAGAAGCAGGTGGTGGCCAGAAGGACAAGACAGGAGAAGCTCCAGGCAGAGAGAAGAGTGTGTGCAAAGGCCAAGGAGAGAATGCACAGAGGGGAGGCTGGCAGGGGAATGGAGGGAGGGGAGGCTGGGATAAGCAGGGGGTGGGGCCAGGGTTCAGGTAAGGGAGGAGATTAGCTCAGGCCCAGGAGCCCTAAAGCGCAGCTGGAGTCTGAGTGGCAATCTGGTTGCAGGGTGGACAGCGAGGGCTCAGCCTGGCTCTGAATCAAGACAAAGAGAACGCAGCATTTCCAGAGAAGAGAAGAGAGTGACTGGAAGAGTAAGGGACTGGGACAAAGCCCAATCAGAGCCCAAAGCCCCTGCCCCTCCCTCCTTTCACAGAGTCTGTACTGAGCCCCTTGTCTCCCAACCTCCAGCTTAGGGACAAGTGTGTGTGTGTTGACAGTGTGTGCATGTGTGTGCATGTGCATGTGTGTGTTCTGGTCCTCACACCAGTTCCCATGCCTGGCCCCCAAGCCTGTCCCAGGGAGAAGTCAGATTAAGCACTGACCTCTCTAGCTGTCTCCTGAAATGCAGGCACCATGAGAAATATGCCTGTTACAAGAAAGCTTTTTCCTGGACTTCCCTGGTGGCACAGTGGATAGGAATCCACCTGCCAATGCAACAGTCACAGGTTCGGTCTCGCAGAACACCTAAGCCCATGAGCCACAACTGACCCTGTGTGCCGCAACTACTCAGCGCACGTGCGCCAGCTATGGGCGCCGGTGCTCTGCAACGAGAGAGACCACTGCGATGAAAAGCACGCCCACCGCAACCGAGTGTGGCTCCCTCTCTCCACAACTAGAGAAAGCCTGTGCAAAATCAACGAAGACCCAGTGCCACCAACCGATCACTCAATTAATTAAAGCACAAGTTTTTTTAAAAAAAAAAAAAAGAAAGAAAAGAAAGATGTTTCCCCTTTAAATCTCTGAGTATTAAATCTGACTGAGGAACAATTAGTAACCTCTTAATCATCTCTTACTAAATTCCTGGGGCAAAACTTTCAGATCACATGCTTTCAATGTCTGGCATATTATTCATGTTACAGAAATCTGGTCAATAAGGCAAGCAAAATTATCTCAAGACAAAGATTAACTGGGCTTTGTTTCCTTCAAAAAGAAAAAAAAAAAAACCTAGAAATCAGGAAAAGCATCTTGACTTCAATCCCCAAGCAGCTGTGAAAGGCAGCTGGGGGCACATGGCTCCCAGGCATATGCCAAGATCAAGGAGGCAGAAAAAGCCCCCAAAGGTCCTCCCCTCAGGGAGCTGAAACCCAAAGACAGAAGCACACACAGGTTGTAAGACAGGACAAGATTAAAAGTAAAACAGCAAAATCAGCAGAAATCCACAAAGCCTCTGTGTTTCCCCTTGATATCTTTTAAACAGACTGAACTGATACTTGGCCTTGTTCAGTCCTAATTAAATACAGAATCACAAACTAGTCTCTTCATTGCTCCAGTCTGAGTCGGTCATGCAAAGTCAGTCTGGATCTGCCCCACCAACTCAGTAGCCACTAGTCACATACAGCTCATGAGCATGTGAAATACGGCTAGTGGCACATGATGAAAAATAGACACACTGGGTTAAATAAAATATATTAGTTAAAATAATTCCACCTGTTTAATGCAGTTATCCAAAAACTTAAAAGTATGTATCTGGCTCGCATCGTATTTGTATTGAATGGGTCTGTTCTAGATAATGATGGCAAATGCCATTTGGGAGAGCCAAGGCTGGTGGGAGATCTGGCGAGGTGGGGAACCCAGCAGGTGGGAATGCCCTCGGGATGGCCATGGGGCTCCTGACAGTGGGGCAGCCAACAGTCTTCACCTCCCACAGAACTTTATGACTCAAATAACTTTCTTCTTTAAGTACCCCCCATCTCCAACCACATCATGCTCTGTTAATGTCCGTGGAGATGCCAACATTATTTGGAGACCTAAAAGAATGAGTCTGGCTGGTCTAGTTGATGGCTCACAGTTTCAGAATCTTCCCTGCCCCCTCCCAGAGGAAGGCAAGTAGGACCCTCGAGGGATCTGTCTTCATTCACACAGGGCACCTCAAGGAGTCCATCACCGGAACTCTCTCCATGGAGCTACACCCACCTGGTGACAAATGAGCTGGTCAGTGCTGAGGCTTATCACCACCACCAGCATGACCCAGAGAGGATCAATCTCTGCCCCACCCTATACAAATCATCATTCAAAATGCTTTAGTCCCACCTTCTGGAGAACCAGATAGACATTCAACCATGCTGGAAGGAGCAGAAACGAGTCAAAGCTTCACAGCTCAGAAGAGAATAAGAGCAGATGCCATGCAAGCATCCAACAGGCCACGTGTCACATCTGTTGTCTAAAGGCTCACCAGGGTCATATCCTGAGTCTCCCCTAACACTGGTCTCTCCATCTCCTACTCAGTCTGCAAAACTCAATTCAAAATGCAAATAAGGCTTACTGACCTGAGCCTGAATGTTCTCTGCACACTCAGAACACCATGCAGCCCAGGACAGCTTCCCACGGCAGTGGCGCCCTCCCTGTGTGTTCTCATTAGTCTAAGTTCCTTGAAGGCAGAGGCAAAACCTCTTGGCTTCAGCATGGTCCAAGATGCCTAGCACAGTGCACACTCAAATATCTGACTCATCTCTCCTACGTTCAGCTACTGCTACTGCCTCAAAACTGCTAAAATTCTAGTTCAAATATGGCACCAATCCCAACATGAGAAATCAAGCCAAACATCTGGGAAACGTCCTGGGGAGCTGGGAGGGCAGACAAGGGACTGCGCAGGCACAGTCCTCTGAGATGACAGACATCTGCTGCATTTAGGCACCATGACCTGAGATGCCAGTGCAGAGAACCCAAACCAGGCCATGCCTCGTCCAGCTCGAGGTGGAATTCAGCCCTTGACAGCTGGCGAGGAGAACCATGTGATGCTCCAGCTGTTCCCACAAGCCTTTATGCCCAGACCACCAATAGCTCAAAACCCAGAAGTCAACTCTTGGGGAGATGGGCCCCAGACACCTGTCCTTGCCCTTGGACTCCAGGGACTTCCCTCTCTCCAAGCCTAGCTCTTTCCTTGGTGCTCTGAAAAGTCCCACAATAAAGTTAATTCATCTCACGATCTGTTTATTAAGGGCCCATTCTGGCAGGCAAGCACATTCCTGGGCACAGGGGCTAGAGCTGCAATCGTGCACATACACAGGAGTCAGGCCTCACCTCCTAGCTGCATTCTCACTACACCACAAGCTGACCCAAGCCCTCTTATCATCTGGGTCTCCAGCCCTTTGCTAAAGAACCCCATCTGCCAAGACTCAGAACATTTTAGAAGCTGTAATAATGCTCATCTCCTTTGATCCAAAACTCCATTCCTAGGAATCTATCTAAAAGAATCCAAAAGAAGAAAACACCACATACATGGAGATGTTTACACTCGGCAGATACTTATTAAGAGCCTGACTTAGGCCAACGCAGCAGTCAACACTAGGGGCAGAGTAGAGTGACACCTGGTCAATTCTTGGCTCTTAGACCCTGCCAGTGAGCAAATGGCTTCCTTTACACCTGCAGGGGACAGTCAGAAACATGTTCACAACACAATCAAAATGTAAAACGTGGAACTTCCTGGTGGTCCAGGGGTTAAGAGTCCAAACTTCCAGTGCAGAGTGGTACGAGTTCAGTCCCTGGTCAGGGAACTAAGATCCCACATGCCACACAGTGCAGAAAAAAATTTTAAGAATTAAAAAATTTTAAAAAACAACAAAACATAAAATGCATAGGTATACATTTAAGAAATCCTTATGTATCAATAGAAACTTTAAAAAAAAATCCAGCCAAAATTCTAAAAAGTTCTTCAAAGCATGGCAAAGAGATTACAAAATTAATCTGAAGTTTAACCTTTGAGAACTCTGAAAAAATAAACAAGGTGTGAGGCTTTGACCTACCAAATGCATAAGCATATTATAAAGCCACAATAATTAAACCAGTACTCTACTGCCAAAGAATCAAAATACAGGGCTAAGTAGATATAAAAATATTTATGCAGCATTTCAAATCAAATCAGTGAAAAAGTATTAATTATTAAACAAAAGCATCATGACAATTGGCTAAAATTTTGGAAAGAAATAAAAGTATTAAGAATTATGGTCTAGGTTTGAAACCTAGGCCACAACATAAAAGAAAATAAAGTCAACGTTGATTCAAGATAAATGCAAAATAGACACCATTTAAATTAGTAGATGATGCCTTTGTAATCAAAGTTAAGTTTCTATCTCTTTCTGCATCTTGTTAACAACAGTTGTGTAGATTTCTGCCAAATTTTAAAGCCACACAAGGATGACCTAACTTTTAATCCAGCCATCGGTATATCAGAAATTGACAAGGAAGATCTGTGTAGAGATCTCCTGAAGAGCTCACACTGAAGCACAACCAGCAGCCACGATGAATGCCGTGTGCCCTGACGCTCTGGACGAGGAAAACCAACGCTCTCTCAGGATTAAGCCCCAAATCCTCAAAGGGCAGATCTTCAGACTGTAAGCCATACAGCTGCTTCTTGCACAGGCAACTCAAGTGATCTGACTCCAGGCTGAGCAGGAGCAGGGAGGCATTGATTTCCACAGGCTTGATTACTCACCCCAGCAACATGGAAATAATCCCTGCTGTAACATTTCTGTTCTCTAGGAATGTAAACATCTGTCTAAACTCCAACAGAAAGACAGCAGTGAAAAATGTCTGTGTGTCCAAAACACCATACAAAATTAAAAGACAAAAGACAAAGCGAGAAAAAGACCAAACAACCTCCAAGTTGCTGAGCATAGTGTGGAGTTCCATAGCTTTGCAGGGACACCTCACTCTGTTGGCGCTTAAAGAGCTCCTGTATGCCTGGGAGTGCCCCCTTAGCTTTAAAAAGCAAAAACAAAACCCAATAACAAATGGTAGACTTTTATTTCAAATAATAACAATACCCATGTCTGCTGCAGAAAATCTGAAAAATACAGCAAAACAAAGAAGAAAATAAAATGTACATAACCACATCACCCATAATAGCCTCAGACAGCACTTTGGAGTATATCCTTTCAGATACTTTTCTATCCATAAATACACATGGCAATTTTCTTTACAAAAATGGAGCAAAATTATACAGACTATTTCATAATGTTTACATTCATATTACTAACAGTATTAGATATTATTAAGTAAATGATTATTATGTGCCAGACATTGTACTAAACACTTAATATACGCTATCATTTAAAGCTCATAACAAAAAAATAAAGCTCATAGCAATCTCACAAGATGGTATCATCACTTGCCCAAAGTATTACCTACTGGATTCTGGAACCTAACTGAGTTCAAATCCCAGCTCAGCCATTTGCTAGCTGTAATAGCCAAGCTACTTAATGTGCCTCAGATTTCTCATTGGTAAAATGTGAATAACAGGAGTCTACTTCATGTTATGCCGTTATGAGGATTAAATGAGTTAATGTATGTTAAGCTCAGAACAGTGCTTGGCACACACTAACTACTCATTAGGCATCAACTGTCCATATTGTCACGATCACTCACGATCTCACAGCCAGGTAGCACAGGCAAAATTCAAGCCCGGGTCTGTGTTTCCTACTATCAAGGGGAAGAAGGAGAAGTGCATGTCCAAGACAAAGTCCATCCTCTCAACATTTCGGCAGAAATCTAGAAGTTCCTCTATGGTCTTTCTTAGATACTAAAATGTTGATGACCTCAACCAACAGCCAAGTTCAATTTAAAGTGTGTTGGCAGACTTCCCTGGAGGCCTAGTGCTTAAGAATCCACCTTGCAGTGCAGGTGACATGGGCTGAGTCCCTGGTCTGGGAAGATTCCACATGCCATGGGCCAACTAAACCCCTGTGTTACAACTGCTGAGCTCGAGCTCTAGATCCCTGGTCTGGGAAGACCCCACATGCCAAGGGCCAACTAAACCCCAGTGTTACAACTGCTGAGCTCGAGCTCTAGATCCCTGGTCTGGGAAGAGCCCACATGCCATGGGCCAACTAAACCTCAGTGTTACAACTAATGAGCTCGAGCTCTAGATCCCTGGTCTGGGAAGATCTCACACGCCATGGGCCAACTAAACCCCAGTGTTACAACTGCTGAGCTCGAGCTCTAGATCCCTGGTCTGGGAAGATTCCACACACCATGGGCCAACTAAACCCCTGTGTTACAACTGCTGAGCTCGAGCTCTAGATCCCTGGTCTGGGAAGATCCCACACGCCATGGGCCAACTAAACCCCAGTGTTACAACTGCTGAGCTCGAGCTCTAGATCCCTTGAGCCGCAACTACCGAGCCACGCATCCTAGAGCCTGAGCTCCACTACAGAAGCCACTGCAGTGAGCAGCCTACGCACAGCTTACTGCAGAGTAGCCTGAACTCACTACAACGAGAGAAAGCCTGCACACAGCAACAAGGACCCAGTGCAGCCAAAACTAAATAAGTAAATAAAAACAAAGCTTTCCAGGTGGCACAGTGGTAAAGAATCTGCCTACCAGTGCGGGAGACGCAGATTTGACCCCAGGTTAGGAAGATCCCCTGGAGTAGGAAATGGCTACCCACTCCGGGATTCTTGCCTGGAAAATTCCATGGACAGAGGAGCCTAGAGGGCTATAGTCCACAGGGTGGCAAAGAGTCAGACATGACTGAGTGAGCACGCACGCACACTAAATAAAAATAGTATGTTGGTTTCCTGGATAAAGACAACTCCCACATCAGAGGCTGGGCTCTCTGACAGTACAGAAGGTCCTCAGGACATCAAAGGAATGGGTGGGTCAGCAGCTTCCCTGGGCTGGAGAGAGCATGACCATCAATCAGCTATAAAGTTCTCCCACTGGATGCTCTGAGCCACAGTTCTGCTCTAAAGACATTTCTTTTAAAATAGACTGCCGTGAGCAATAGTAAGACTAAACATAAACAAATATGCAGAAGACAGGAACTGTTCTCCAACATAAAAGGATCACAAGGGCTCTAAGTCTGAACGACCCTTTCGTCTGTCTCTCAGATTCTCGCTCCCTATCGTTCATCTGGTTCTTCAACCTCGGGCCTCTGCGAGAGTACCCTAACTGGTCTTGCTGTCCTCAGTCTCCCTCCCCAAACCCTCTTACACGTAGCCAACAAAATCCTATGTTTGTCCCATGCTTAGAACTCTCCAGGGGCTCCCAAGTGCTGAGCAATGTGGCATGGCCACCTGATCCATGCTGCCCCACACTCCACTAGAGCCTTTCTTTCCCCATCCAACAGGCACACAGAAGCCAGCTGAGCTTCAGCGACCCCTGCTCCTCCTGCACTAAACCCCACATGCAAACGCCTACTCATTCCTCAAGATCTAGTTCACACATCCTATCTAGGAGGCCAAGAACAGCCAGCCCAACCGCTACACCAACCGTGTGGTGACCCTCTGGTACTGGCCCCCAGAGCTGTTGCTCGGGGAGCAGGACTACGGCCCCCTCCATTGATCTGTGGGGTGCTGGGTGCATCGTGGCGGAGATGTGGACCCGCAGCCCCATCACGCAGGGCAACACGGAGCAGCACCAGCTCACCCTCATCAGCCAGCTCTGCGGCTCCATCACCCCCGAGGTGTGGCCAAATGTGGACAAGTAAGAGCTGTTTGAGAAAGTGGAGCTGGTCAAGGGCCAGAAGCGGAAGGTGAAGGACAGGCTGAAGGCCTACGTGCGAGACCCCTACGCGCTGGACCTCATTGACAAGCTGCTGGTGCTGGACCTTGCCCAGCACATCGACAGTGACGATGCCCTCAACCACGACTTCTTCTGGTCCGACCCCATGCCCTCGGACCTCAAGGGCATGCTGTCCACCCACCTGACATCCATGTTCGAGTACCTGGCACCTCCACGCCGGAAGGGCAGCCAGATCACCCAGCAGTCCACCAACCAAAGCCGGAATCCTGCCACCACCAACCAGACGGAGTTTGAGTGCGTCTTCTGAGGGCCGGCTGCTATTGCTTCTCGTTAGGGCTGTGGTTTTGTTTTGTTTTTTCTTCTGCTCTGTGACTTGCAGCATGGAGATTATGGGGCATGTGAATTTTTCCTCTAGCGCATATCTTATTTAATCCGCACCCTGGGCATCGGGCACCAACCAAGCAGACTGGAGTAAAACTTTGGCAGAGAGTCCAGGAAGGCACCTGAGCTGCCTCACCTTGTTCCCTGGCTTTGGCAGTGATACCCAGAGGGTCTCCCTTTACCTTAGGACAGGACTGGGGTGGGGGAAAGGCACGCCCCACTGGTGACTCTGAGAGACCCCAGCATGCTGGGAGGAGGGGACTGGTCCCTCACTCACCTCGGCCTTCCCTGTGGGATGAGAAATTTCTGTGGGGCACAGAACCAGCCTCAGGAATGGGAGCGGGCTGCTCTCAGCCTAGCCCTCAGAATCTCTGGGGCTGACGGAAGCTATTGGTTTCTTCGATAGGACAGTTTTATTGCGTTGATTTTGTTCGATTGTTCAGAGACATTCCTGGGTACAGGCTGGTCAGTTACAATTAAAGTTGACTCTTTTTCAGTAAGAAAAATAAAAATAAACCCACATGCAAACACCTACTCACTCAAGATCTAGTTCACACATCCTATCTAGGAGGCCATCTGATATCTCCTACAGAACCTATCTTGCATACGTGATGATGACACAGCACTTCAGTTACCCACTTGGGTTGTGAACTCTGGGCTCCTCCCCAAAGGGTCAGGGCCAACTGCATAACCGACAGTCACCATGGAGTCACAAGGAGAATACAGATGGACTAAGTTTGCTAAGTCACAGAAAGCAACTGAGACCACATGCACAGTCTGACTCAGTCATATCTTAAAAGGATATGCAATGCCTGTTCATAATGAAGGAATTTTCATTTCTTAATCTAAAGAAGGGTATCTAGGGTCTCCCTGGCAATCCAGGGGTTAAGACTCGATGTTTTCACTGCCATAGCCTGGGTTCAATCTCTGGTGGGAAACTAAGATCTGGCAAGCCCCAAGGTACAGCAAAACAAAAAAAAAAAAAACCACACAGAAAGAAAGGTTATTTTGGATTTCCAAGGTACTTCTTCCATAAGCAATAAAAAGCACAAGAATATCATAAACAGCCTGATAATGCAAAACACATCTCAGATGAAGAAAAGACTACAGTCCCATATCTGATAAATACTTTTAGGTTCCAAATTTTCTTCTGAACATTTCAAAATCATGAGCCTGCAAACAAGCTCAAGGGATCTGGCCCACTACCAATGGGGGAAGGAAAAAAAAAAAAAACCTAGTTTTGTTTTTGTTTTTGTTTTCAAAAACCCCGGGAAGGTTTTGAAATCTTGTTTCAGCCCAGTGGCAGACACTGAGAAGGGAAATAATACTGAATCTCCTGGCTCCTTGGAAAATGAAGTACAACTATAGGGACCTCCACTCCTCTAGTAACACCTTAAGTTCTTACTGTTTTGTCTTTTTAAACTGCTGTCCTGAACTCGGCATTTTCATATAACTTACTATGCAAAATAATTACATGAATTATAATCTATAGAACCTAGACCTCCCACCATCACTTTCCCTGAAAGGTCTGAGAGGGAGGGGGCAGCCTCTCCCCAGGAAGGTGCCCCTCCTCTCCCGCATTCTGGGAGGTGGTAGTCTGAGGAGTTTTGCCATTTCTAACTCTCCAGCATCTTCCTTTAAAAGCAAACACCGTGAGAGAACAGATACTCCTTAAACCCATCCTTAACAGTTTAACGGAGATTAAACTAAGGGCAGGGCACTAGAAGAGTGCCTACACACACACAGATGCATGTTACCGGAAAAGAGGTCAGTAAAGCTAACTGGGCTTGCGAGGGGCCTGGCCTAGATGACAGATTTCACCAAGACACGGGCAAGGACAAGGCCACTCTCCGGGCCTGTTCTTCCCTGCAGGAAATGTGGAAGCCTGTCAAAACGCTTTCTGTTTCAGACGGAAGGCGAGCATGTGGCCTCTGGTGGCCACAGGGCTGCATTCCTACAGCTCCCTATCAGCTCTGCCACTGCACAATAAGAGAGTGCCAGGGTTTTATGAGCTCAGGATAAACAAGAACTCCTGTAGCAATGGCAAGCAAACGGGTGAACAGCCCCACGCCACCTCTGCCTGCGATGACTTCCACACACCATGCAACACTGCAACATTCTGGCTTGATGTTTTTTAACTTAAAAGGAGGACACAGGAATGACTGACAATATGCAGTTTTATGATCTGGGTTTTAGACTCCCAGGCTCCACCCATTGGAGATTATGGGGAACATGGGAGCCTGGTACAAAAATCTGCCAGAACTTTCAGTCAATTTATTGCAGTGTTTGGGAAGTATGTTGATTTCTAACAGTCCTTTTAAGATAGAGCTGGTATCTCAGGAAAGTGCCAGATGGTTCTCCTATATCAAATCCCTCTCTAGGTGAAAAGCCAGAGGCTCTACAAGTCTCTTTACCAGCTATTTGGTGGTGGTGATCATTAAAACCCCCTCTCCCAGAAACACCCTAAGGATGGCCTCCGGGAGCTTCCCTCTGAATGGCCCTGGAGGAACCCTGGCACACGGTGGTGTGCCAGCAACTAAGTGATCAGCATGAGGGGACAGAAACGTCAGGGCCACTGGGGAGAGGGAGTCACAGGCCCCAAACCATTGCTCTGGAGCAAAGAAACTCAGAATGCAAAGAAGGTGGGCAGATATAAACCACAGAGTGTCAACCTAAGGATAAAGGGCTCACACTTCACTGGTCTCCACCCACGCAGTTTAGTTATTTCTAGTCCACTCAGAAAACCATCCTCTCACAGGGCCAGTCTTTACTTCATGGTCAAAGAGAACATTCATTCATGATCTAGAAGAGAGCAGTGTTTCTCAAAAAGAGGACCAGAGGTCTGCAGCAGAAGGGGCAGGACAGTGGATAAGGAAGCAGATTCCTGATGTCCACCCTGGCCAACCAACTAAACCGCAATCTCTAGGGGGAACCCCCACCACCTGCAATTAGCAGGATCCCAGGAGGCTCCTTCCCCACTCTAAGTTTGAGAACCACAGTTCTCCAGGAGATGTCCTTTAAAGGACAGAAAGCAAAGAGAGCCTTATCAGCAGGTTACCTCTGGGACAGTAAACGTAAGAGAGCTGTAAACTGTGATGCTTAAAAACTGGTTCACTTCTGGGGCCAGAGGGCATGGCTTACAGAGCAGCAAGAGAAAAAACACACACCAAGGGTTAGTTTTCCTCTGCACAGAGGAAAGGCGCCAAAGAGAAGGCTCCTGAACAGGAATATGTAAGTCTAGTCCCTGCCAGGGAAACAGCACTAATGTCTTATCAGTCAACCCCCACTGGAAGTTTATCATCTATATTGTTAATTTCCAATCTCCATGTGACTGAACATCTTACATCTGTACCACAGTACCTAAGAGGCAAATGTGTAATTTTACAATCTGTGTGCAACAACTGAAAACAGAAGAAGCCCAATTTCCTACTAAGGGAGTAAGATGGAAATATGAAGCAAATAGCATAAAACCACTGGGTTTAAAAATATCACTCAGGTGTGTGTGTGTGGAAGGGTTGGTTAGTGCCAGGGCTGTGGCTAACTAGCTATGGGACTCAGTTTCTTACTCTGTCATACAAGGAGCAAGACGGGCTGATCTGAGGGTCTCATCAAGACTGACTCAGGGATAATGACCCTTGGAACAAAAGCACTGACGACCTCCTCCACCTCACAGAGTGACTTGATGACAATGCTCTAATGACACCCAAGGCTGGACAGAACAAGCTCCCCAAGGCCAGAGGCAACACCTGATTCCCACTGGACGCCCATCAGGGCCTTACCCAACAAAGGTTGTTAGGTGAATGGCCAGTGGCTGCATCAGCTTTCCAAATGCAGGCCCCTTCTCTGCAAGCACAGTCTCCCCGGATATCATAGAGCTGGAAAGGGAAATGAAAACTGGGCTCACTGCCTAGAGATAATTCCTATAATCCAGGATCAACACCCCTGATAGCACTGGCCTGTCCGCCTCCAGTCTACCTCTAGGCCTGCCATCTGACACCCCAACAAGTTCTCGCCTGAGGGTAGACTGCTCAAGGAACGTCTGCTCTTTCCAGGACGGCTGACCTTGGAAAGGGCCAGTTGTTGTTTAGTCCCTAAATTGTGTCTGATTCTTTCACAACCCCACAGACTGCAGCCTGCCAGGCTTCTCTGCCCATGGGATGTCCCAGTCAAGAATACTGCAGTGGGTTGCCATTCTCTTCTCCAGGGGATCTTCCCAACCCAGGGATCAAACCCACATCTCCCGCACTGGAAGGCAGATTCTTTACCACTGAGCAGGGAAGGAAGCCAAAGGATCTCAGCTCCTGACTGTCCCCTTCTCCTCCAGATTCCACTTCTCCCACACAATCAATCAAAAAAAAAGCAATGGCCTGGCATACAAACTCATGAAAAGATGCTGATTCCCATTCAACTGGGAACACTTCTCACTCACCCAAAATGAACTAAATCTTTGAACAGCTATACAATTACACCAAAACCTAGCCAACTACTCAGCCCAACTCTCCAGGGATCATCTCGATGTTCAGTCATATAGACCTCCCCAATTCGGCAATGCCCACGGAAATTATGGTATGAACCACAGATTTCTGGCCCGGGTGATAGTCAAATCTATACTTTACCTTCAGGCTTCCCTGCCCCCTCTTCATTTACTATGGAAAGATTCCAGACCTCCCTCAGAATCAAAAAACTTCAGACACTTGATGTTTACTCCCAGCAATGAATACTACAGACAAATACGGTTTCTCTCCAAAGTTTTTTTGCAAAGCTATCAGGTGCTAATCTATTTTTAAAGTCTCAGCACTGTAGTTTCTTAAATGGAAAATTTTCACTGCTCTGTCTGCAGAAAAAAGCATGATGCTTATGACATGGTGGATGCTCAAAAATATTTTCTAAAGGGTGACATGGACATTGCAAGCCTCCTTCTGACCATGCAACGTAAGCACACCACACCCCCACCCCAAAAGGAAATAAGGGTCTGAAGTGTTCATTCAATCCAACCAATATACACAGGGCATCTAATCCGTGGCTGACACTCCACTTAGTATTAAGGCTGATGTGGTGAACCAAGAAGTATAAGTTCTCAGAAAACCTACACTCTAGTAGGACACAGCATCAGATGCTAAAAACCAAAACAGGACAAGACTCATTTTAGGGAGGAATACCATCCTGAATCTGTCCATTCGGGGTTTCCTATGCTGCTTGGTGAGCTATTATTTGCTGGGTGATCATGAAACCCACAGCCTCTCCAGAGACTGCCTTAGCCTCCTGACACTTGAGGTTTCCCTTGCACATACAAGTGCCCAGCATGTTCACTTCACCAAGTTCTCTAAGTACAGTATTTAGCAGAACATTAGTCAGAAGCGTCACTACTTCCTAATTCACCATACTGTATTCACTCTGTAAAAGTGAGCAAAATCCACTGAGGACTGGGCCTGCCAGAATGTAGGTAAACACCCACTCAAATGTTATCAAGACCCTACTATAGCAACCTCCAACCTTATGGCACCAGGGACCAGATTCTTTGGTGGAAGACAACTTTTCCCTGGACTGGGGTGGTGGCGGGGGTGTGGATGGTTCAGGCAGTAATGCAAGTGATGGGGAGCGGTGGGAAGCAGCAGATGCAGTTTCACTCAGCCGCCGCTCACCTCCTCTGTGCGGCCTGCTTCCTAAGAGGCTGCAGACCAGTACTGGGTCACAGACCAGGGGCTGGGGAGCCCTGCCCTACTATATAAATCTCTAAAAGAACTGAAAATTCATAGTCAAAACCCCTTCCGCTCCCACAACTGGAGAGTCAGTTCTACAATCACAGGGTTCTTTTCTTTCTTTGGACAGAGGGTTATTATCTATTTTGTTCTATGGGAAGGCTGATGGGTGAAGGCAGCTGAACAAGGAGACCGTCCACCCCTCAGAAGCCTCAGTGAGATGGGAGCGCTGGTGCTCACCAGTTCTCAACCTGAATGCACGTGGCCCCTCCCTCCATTTCTCAAGCAACAGTTCCCTCCACAGGGGAAGGAAATTGGCAACATGCATGCCTGTGAGCTGGAAAGGCGATGGCACCCTACTCCAGTACTCTTGCCTGGAAAATGGACGGAGAAGCCTGGTGGGCTGCAGTCTATGGGGTTGTGAAGAGTCAGACACAACTGAGCGACTTCACTTTCACTTTTCACTTTCATGCATTGGAGAAGGAAATGGCAACCCACCCCAGTGTTCTTGCCTGGAGAATCCTGGGGACGGGGGGAGCCTGGTAGGCAGCCGTCTATGGGGTCACACAGAGTTGAACATGACTGAAGCGACTTGGCGGCAGCAGCATGACTGTGAGCAGAGCAAGTGGGACAGGAGAGAAGGTAGGGAAGGCAGCCATGAGGAAAGCTGCAGGGAAGGCAGCCTGGCGCAGCCAGGGAGCCCTGAGCCAGCAGCCCCACCTCATTTCTGAACTTGAATATTGCTTAGGAGGCAACGGACTACCAGATCTTCAACTTTGCATTTATCTTCTTTAAAACCTGTCAGCTGGTGGGTAACATATTAATACTTCTTCAACTCTTAATACACAAGACATCTTCCAACATAATTAGATGAAAATACTGGACATGATCCAACCATCAGTTTGGGAGGAAAAAAAAGAAAAACATAACTATTTGTCAAGGCCCGCTGAAAAGCCTTTGTGTATTCCTACAGCGGGGACCACAAGGCCCCTCCCCCTCCACCCAGCTGCCATTGGGCATTCCTTGAATCCCCTACACACTCAGATGCGCCTGAGGGTCTCTGCTCCTGCCATTCCTCTCCTTAGAACACTCCACTGCTCTCTCCACTCCTCCAGTTAACATCAATGTGCGTTTTATACCTCAGCTCAAAAGCCACTTCCTCAAGAAGTCTTCCCTCCTCCCTTCAAACTAGATCCAGAGCCCCTGTTACACAGGCATCCAGTCTCTTTCCTTTTAAACTTCACAGAACTGGTCGGTGTTGCTTGAATTAAAGCCTGTCTCTGGGCTACCCAGAAAACTCTTCAAGGATTATGCACACCTTGCTCAATCTATACCTGCAGCGCCTAAGCACAGAGCGTGAGAGTGTGTGAACAAATGAATGAGAAGTGCCCGGCCAGGCCTTCCTGAAACACCAGTGTCAGTGAACTATGGCTGAGGATCATATCTAGCCTAGCACCTGTCTTTACACAGTTACAAGCCAAGAACGGTTTTTACATTTTCAAATAGTTTTAAAAAAAAATCAAAAGAACTGCATTTTATGATGTGAAAATTACATGACATGCATACCTCCTGGTCCATAAACAAAAATGATGGGAACACATCTACACTCATTCTACAGTTGTTTCTGTACTAGAACATCAGAGCAGAGTAGTCCCAGAGTCGGCACTGATGCAAGACCTCAAATATTTACCACGTAATCACTCACTCACTGCCACAACAATGCCCCCAGAGTCTAAGCCGCAGGCATGAAATATGAGAGACATGAAAATTAAGGACTGATGGTAATCCCCCTTCTGGACCCCTGATGCCTGTCATATTCACTGAGCATTCCCTGAACGGCAGCCACCTCCATGACACGTGGTGAGAATGTCATTTGAGACATTTGAGAATTCCGGCTGATCACTTCTAAAGGGTTGGAGCTCACACCAAAACCAGGGCTTACTGGGTAACCACCTTCCAGTCATTCATTCAACAAATGTCTACTTTGTGCAGGCGCTGTTCTGGGAGGCGAGGATACAAACAGCGGCCCTTGGGGGTCCTCCTGGGCGGGAAATAGTGGGGAGACTACACTACAGTGAGGCCTGTATGACAGGCAGTGGGAGCCGGAAAGACTCTGTGATTCCACACCCACGAACTGTACCTCCTTTTAAGGAACATACTCTCTGGGAAGCCACGACAAACCCATGAAAAGTTACGTCTTGATAAAAGATTTAACTAACGCTTCAAGACCCCTGAGCAGATGCCCCAGGGGCAAACAGCTTAGCAAAACCATTTAGCCAAGAATGCTGGTACACCCCATCTATTTTGTACTGCACACACTATGATTACCCGAGCTAACAAATGTTTGTCATTAAACTGAGAGCAGTTTCAACACCAGAGAATTCGCGTCCTTCCCACAAAAGTGGGTTAAGAATAGGCACGCATGATTGTTCTGTTACGTGTGGCTCAAAAACCAACACACATGTCCATTTGCGCACCACATGCCTTCAAGAAACAGCAGAGGGAGGGGCATGAATCTGCTGACGGTCTGATGATGCTCCTCACTCTGGGGACTGCAGAAATCTGGCAGGGCAGGGTCATTCAAGCTTTCCTCCCAGTAAGTCACATGCTCTCCTTCTCTATGGGACAGCTCACTCCAGGACTGACTCCTGCGTCTCAGATCCCAGCAAAGCTCAGTGAGTAGCCTTAGCACCTCTACACACACACGGAGCACCACAAGAAGCACCAGTTTCCATGTGACTGTTGTAGCAGTTTCCAAATGTCGAGTAACAAGTACCATACATCCTGGTAAAGAATCAGTAGGTACAATGTTGCTGGTGCTTTCATTCTGTATAAAAGGACAGAAATTTAATGCATTACAAGAAAAACCATGACATCTAATCCTAAGCCATTGAAATAGAAGTTTTTTTAAAAAGGGAAGACTTGTCAAAACATATAAGAGAATTAGATACCTGGCATTTTGGACACTCACTGTTCCTAGAGTCTGCTAAGAAGATCTCAGTCTATCTTCATGATCTCAGACAAATCACATTCCCCCTCTGGCCTCCATTCCCTCATTGGTAAAATAAGGCATGGACCACATCTCTGAGTTCAGGAACAGAAAAGTTTACTAAGAAATTCCAATATCAGCTTTCATTAAGACTCAAGCAGTAAAACATTTTGGAAAAGTTCAACAAAACCACAGCTCTTCCAGAGTAGGCAGAAAGTCACTTTAAAATAAGAACCATATGATAATACAATAAGCAAACTGATTTTTCTCTTTTAACCCATCGAAAGAAATGGTATCTATAAAATTATATACATTAGCTAAACCTTGAGTAGGGATTAATCCTCACCAATCTACAACCCCTTAGAAATCAAGGTCTGCGCTACAGCTGAGCAGCCCTAAACCGAAGCGTTAAAGTTTATGGGAATCAGTCCTTGGACGTGAAAGGTGAAAAGGAAGATAAATTGCTAATTGCTAGTTTCCACTTTTACCACCATAAAATTTTTACTCCCACAGCTCAGAAGGAATCACCGTACCCTAAAATTCATCTTTCTTAAACACACTCCTCACTCTGAAACTCTGCATTCTGACTGCTCTCTTCTTTTGAAGAGCCTAGCCTGTGTTTCCATTTCCACTGTTTTTACAAAGCAGACCCTTGGCCTCAGGCACGCTCTTATTCTATGACTAATTCAGCTTTACATACCAAAGTGTTCCATAGTCAGTAACCTACATGAAGATCCACTTCATTTTAAAAAAAGAGAGAGAGAATTATTCTGAACATAGAAAAAGATAAACAGAATAATAAAACAAACACCACCTGGTGCTAGAAATAAAACATTGCGAAGACAGTGGATGCCCCCAGGCACCCATTTCCACTCACATTCCCCTCTCTTCCCAAGTGGGAACCACCATCCTGAATGCAGGGCTCATCACCCCAACAGAGCTCGCCCATTCCCACATAGCACACGCATCTACATGATCTCAACTTCTACATGAATCATACCTCTGTATGCGATCTGTAACTTTGTTTCTCAATTTTACGTTTATGGGAGTCATCCATGTTGACACTTACCGCTCTCATTCCTATACGTTTGCTGCTGCATAATGTGCCATTACATGAACATACTACATAGCGGCCCAAAACACTACTTGTTGTTTCTTACGGATGCCATGTACTGCCTACTCTGTGCCAGCCATTTTCCAGAATTCTCAAAAGTAACCAGTGAGGACAGTAAGATTCCCATTAGGCTGAAGAAACTGGGACAGAGAGGTTGTATAATTTGCTCAACACCTGTGAGCGGCAAATTCAAGCCATAAGTTTAAGTCCACCCAACTCTAAAGCCACACTCTTGATACTGCATTTTGCAGCCCCACTTATGTAGATATCTCCACCATTCAAAAAAAACTGTAATGAAAATATCTGATAGAGGGCTCCAAAGTCATCTGAGAAAATCTGAAACAGGATGCCCTATTTTCTGTTTTAACAAACAATTCTACAGGAAATTCAGCTGTACAAAGGGACAGTCCATGATAGCGAGGACCAGTCTTTCTTTGGCAAAAGTCCCTGTGTGCTTGCTAGGGTCACTCCGAAGTTTACACAAATGCTTCTAAGTAAACCCCAGTTGAACTACAACTCTGCTTGGCTTCCTTTGGAGAACCAGGCTGTCTGCACGCACTTCAAGAAGGGATGGAAGAATCTAAAAGGACACAAGAACACAAGTAATCAGACTCTGCTTGCAACAGCAAGAACTGAGTTGACAAAACTCTGAAAAACGACCTCAGGGAGCAGCTCCAGTGCTGCTGGCTTCAGAGATCCCGGGAACAGCCCTGTGCTTACAAGGCCAAGGGCGCTAGGCTCAGCCCACTCTGCTCTCTACTTGGCCAGCTTTGCAGAGAGTTTTCATACAACCCAGCCCAGCCCTGCTGCTCTGGAGAAACCCAGCTTGTAATACGGAAGAGAAGACAGACAGAGAGGAGTGAGGGTGGAGGCTCACAGGAACCAGGCAAGGAGGGAGGCTGGGAGAGAGACCAGACTCCAGGCCAAGGCCCAGACATTCAGGCGCTAGAAGCAGGAGGGCCCCTAGGAGATGATGGGAGCCCCCAAGAACGAGGGGGGGAGGAGGGGCTTCTGAGCACCAGGATGACTCCTGATTCAAGTTCCATGCTTCAACACAGGAAGCTTCAAATGGGCAAGGCAGGACTGGTTGAAGGAACCCTTTCCCTCCTCTCCCAGCCAAAGCAGGGAGCAAGCAAACAGGCTCTGCTACTGACTGACTGTGTGAACTTAGCAAGCAGTTCTCTGCCCACTCTGGAGGGGACTGCAGTGAACTCTCTCTAAAAGCCCTGCCATCTCTGACTCTCTCTGTCTATAATCTTGGATAACATCACATTTACCAGTGGTTAGCGTATATTTCATATAATCCCAACTCCCCAAGAAGCAGATACTACTACTATCCCCATTTTACAGATGAGGCAACTGAAGAGAGTAATAATTTAGTCATGGGCAGAAAGCCTACAGTCCTGGTTGCCTAGGAGGGTTACACAGGACATCCACAGGGAGAGAGGTGAGGGGAGGGGAGGTGGACAGAGAAGGACCCGAGGGAGGGAGCAGAGGGTGATAACGGGTCAAGCGGCTGAGGAGCGCCCAGCCATTCTGGTCTAAACTCAGGTGAAGAGCCTGAGATGGGGACACGGGGACAGTCTGAGAAAGAAACGGGGAAAGGCTGGCAGACGGGCTTTAGAAAAGGGAGGGTGGACGGAGAAAGTCAGATGGGCAGAGGAGCTAGGCTGAGCTGGGTGCCAGGGGCAGCCCCCAAGGCTAAGCAGGGGGAACCGAAGAAGGGCGTGCGCGCGCCCCGGGAGGCAGGTGCTGGGCTGCAGGGGCGCGGTCCCACCTTGAGCACGGTGACGGCTCCCGCGCTATGCACCTGGAAGTGCGCGGGCGGCTCCGCGCCGGGCTCGGCCGCCTCGTCGGGGCCCGAGTAGCTGAAGCAGGCGTCTGCGATGTCCAGGTGGCCGAGGGGCAGCGCGTCCTGCGGGCTCTTGAAGTAGTAGAGGTAGCAGCGGCGCGCGTCGAACACGAACCAGCGATTGCGGTAGCCGCGCAGCGGGCCCTTACCGGACAGCTTCTGCAGGTAGCCGCACAGCCGCGCCGGCTCCCGCCCCGGCCCGGCCCCAGGCTCCGCCGCGGCCCCCGGGGCCGCGCCCTCGCCACCACTGCCCTCCTCCCCGCGGGCCGCGGGCCCCGGCATTGCCAGCCAGCGCGCCAACCGCCGGCGCCCAGGCACCCAGCGCCTCGGCGCCACCGCCGCCGCCGCTGCCGCGCCCCCTCCCCTGAGCCCCGCCGCTCCGCACGGCCTGCGGGCGCGCAAAGCAGCCTGGGACTTGTAGTCCCACCCCCGCCCGCCTCCAGGAACGCCCGCTTCCACCCGGGGCTCTCCCGCAGGCACCCCGGAGGCAGGTCAGGTAGCATCACCGCCTGCCCTCTGTGCCTTCGTGTAACCTGGGCTCAAAACCCCGCGTTGCCAAGCTGAAACATTGTTCCGTTTCTTTATGGGAGTGTGAACTTGCAGTTCTCAAAAATCCACCAGTGTCCCCTTGAAATTGTACATTTCTCTGTATATAAATTATAACCTCAGTGCAAAACTTTGTTTTTAAATTTCTGCCCTGCCAGATTCATAGGCTAGTATTGCACAACCGAGAGAGCTTATTGCTTGGCGCCGAGTGGGTGCTCAGTAAATGTTTATACAATTTGTGAATGAAAGCCAAAACTTTTCCCACCTCTCCAGACCTCAGTGGGTTCATGTTCTGAATTCAACAAATTATGTACTGAGCCCCTTCTATGTGCCAAGTACAGTTCCAGACGCTGGAGGACAAGAGAGTGAACAAGCTGCAAAATCATTCCCCTGCCCTCATGGAGATAATAATCTAGTAAGGGAGAGAAAGGATACCGACATAAAAGGCAGATAAAAGTATACTGTGTGATGTAACTTAAAAGGATTACCACTTAAATAGCCCTTATTGTTACCAGTGTTTTATATATTAGCTCACTTGAACTTTCACAGTAACTTCAAGAGGCAAGTGCCTTTGTTTCACAATAACATAAGAGGCAGGCAGGAGGGTCAGGCTGCGTTTCAGAGGATCAGGGAGGTCCCACTGAGGAGGTGACCTGGAACAGAGACCTAAATGACGTGAGGGAATGAGTCATGCAAGTTTGTGGGGAAATGCGAATACTAAAGTTCACTTTGCTGCTAAGTCACTTCAGTCGCGTCTGACTCTGTGCGACCCCATAGACGGCAGCCAACCAAGCTCCCCCTGTCCCTGGGATTCTCCAGGCAAGAACACTGGAGTGGGTTGCCATTTCCTTCTCCAATGCGTGAAAGTGAAGTCGCTCAGTCGTGTCCGACTCTTAGCGACCTCATGGACTGCAGCCTTCCAGGCTCCTCCGTCCATGGGGTTTTCCAGGCACGAGTACTGGAGTGGGATGCCATTACCTTCTCCAAAACTTAATGAAAAAAGCAAGGTCATAGAGACATTTGTGAAAGGGCCAGATCAAAACAATATCTCACCTCCTTTGGTTTACATATTTTTACATAGGTGGAAAATGAACTTTCTGAGATGGATGGGGCCCTGAATTAGACTGCTTACTTGGAGGCAGGTTGGAAGAGTGAGCTCACACAGCCAGCCAACCAGCTGTGGGCCCTGTGCTACCCCCACCTGTCTCCAGGCCCGTCAAGGATGTGCCTGGGTGGCCATGGCAAGGGCGCCTCCATCTTAGCACCCTTTGGATCTCTTTGAGTGCAATACCGCATCGAGTTAAAGACTGGACTGTGAATCCAGACTGATGGAATCTGTCTCCAAGCTCTGCTACTAACCAGTGGTGTGACTTTGGGTAAGGTATGTTACCTCTCTGAGCCTCAGCCTTGTCATCTATAAAATGGGGATAGTACAAGTAGTTACTTCATACCATTTTTCTTATAAAGATTTCAAGATCATGTGAAAGTGCTTAACATGGCACCTAGCACAGGAAGCCCTCAGCATATCAATTATTACTGTTGTACAGTTAGCACTGATATCCTCTGAAATCAGCAGATTCTGGAGAGGGGGTCTTGCATCCCCAATACATAGGAGGCCAGAGAATGCACTGCAGGAGTGGGGTGGGCCACCCTCGAGAATAAAGGAACCGTGTTTCATTTGTGCCTTGCTATGATCAAGAGGGACTGTGATTAGTTGACTTGTGGGCTAGGAAGCCAGAGTAGGGTGTGACCAAGAAGTCCTGTGGAAAGGGAAAGAGCTGGGAGAACTGGGTCTGTATCGCTACAGTACACAGCTACACACAGGAGGTATACAGGGAGGCCACGGGGCAGGAGCAGGTACAGCCGCCCTCCATCCTCTGCTCTGTCAGTGAGTTGGGCAAAAGTAAGGATGGCCGTAGCTAGCCTGCTGTCACAGAGGACAGACTAAGCCTGTGGGATATCTGGTGGAGGCAGATATCGGCTAGGTGCAAGGAAGGCGTCTTTCACAGGTGGCAGGAGTGAGCCCCATCTCCCTGGGGCGAGGGTCTGGCCTGGCTGGCTGGGTCTCTGCAGCCGCTGGCAGAGCTAGAGTCTGTGCTTCTCAGTGGGCAAGCTGGCCTCAAGCCTGACCCTCCTGCACTTGAACTTCCACTCTCCCTGTCATTTGAACATGCTTGCAGGCCCTCTTTCTCATGTGGAGGCCATACCCCGCATCATATCAAACATATTAGAATGCCCCACATTCCATAGTAAACATAGTCGTAGTATTTGCTCTAAAAATGTTTGAAGGAGTTTCTAGAATTATACTCTGGATAGTATCTATGAGGAATTATTTTTAATATACATTTGGCTACTACATCTTGGCAGATATCATGTCTATGTGGGAATCCTGGCTGAGTGAGAAAAACCCAACATATAAATTGTTTTCAAAGGGAGGAACATTTTTATGACACTTTAATGAAATAGACATAATGTTACACTTTTCAGACGTGTAATGAAATGTTTATTAATTTTGACTTTCCTCTTTTCCTGGGGTTTGCAGCTGGTACCTTTGTTTCTAGTCTACAGACATTTCCTAGGTCCCTTGAAAGCTGGCAGATCCAGGTGCTGGTACTGGTACTGGTTTAGTTGCTAAGTCATGTCTGACTTCTTGCGACTCCATGAACTGTAGTCCACCAGGCTTCTGTTTCCACGGGATTCTCCAGGCAAGAATACTGGGAGTGGGTGGCCATTTCCTTCTCCAGGGGATCTTTCCCACCCAGGAATCAAACCCGAGTCTCCCGCATTGCAAGCAGAATCTTTACTCACTGAGCTACAAGGGAATCCCTGTAGTGCTGAGCCTACACTATCTAAAAAACTCTATAAACTCTCCCAGCCTTTGCCAAGCCCAGAATATGGCCCTCTCTGAGGAGGCGCAGTTGCAAGCCCAGAGAACCTAGTGAGACAGGCAAAATGTGGAGGCCTCAAAACTGGGGGCAACATCTCAGCAGGGGTCTCTGGAGGGCCCCACATCTCTGCAGAGCCAAGCAGAAGTGGCCCAAGTATTCCAAGGCTCCAGCACCAACCCCAACACCCTCTGGACTCTCCAGACTTTTCCCAGGCCCCTTGCCCTGCCAGTTCTCTCTGGGTCACCCTGGGATGCTGGTTATTTCATGAACAAACCCTGCACTGTCTCACCCCACCCCCTCTGTTCCTAAAACTAAAAGCTGAAGGGCCTATATGGTGGACCTTCATCTTATCTCTCTTAGCAGCTCTCTCCAAATTCATTTTGGACAATTTTATACTTTATGTAAAATGCTAAACAAATGCAGCTTCATTTCCCCCTTTTCCAGCCAAATCATCCCCCAACGTCCTCCCACATGGTCATCCTGGGGCTGCCCCCTGGTGTTTCCTAATTGCCTGGTGCTCCTCTTCAATGGCTTGTTGACATTTTGCAGTTTCCAGTCTTGTAGATTAAAGGTCAATGTCCTATGGTCGGAGCTTCCCTGGTGGCTCAAGCAGTAAAGAATCCACCTGTGATACGAACCACAGGAGACTCTGGTTTGATCCTCGGGTCAGGAAGATCCCCTGGAGGAGGGCATTGCAACCCCACCCCAGTATTCTTGCCTGGAGAATCCCATGGGCAAAGGAGCCTGGCAGGCTACAGTCCATGGGTTTGCAAAAGTCGGATACCACTGAAGCAACTTAGCATGCACACGTGGCCTGTGGCCGGACGCCAGCTTTACACAGCCTGTGTGCCTGCCTGGTGTCCAGTACAGGCAAGCTTGGTGCCAGAAGGTCTGTCCTGCCTGTCCATGTGAGCCCTGCCCCTCGAGCCTCTCAGGAACCCAGTGACCAGAAGGAACTGGGCAACCCAGGAGGAAGTGGCTGCTGTCTACTGAAAAGAGGAAACTTGGGCAATGAACTTGCTCCCACATGGCCAGCCTCTGGGCAAACCCCGGGGAACACAGAGCTAGTGACTCATCCTAGTCCAGTTTCCCTTGCAGGAAACAGGGTGAGAGGCCTCTAAGAAGCACCCAGCCACCCACCGCCTTTTTAATTCCCAGGCCCCAGTGTATGGAGTTGGCTAAGACCCCAACCTGCCACAGAAGGAGCCCACAGTCCTGTGGGGAGCCCAGAGAAGACAGAGACCTTACCACCTGATATGCTGTGTGTCCTTTGGCACGTCTGTGCCCTCTCTGGGCTACAATTTCCCATCTGTTCCATGAGGGCCTGGATGGCAAAGTGATCTGTAAAGGCCCAGCCCACCTGCTCTGAGATGTGTCAGTGGCATAAGACACAGCTGTGAGGGTCTTTGGTCATTCTCCCTATAGCTCCCCATATCAGCAGAGGCTCTGGTTTGTTTTTTGATCCTTCATGCTCAAAGACCTTTTGATTCTCAGCTATTACAACTGACCTGACCCTTGCTTTTAGGACTCTGTCTCATCCTGCAAGCTTGGCCGCCCTCTCTGGTTAGTGCAAGCCTGATGACTTCACCTTTCCCCTGGCCCTGCTGGAGAAGCTGTCCTGACACAAAAGGCACCCATGGAGGCCTTCTCTGCCCCCACTGCTTGGGGCTAGGGGACACAGTGCAACTTTGGTGGGGCTTTGCTCAACCTGGAGCATATCTGGAGGAAGTTGGCTTCGATGGGGAGGAAATTGGAGTTCATGGAGCCAGGCTGGGGTACTGCAGCTGTGAATGGGCTGAGCACCGGAGGTTGGGACAAGGAACAGGGAGAGGCAGACCATCCTCAGAGTGGGGCTGAACTGACCACTGAGAGACGCCACCGCCACCACCCAAGGAGAGCGCTGTCTGTGCTTTGATACAGCTCAGCACCACTCCACCTGCCCTGACAGAGGGTCAGTGGAGAAATGCTGGAAGCAGTGGCAGTGGAGGAGGGGGGCTCTCAAATAAAGGAGGGGCTGTATGACATTGGGTGGATCTCCCAGCCACCCTGTGCCTCAGTTTCCTCATCTGTAGAATGGGACATAATGACCGCTTTCCTAGAGCTGTTGCGTGAGGCTTAAAAAGAGATAAATGCAAAAGTGTTTGGCACAGTCCCTGATTTGTGGTAAGGCCTCAGAATGGTAACTGATTCATTCAACAAACATCCCCAGCCCCTGCTCTTTGCTTCCACCTGGTGTGTTGAGTGATGCTGAAACTCTGAAAAGGAGTGTGGGGGAGCTTCACAGAAGGGGAGCCCCACCAGGGGACCCTGTTGGCCTGGATTTGCTATCTCCAGCTTCCAGGAAGCCTCGTTTCCCCTACCAAATTGGCAGGCAAATCTAACACACCTGTGGTTCTCTTTCCTAGAGGGAAGGTATCTGGGATGCCTGCCAAGCTCCCAGTCCCAAGGATAAGGGAGCCAGGACTCAAATAGGTAGAGGCCTGGATGCCCTGGAGGGTGGGGCGGGGAGGCTTGCAGGGGGCTGAATGCCAGGCAGAGTTACGGAGCCACACTGCCCAGGAAGCAGGGGAGGGCTAGATCCCCAGGAAGACAGTGGGGCTATAGCTACAGAGGTCCTGTCCTTTCCGGTCACTGTCCTGCTTTGGGGCCTGGCTCTGCGCCCAGGACACTGTAAGCCTTTCTGCTTTCCCCCACTCCTTTCCCAAGGGCCCTCTTGCCATCACCTTCCCGGGACCTCCTATCCCTCAGCCAAGCTTGAGCTCAGATTCTTCCTCCTTGCTCACACAAGCCCTCACTATAAGGCCCCATCTGGGAGGTAAGAGCATTTTAACTGAAATCTTGAAGACATGCTGTTCTAATGGTAGAAGTATAGACATCATCTTGGTTGAGCAAAGGGGTCTCCAAAGAAGTTTAAAAGGTGCTTGTGCAGGGGGTCCAGTGGGTAAGACTCTGCACTCCCAACGCCCAGGGCCCAGCTTCATTCTTGGTTGGGAACTGCATCCTACTTGCCGCAGTGAAGATTCCATGAGCTGCAACTAAGACCCAGCACAGCCAAAATAAATAAATAATTTTTTAAAAGGTGCTTGTGCAAGCAAAGCAATAAGGGGACACGACCTTGGAGCAGGGGTCCCCAACACCCCCAGGTGGTGCCTGTTAGGGAACCCGAGCTGCACAGCAGAAGGTGAGTGGCTGGCAAGTCAGTGCAGCTTCATCTGCCTCTCCCATCGCCTCCATTACCACCTGAACCATCCCCCCTCAACTCCGACTGTGGAAAAACTGTCTTCCACGGAACCGTGCCATGGTGCCAGAAGGGTTGGGGACCACTGCCCTTGGAGGGAAGGCCACTGTCTTGGAAGGAAGGTCCCAGAAGGCAATCAAGATGTGATACTGGGCAGTGAGGAGACCTAGAAGGAGCTGATTTGGAGAGAAGAGGAGAGCATTTTCAGATTGGTTTTGTATTTTGGAGCTTGAATATATTAACAAAATATTCATCAATTTTGATTTAGTGCATTTTTTAGATACTTACAGAGTTTGAGTAGCAAGGGAACGAGCCCCAGGTAGGGGAGGGGTCAAGAACAAAGGCATAGAAGGTGGATGCAGCATATATGAAGAAGTGGGGTAGGACCCCCAGCTTCTGGTCTCGGTCCTGCCACTGACTTACTCTTTGTTTCAAGCAGCCCGTTTTCAGCTCTGAGTCTCTGTCTCCATCTTTACAGTGGGGACAACTGGAGACAGTAATGCTATCTCGTCTTCCTGTTATAAAGGGAAAGGCAACCACATATGTGTATTTGAAATGTTTGGCGCATGATAGGGCTCCAGCATCATTACCGAGCTCCTATGGGCCCCCCATGTCCAAGCAGTGAGGGCCAGCCCCGGATGTCCAAACTGTCAGGTGTGCTAGGACCCATGGCAGACCGCTGGCCTCCAAGAAACTGTAGAACAAGCTTTCCAACATATGATCCTCGGCCCCTGATCTTGTCAACAGGTTCCTGTATACCTGTCTCTTCTTTAGTTCTCATGAGCAAATGGCATGTAATTCTGTAGCTCTTCATTTTTGCACAGGACTCAGAACCACTCACTGGCGAGGTCAGGTAATCTATAGAGAAACTAATTTACGTCTTGTTCTTGCTGCCGAAACTGGGAGATACAGCTAAAGGGGGAGACCCTCTGATCTGAGGGGTGGCTTTCCTTTCCTCTGGGATTGTCAGGAGCCCACAGGCTCAGAGCAAGGATACTCTATGGAGTGGGACCTGCCCTTGTAGGAGACACAAGAGATGCAGGTTTGATCCCTGGGTCAGGAGGATCCCTGGAGTAAGAAATGGCAACTCCCTCCAGTATTCTTGTCCAGAGTCCATGGACAGAAGAACCTGGCGGCTACAGTCCATGGGCCTGCAAAGAGTTGGACACAACTGAGTGAGCCTGCAAAGGTCCAGGGCACTTTGGAGTCTGAATCTCACTACATAGCACATAAATAAATATATACAAATATATATATAAATATAATGGCATAGTCACATTTTAAATTATATACAATATAATATCAACATTTTATATTATATACAATTATAATATTAATATGACATGTATATATGGCATGATATTCTATATGCCTTATGTGCAACATATATAATATTTCTTACTTTGAACTTTTTTGGAAATGATTACTTTTATAATTTTGCTTTGGAATGATTTGGCTTTGAGAATTCATTTAATTGACAATTGGTAACAACCTGTTGGTAGTTTTCCTGCACACTTGGGGATTCTTGTGAGATTAAGACAATCTAACCTCCAAATCATTTTCAGATGTGGTGAAACTTTTATGAATACTGAATGAAGTTGACGCAATGATACATTGTATAGACATTTGCTTATACATTTGTTGTGATTTTGCAGTTTTCTTCTTTTGGATTTGGGAGAGAATACCGGTCAGAGAAGGCAATGGCACCCCACTCCAGTACTCTTGCCTGGAAAATCCCATGGACGGAGGAGCCTGGTAGGCTGGGAGCCTGGTGGGCTGCAGTCCATGGGGTCACTGAGAGTTGGACATGATTCAGTGACTTCACTTTCACTTTTCACTTTCATGCATTGGAGAAGGAAATGGCAACCCACTCCAGTGTTCTTGCCTGGAGAATCCCAGGGACGAGGGAGCCTGGTGGGCTGCCGTCTATGGGGTCGCACAGAGTCAGACAAGACTGACGCTACTTAGCAGCAACTGGTAGGGTTTTTTGTTGTTATTGTTTTACAGGCCTCAGACATTTTAACCAGCTCTTGTAAAGTTCTCAGTACCTGGCCATTGTCCTGTAAATATTACTAAAACAGAACTGCCTGTTTGGTGGGATGATTGTACCGCCCTCCTACCCCAAGAGCCATGCTCTATAGATGAGAAGATGAGCTTTTTCAGGGACGTCAAAGGGGCAAAAACAGTCAAAGTAACATTGGTGACCTCGCTGGAGCAGCATCGGCCCCCTCCCAGTTTTTCTTGCTTGCTGGGGTGCCCAAATGACTGGGCTTGGATATATTATCTATTTGTCTAGTCATTCATTCAGCATTTCTTGAGTGTAAATGACTACAACTCCTAAAGAAGACAGTTGGGCAACATCTATCAAAACGACAAATGCAAATACCCTTTTGACTGAGCCATCTCCCTTCTGAGAATGTGTCCATGGATGTACTCACCCTTGTGCTTAATCAAATCTGTATACGGTTATCCACTGGTGCATTGTGGGAAATATAAAAACACTGGAAGCAATCCAAATGATCATCACTAGGGGACTGGTTACAAAAATGATGGTGCAGCCATGTAGCTGTAACAAAAAGAATGGCATCCCTCTATGTATTCTTATGAAAGGAATTCTAAGATCTATTACTAAAGAGTTTTACAAAACAAAGTGCAGGACACTGCATAGGATTCAACCCTTATAATAACAAAGGGAGGAAAATAAGAATATACATATTTACTTGAATATGCATAAAGAAACCCAGAAAGAACATTCACAAAATGAATGAGTGGTTTTTTGTGGGAATGAGATGGCACTGGGTGGATGGGAGTTTAATGCCTGGAGGAAGAAGATTTTTAGGGATATCTTTTTTAATACTTTTTATTACTTCTTTGTTTATTTTTATTTTTGGCTGCACTGGGGCTTTGTTGCTGTGTGTAGGCTTTCTCTAGTTGCAGTGAGTGGGGGCTACTCTCTAATTGCAGTGTGGGCTTCTTCTTGTGGCTTCTCTTGTTGCAGAGCATGGTCTCTAGAGCGTGTGGCCTTAGTGGTTGTGATACATGGGCTTAGTTACCCTCAGCATGTGGAATCTTCCTAGACCAGCAATGGAACCCGCCTGCATTGGCAGGCGGACTCCCAACCACTGGACCACCAGGGAGTACTACACTTTTTATTTTTAAAAACCATGTGGATATATTACACATTTGGATGATGACTTAAAATATACCTATGGAGCATGTAACTATGCCAAACATGGTTCTAGGCACAGAATACAGCAGAGAATAAGACAGTCTGAGAAAAAAAGAAATAGGGTCATTCATTCTGCACTCCCTACTATTGCGGAACAACTTCTAACGGAATAACCAACTAAGGGGCACAAAAATGCAGTGTTCATAAACTAAAACAAACCTATGACTGAAATTTACTGAGAAGCCCCCCTTTGGCATTCTGCATGGAGGCGGGCTGCCAGCAGCACTTGGCCGTGAGCTAGGTTCCCACGGCCCAGGCTCAGCGAAGAGGGAGTGGAAGCGACAGTGCTGGGGTGCTGGCCATACTCAGCCTCAGTCAAAAGGACTGGAAAGACACTGCCTCTGAGCATCTTTCTGGGGAAGTCTGAGAGCTTTCTGCCTGAGAAGGCACAGCGGACTGAGCACCCGCAGGAGAGAGTAGTTTACTGGATAATCAGTTACCATCTATTCGTCCTACAGCAGAAGCACGGCCGTGATGGAGAACCCAGGATAAGGAAGTTTTGATGAGACAGACAGAGAATTCTGGGGACTTCCCAGTGGGGAGATGACTTGGAGCTGGGGCTGATGATTATTGCATGTGCACCATGCCTCCCGACCTCTCCTCTGCGTCGGATCAGCTCACTGGATCCCCAAACCCTACTAGGTGCATACTTTTATCCCTTTCATTTTTACTGATGAGAAACCGAGACACGAGACACACGGAGATTAAGTACCTCCTTCAAAATCACCAAGCCAGCAAATGGGGGAACCAGGATTTTAAGTTGCTTCGTCTGGCTGCAAGAGCTTGAATCTTCTCAGTTCCTCTTCCTGCACCTCTGGGCACCCAGGGATGGAGAAGCAGGGTGGGCGCTCTGGAGTCTTCTCTCTGTCCCAGGGCCCAGCCCCCAGCAGGTGAGCACGGCCATGAACTGAACAGTGGGTTATGGAGTGCCTTCAGGGAAAGCGAACCCCTCAATCTTTCACAGAGCTCACTTGATGTCCCCAAACCTGGCTTCACCCCCCTCCTCACCCCCGTTTCCTCTGAATGTAAAAATAGACTCCCCTTTATTTGCCTGCCTTTGGAATCTTCATATCTGGCCCGCAGCCATCCTGGGCTCCTCCTTCCCCTACACAAAACCTTTGTCGTCTTATGCAAATGGCCAAGTTCTGCTCATAAAAGTACCCCACCTAAGAGACAGCTGGAGAGAGAACACCTCATGGAAAATTACAGAAACACATTTCTTTGTATTTGAATACTTCCAGGACATTGTGTTGGCAGCAAACCAACTCTGGGTCTAACCCCAGCTTCCTTGGCCTTTTTGGGCCATGGACCTCTCTGGTATCTGATGAAGTTCATGAACTTTTTCTCAGAATAATATTTTTAAATGCATGAAATAAAATACACAGAATCACAATGGAAATCAATCATATCAAAATTATTCAAAAATCTGTGATGTAGTAATACAGTGTGCTTCTTTACTAGCATGTTAAAGAACAAGATCTGGCATTGGGCTTAGTTATTTTGAGGTAATGGTGAACAAAATCAATATCTGAAGATGTCTGCTGCAGCTGTTACATGGTATAAGAATATCTGTAATTTCCATTGGTGACAAAGTCACAAGTTCTATGAACACTAATAAGGTTTGTTCTCTGCACTCGTCATGGAAGGAAATGCTGAATTTCAGTTAGAGACTGGGGAAGATAAGGATGTAATCCACCCCTGTTCCTCCCCCACCTCAATTTAGGAAATTCCAGTCCTTGCCAGTTTGGGCCTGTGATTTCCATTGTGACCCCAGTGTATCCTTGGCTTACAGCTGTGACCAGAAGACAGTTTCACAAGTACATGAATCCCTCCAGGATCCCTTGGCTGGAGTTGACTCCTCTCTGTCAAGGCTGGAAATTGTTTATAAAAGTGGTGTTCCCAGTAGCTGACCCTGGGGATCCTTGGGCCCCCAGCTGTGTGCCTGTGGGCCTATCCCATGTAAAGAGCATCCCATAGTTCACTCCATCGACACGTGAGGCAAGTAGATGCCTTGCAGCCCTGTTCAGAGATGTGAGAAATGAGTTTCAGAGACAGGGAATAAGCTGTTCAGGTGGAGGCTGCAGGTGTGTCTCATGCCCTGGCCTTTCCTCTAAGTTGTATGTATTACATACTTGCCATCTATCACTTTATCTTGATTTGAGGTGACCATGATGAAATTGTAATAATAATAGTAATAATGAAAATAATTACCAATGGGAGGGCCCACTGTATTTTAGAGTCATTACATCATCATCAGAGCTGATCCTAATAGCTTGTGTTCCAAACTCTGTTCTAAGGACATAACTCATCTTACCTTCCAAACAGCAGGTCATGTTCTTGTCCCTGTTTCAAAGATGACAACACTGAAGTCCAGAAAAATTAAGTCATTTCCTCAAGGTACCATAGCCGGTCAGCTGGGATCGGAACCAAGGAAATATGATTGCAGCATCCTCATTTTTTAGTAAGTGAGCTGTTTTGTTGAAGTAGAACATATACATAGAAAAATGCATAGGTTATAAGCCCAGAGCTCAACGACTTTTTACAAAATGAATACATTTACCTAACACACCACCCAGATCAGGAAATAAAACATGATCACCACCCAACAGCCCCTCATCCCTTCCTTATCATATACTCCCCAAGGCAAACATTATCCTAAACTTCTATTGTTATTGGCCAGTTCTACCAGTTTTTGAGTTTACACATACATTTCCTCATTCTTAAGCAAAGTGAAAGTGAAAGAGGAGAGTGAAAAAACTGGCTTAAAACTCAATATTCAGAAAATGAAGATCATGGCATCTGGCCCCATCACTTCATAGCAAATGGATGGGGAAACAATGGAAACAGTGAGAGAGTTTATTTTCTTGGGCTCCAAAATCACTGCAGATGGTGACTGCAGCCGTGAAATTAAAAGATGCTTGCTCCTTGGGAGAAAAGCTATGACAAACCTAGACAGCATATTAAAAAGCAGAGACATTACTTTGCCGACAAAGGTCCACCTAAAGAAAGCTATGGTTTTTCCAGTAGTTATGTATGGATGTGAGAGTTGGACTATAAAGAAAGCTGAGCGCTGAAGAATTGATGCTTTTGAACTGTGGTGTTGGAGAAGACCCTTGAGAGTCCCTTGGACTGCCAGGAGATCCAATCCAGGCAATCCTAAAGGAAATCAGTCCTGAATATTCATTGGAAGGACTGATGCTAAAGCTGAAGCGCCAATACTTTGGCCACCTGATGCGAAGAACTGACTCATTTGAAAAGACCCTGATGCTGGGAAAGATTGAAGGCAGGAGGAGAAGGGGACAACAGAGGATGAAACAGTTGGATGGCATCACCAACTCAATGGACATGAGTTTGAGGAAGCTCCAGGAGCTGGTGATGGACAGGGAAGCCTGGTGTGCTATAGTCCATGGGTCGCAAAGAGTTGGACACAACTGAGCAACTGAACTTATTCTTAACCATTGTGCTATCTCATTTAGTTGTCATAATGGCCCTAGAGTCTAGAAAGCAGCTTTTTAAAAATCATTCCCATTCTACAGATGAAAAAACTGAGCTATCTGCAGCCACTTAGTAACTGCCTTCAGGCCCCAGCCAGTGTAATGGTTTTAACCCAGATCCTTGGGGCTGGTTGTCTGCAACATCCCCTATCTCCTCATCACCCAAGCCTGGATTTCTGCTATGAAACTCAGAAGCACATTAAAAGTTCAGGGATGTTTGCATGAACAAATATCCTGGGCCCTGCCTGGTTCACTGCTTCCTCTCGGAGGCCTTATGGCAGCCCTGCTAGGGGATCAGAGAGCAGAGGCCCACTTCAAAGTCTTTGCACTTGCTTTCCTCTCTTTTGGGAGCAGCGTCTCTTCCCCAGACACCAGCCTGGCCTCCTCCTTTGCTGCTCCAGTGGCACCTTCTGGACAAGGCTTCCCCCAGCCCTGAACCCTCATCTAAATAACGCACCCATTCATCTTCATCCTCTCTTTCTGGGGGTGCTTAGTACACTTGACACCATACTCTACATATGTGTTTTTCCATTGCCTGTCTCCTGCCGCTAGAATGTATGTGCCACAAGGCAAAATGCTCTTTGGATTACTGCTGTATTCCCAGGGCCCACACGTATGTGGCCCACAGTAGACAGGAAAGCTTGAGTGGAAGGAGGAGTTCACCAGCACAGAACTTCACCAGAATGCAAGTGGCCTCCATGAAGGAAGGACAAGTCGAATTTGAATTCACCACTTTGCTAAGAGTGGCAGTGCCTGGCCTTCAGCCAGAGTCTGGTCTTTAGCCGAGACAAAGACCGGAGGTTGGCCAGGAAGTCAGGGATACCCGCCCCCAGGCCTCTCTAGCTGCTAATGTGGCCCTCCTCCAGTGTCCCCAGCCAGCCAAGGTGCCCCGCCTGAGAGCATCAGAGGGGAACCAGCCCACACATTGTCAGAGGTGACAATGGGGCTCCTGTGTGCCGCGGGCGGTTGGAGAGGGCACGGACTCAGGCAAATGAGGCGTCAGTCCATCAGGCGCACACAGATATAGAGGCGTGCGGGTGGTCTGGGCTCGGCTTCCACCTCAGTGCTTGCCAGCATGGAGGCCCACCTCAGGCAGCTCAGCCTGGGCAGGGGGCCCAAGGGGGCTGGGGGACAGACAGGCCCTGGCTGAGCTGCAGGAGCTGGCCCTGAGCTGGTTCATGGAGACACAAGCCCCCTCATTCTGCAGAACGGAGCCCTGCCCCCTGGTTTCACGGATTCATCACTCGCAAGTAAGGCTGCCCCTGTCTACACACCCAGCATGGCCGATAGCCCCTCAGGGCCGAAAAAATGGTCTGGGACCAGATTGGTCCCTGCCCTCTTCATGGGGGAGGCAGGGACCCCAGGAGGTGGTGGATGGGGAAGCAGACTTAGGAGCACCAAGTTCTCTGATGGCTGCTTCTGTGGGCAAGGTGGGTGAAGGCATTGGCCCACCACTATGAGTTTGCTGGGGCTGCCAGGTTGTCAGTAAAACAGAGCGGGGGGTGGGGGTGGCAGGCCGGATCAGAATGCATCAGGCCAGCTCTGAATATCTTGATGGATTACTAGGGGTGCTGTTTCATCTATCATCCAAACCAGAACACTGTTAGTAAGTGGAGAATTTACTAGACCTGTTTTAAGTGGGAACTGTCCCAGGCAACCCTGAATATACAGTTACTCTAGGAGTAAATGCCAAAATGTGGGGGCTGGCTTTCTGATTGGGGTGGGTCTCCAAGCTGCCAAAGCACTTGCTGAAGGAATGACAAATGCGTCCAGCCTTTGGGTCCTCCCAGCCCAGCACTTAGCATTGAACCAGGGCCAGCTTCACCGGCATCAACTCGTGTTATAACACGGGGCCCTTTGCTCAGAAGGGCCCTATTCTTGGCTGAATACACTGCAGTCCCCATGTTGAAATTCTTTTTACTGAGAGGCTCCAGGTTTTCATTTAGTACTGAACTCTGCAAAATTTGTAGTCGATCCTGCATTGAGCAGGCACTCAGTATTTGGTGAATAAGTGGGTGAGGAACTATTTGGTCTATGTACTGCCAAATCAGAAGATAGCTGGAATTTTCTACCATGCCTCCAGAATACTTGGCATAATTTAGCAGTATCCATAGCTGCCTGGGGTTGAAGGGGATGTGCAAGGGAGGAAGATGAGAACCTAAGAGTTGCTATCATGGTCAGGCTCCAGATATAATAGCACCTTCTCCCTGCAGAAACTCTTGTGCAGTACACATCCTGCACAACTGTGCAGCAATTGTACACGTTGCTGTGCACAGCAGCCCTGAGGCAAGGATCCACAAAACTGAAAATCTCCAGCTATGGAATCCTTCTTGCTATAGTGCTATTCAGGTGAAAAGGGGAAGTAGCTATTGTGCTCAGTGGTAAGGCTGTAAGTGGGGCAATGTACGTGACTTCAGGACTCCAACCCAGAGCCAGACTGAGTCTTGAATTTGCGTGACTGAGCCCAGACAGGCCACAGAACCAGCCGAAGTTCTGAGGGATTTCTCTATAAAGGTCTGGAGGTCTCTGCTCTGGGTCTGGGGCATGGCTGGCAGGGACTCTGAGGCGGGTCTGACAGGCTACACCTGCTGCTATTGAGGGGACCCAGCCCTGGCTAATGGCATGTCCTCTGCCCAGGCAGACAGAGCAGCTGCTCAGGGACAAAGCTCTTGGCTCCTTCCTCATCCGCCTCAGTGACCGGGCCACCGGCTACATCTTGTCCTACAGGTAAGAGAGGAAGCCCTCTGCAAAGGGCGGGCAGGCAGGCTCTCGCTCCCATAAGCCAGCCTTGCAGATAAGCTCCAAATCTCCACCAGCCCACACTGCTGGGATTTCCTCCGGCCCTCACTCCTTGACTCCCTCACTCATCCAACCATGTCCAGCAGGCATTCTGAGCAGCGCTGGCCATATACTAGGAGAAGCCTCTGCCTTCAAGGGGGTGAGTCAGAGGGGTGGGTAGGGGAGAACCTCCTCCTGATGGAAGACTGGGGAAGATTCACAGAGGTGAACTTTGAGTCCAGGATAGAAGGAAGAAAGCAACTTGCTGGGCAGGAAAGGAGGTGGGATTGGGATTAGGAAGGCATTTCCAGTAGATTAAACTGCATGTGCAGAAGAGAGACAAGGCAGACTAAGGTGCTGGGGACCCCACGAGTTGCTGGGTGCAGAAGGATGCATGGTCCCAGTAGGACGCATGGTCCCAGTGGAGCAGTGTCTGGAGAGGAGGGCAGGGGGCAGCTCAGGATAGCCTTGGATGCTGGGCTATGTCCGTAGACAATGATGGGTCATCAAGTCAGACAGGTTTTGCAAGGAAGCTGCAGGCATCCTATGGAAGGAGGACTCAAGACAGATACTGGAGGTATGGGGGCAGTGGGGACCACAGAGGGGTGAGGTCTGGGCTCAATGATGAAATCTAGACTAGCGTAAGGCAGTGGTCCTAGAGACGAGGAGACAAGATAGGCAGGATGAAGTCAGAGGTGGTGATGTCAGAGCCTGACCCAAGAGTAGGTTGCGAGGGGGAGGCAGAAAAGAAAGAAGTTCCCCCTGCCACCAACCCCTAGTTAGGGAGGGAGGCAGGCTGGGGCTCCAGGAAACTCTCAAAGGTCTCAGATTCAGATTCAAAATTATCATCTATTCTGACTGTCCCAGTTCAAATCTTGACCTTGTGCAAGTTACTTTGCCTCTCTGCACCCATGTTTCCTCATCTGTAAAATGGTAATATTGCAGTATTTACTTCATAGAATTGTTGAATGGGTTTGATGAGTTTAGACCTTTAAAAGTGCTGGTACAGTGTCCAGAACATAGTAAATATATAAATGTTACTTGTTGCTGCTGCTGCTGCTGCGTCACTTCAGTCGTGTCTGACTCATGTGACCCCATAGATGGCAGCCCACCAGGCTCCTCCATCCATGGGATTTTCCAGGCAAGAGTACTGGGGGTGGGGTGCCATTGCCTTCTCCGTTTGAAATATACAAACTCAGCAGTTTTCAATGTCTTTTCAGCATCAGGCCTTTTTAAAAAATTATTATTATTCAAACATGATCTTGGGTGGAATGCCAACTCATTAAAGAGATAAAAGTAGGCTTCCTCGCAGATACACAAATAGACCAACAAATCCAGAAACAGCCCCCCACACTTCATTTACCTGATTTGCAACAAATGTCCACTGTAGTTCAGGGCTGAGGGATGAGGGTAGGCTGGTCTTTTCAATAAGTGGTGTGGGAGCAATTGGATATCCAAATGAAAAAAATGACCCCTACCTCACATCATACACAAAATTTAAATAATTCTAGATGGATCATAGACTCAAGTGAGAACAGCAAAACAATGTACTTATAAAGGAAAACATGGGAAACATTTTTTGTGATCTTGTGGTAGGCAAAGATTTCTTAAACAAGACCCCAAAGTACTGACAGAGAAGCTTAACAATTGAGTTTCTTAAAATTGAGAACTCTTATTAGTCCAAAGATACCATTCTGTGAATAAAAGGACAAGCCACAGTGCCAGAGAGGTTTTGTATTGTAATACACACACCTAATAAAGGATTCATATCAAGAATATATGAAGAACTCTTGCAAATCAGTAAGACAAAGACAACACAGGCAAAACAGAGGTACCCAAAAGGGCAGTTCAGCAGCTTTAGTGATCAGGGAAATAGAAACTAAAACCACAGTCAACGACTGGTTACAGTAGAAGGAGGCTACGAAACAGTCTGTGAAGACACAGAGCAACTGTAACTCTCATACTTGGCAATGAGTTTAGAAAACAATTTGTCAAACTCTGCTAAAGCTAGGCATAAGTGTGTCCTAGACCCACCAACTCTCCGTCCTGGGATTTCTCAGGGTTTGATGAGTTTAGACCTTTTGCTGAATACATATATTCAGCAAAAACCATGTACAAGAATGTTCAGAGTAACCTCATTTATAACAGCCCAGATATGGAAATAACCTAAATGTCCATCAGCAGAATGGATACATTGTAGATATTTAAATTAAATGGAATACTACCTGTCAGTGGGGGAAAAAAAGCTAATTCTACATGTACATGAAAAAAATATGATTCTATTTATGTGAATTTCCATAATGAGCAAAACTGATCTGTGACGATGGGGGTCAGGGTGATGGCTACTCTGGAAGGGGCCATAAGGGAATCTTCTGGGGAGCTGGAAATATTGTCTGTTTTCCTCTCGGTGGTGGTTACATGGGAAATACATTGAGCAGCACAATTAAGATGTGTGATTTACCCTTATTATTTAGTTACTAAGTCGTGTCTGCCTCTTTGTGAGCCCACAGACATTTCTGGGACCCCATGCAACCCCACCAGGCTCCTCTGACCATGAGATTTCCCAGGCAAGAATACTGGAGTGGGTTGCTGTTTCCTCCTCTGGGGATCTTCCCCACCTAGGGATTGAACCTGCAGTCTCCTGCATTGGTAGGCAGATTCTTTACCACTGAGCCACCAGGGAAGCCCAATACTCTTCCACAAAAAAGGAAAATGAAGAGGGTGGGACTTTACAGGCTGGGGGAGATGGGAGCTGGAATTCCATCTTTTCCACCTGGCCGGAATTCAGGTGAGAGGAGTGAGGCCGAGGTGTGCAAGTGTGGGGTCGGACCTCATCTTCAAGACAGAGGTTTTATTTATCATGGACATTTTGGTATTAATCTTGACTTTCTAAAATAATTGCATAATTAGTTGTCCTGATTACTGAATTTCTGTCATCCCTTTACATTTTGCATCCAAGCCCCAAGCTGAGTGCTTCACTTCCCCTGCTCTTTCCTCCCTGATTGATGCTGCAGGGGAAGGGGGGTGGGGGATGGAGGGGTGGGGTGGGGGGTTGAAACCCCACTCCCTAGCTCCCCATCACCTGCAAGGCTGGGCTTGTTGGATGTCAAGTCCTACTTTCCAGAGGGGCACATCAAGGCCCCAGAGGGCAGCATGGCCCCGGGTCAGCTCCGGCCCTGGGCCAAGGCAGAGCTGCCGGTTGTCCTTGTGTTGCAGGGGCAGTGACCGCTGCCGGCATTTTATCATCAATCAGCTCCGAAACCGGCGCTACCTCATCTCAGGGGACACCCAGAGCCACGGCACCCTGGCAGAACTCGTGCACCATTACCAGGAGGTGCAGTTTGAGCCCTTTGGGGAGACCCTGTCTGCTGCCTGCCCCCGGGTAGGTACCCCTCTTTCCTGGAGGTGGGGTGGGTTGGGGGATGGGGCAGAGTGCCCAGGCCAGGGGTGTCCACCACTGGACCACATGCCTTTCTTTGCCTTCTCTATTTCCTGCCACCCACAGGCACTCAGTGCAGGGTCCTGGGAGAAGGAGACAGCGTTCTAGCTGAGGTCTGGGGCCTGGTGGGGATGTTTCTGGCTCTGGCCAGCCAGGGGTGTATGACCACACACTTGCTGTGTCTCCACCACCCCCAGATGGAGGACAATGATCTCTATGACGCCATCACCCTGGGCCTCCATCAAACTGATCCTAGCCTGGAATACCCACCAGAGAAGGCCAGCAGCCCCCCTGCCTCTCCAAAGCCCCAGGTCTCCTTCCTCCACAAAAGGAGGAGCCTGGATGCAAGTCCCTGGAATCTCTCTGAGGAAGAAAGCATGGAGGTGAGGATTCTGGGCCACTGAGGGTCAGGGTTGCTAGACCAGGAATGTGGGTGCCACGCTCAGAGTCAAGCCTGGAGCGGCCACTCCAGCCAGCCCTTCAGGCTGCAGAAGCTGACTGCAGGCCCTCTGGGAGAGGAGGGCCCAGTTTGGAATCACCCAGTGGTTCACCCATGCCTGCCTCTGCTAGCTGGGTTTGGTTCAAACCTTGGCTTGGCCTTTCTGGCTGAGTGACTTTGGTCAAGTCACATAACCTCTGAGTCTCAGTTTACCAATCCTGAGGTTCCACTGAGGCTTGAATGAGGGAATGGATATACAATGTCTGAAAAAATCCCCTTGTAACTATGCAGTGGGGTGCCTGTGAGTCAATACTTTATTGTCCGTAGCATTTTTGCAGGAGGGACTCACGGAGACTTTTTTTTTAATGTATATCAGATCACAGAATGTCGAGGGCTTCTCCTCTGGTTTAAAATAAAATCTGAAAGCTTCACCAGGGTTCACAAGAGCCTCCTCCAGGGGCCCTGCTCCCTCTCCTCGTCCTTCACTTTTCTCTAACCTCACTGGCCTTTGGATCTTCCTTAAACACACCAACCTTGTTCCCACCTCAGGGCCTTTGCACTTGCTGACCCACTGCCTGGAATACTCTTCCCACCAGATGCCCACATGGCTGCTACACTCGCTGCATGCCATTCTCTGCTTAAATGCCCTCTCCTCAGAAAGGACCACCTAAACTCTGGAAAATATCCTGTCTCCCACCTGCCATTGTACTGATCCCATTCCTGAGCTTTGTTCTTCTTCATGGTACTGATCATGAGCTGACAGTATATTATCTTGTGATACACTATTATATGGGGGTGAATCTGCCTGCCAATGCAGGAGACGCAAGAGATGCAGGTTCGATCCCTGGGTCGGGAAGATCCTCTGGAGAAGGCTATGGCAGCCCACTTCAGTATTCTTGCTGGGAAAACCTGATAGGCAGAGGAGCCTGGTGGACTACAGTCCATAGGGGTGCAGAGAGTCAGACATGACTGAGCGACTGAGCATGCATGCTATTATATCATGTATTACATCAACCACATTAAACAAAAACAGCGTAGTATGTTGCCCATCTCCAGGTTAGAATGTAAACTTCCAAGAGGTGGTCTTGCTCATTATGGAGTCCTTGGCACCTGGGACAGTGTCTACACAGTTCCTACTAAATATTTGTTGAATAAATACACAATTGATGGACTTGAGGGTAGCCCATTCTGAAGGTGAAGGGAGCAGTAAGTGAGAATACAGAGGTCTCTCTGGGGGACAGGAGGGAGAGGAACAGGACAGGATGATCTCCGGTGGGAGACAGAGCTCACAACCCCTGACCTTAAATGCCAATGTAAGGACCATACTCAGGAGTCCTAGAACATGAAGCTGGCAGGGACCCCAAATGTCCACCAACCCCTGCATATAATGGTCAGGTAAATGAGTCCAAGGCCAGGGGCCTCAGCTTCTCTGAGCGAGCTTCATTTTAGCTGAGGGCAGCCTGGTGGAAGGGTAATCTTTCAGAAGTTCTGTCCCTCTCTCCAGGCCCCTGTCAAGGCGCCCCCCCTCCCGGAGAGGAGAGCTTCCCTTCTGAGCAACTCTTTTGGAGGCTCCAACAACATCATCTACGCAGACCTGAGAAAGATGAACCAGGCCCGGCTAGGCCTGGGCACGGATGTATCCGGCTGGCAGGGGCCAGTTCCAGGTGGCAGCCAGGCCTGTTCTCCAGGCAAGGAGGCCCCAAGAAAACTTTCAGATGGAAGCCAGAACAAGCCTGATGGCCCAGGACCTGCCCTCTCTGGGCTGAGCCCAGACCAGGGCCCTAGGGTGTCTCCCACTTCTTGGGGCCTCCTTCTGCCTTCCAGCTCTGAGGCCTCAGGATCCTCAGGGGCTACTTGGAGCAAGGGGTCTCCAAAACTGAGCTGTGGGGCCCAGCCCTGCTCCCAGAGCAGTTGTACAGACACCTACGAGTCCATCTGGACAGAAGACCTCCCTGAGGACGCCAGGGATGTGCCACGCCGGGAAGGCGGCAGTGCCTATGAGCAGACTGCAGTCTGCTGGGGGGCCCAGCCAGGACCCCCTATCCTGGGATGAGCCCCACATACAGCAAGCTTTCTGGGTTCACGGACTGTGGTTATGAGAGGATCTTGGGGGTCCCAGAACTCCCCAGAGCCCAGACACACCTATGAACAAATCCCAGGAGCAAGCAGCCAGGAGCAAGGAGGCTGGATGGACACACAAATCCAAGCAGCCAGGAGCAAGGAGGCTGGACAGACACACAAGGTGGGCTCCAGGGTGGGGCGGGTGGCTGCCAGCCAGCAGGGCTGCTGGTGAAGGAGGGAACCTGTGGCCCTCAAACACGGGTGGGTCAGGTCAGCACCACACCCACAACTTCCCAGCCCTGACTTCTGCTTGGAGAAGGTGGGAGAGGCAGAGGTTAGGATGTAAGATGGGAACTTTCAGGCCCTTCTGAAGTCTTTCTCTGGGGCAGGACTCCTGCCACTGCAGGGGTCTCAGAGCCTCAGAGAGGTGGACAAGGACCCTGGCTCCAGGTTTGACTTGCTTTGTCCTTTTTCATGGCTCAGGCACTCCTTACCCAGGTGGCTTTGGGCAAAATAGTTTCCCATGCAACTAAGATCACCAGATTCAGCAAGATAAAATACAACACACCCAGTTAATCTGAATTTCAGATAAACAATGAGTAATGTTTTTAGCATAGTTACCAGAACTGCAATTATTCCTTATTTATCTGAAGTTCAAACTTAGCTGGGCATCCTGTACTCTTATTTAGCATCTACCCAGGATCTAGCTCCATTTCCTCATCTGTAAAATGGGCTGGTCCTGTGCTCTATCCAGGGGTGGTTGCCCGGGAGATAATGCTAGCCATCCCCATGTGCTCAGGATACAGCCCAGAGACAGCTGCCAATAGATAACTGTTATTCCTGGGGGTTTCTGACTAAGAAAGGAGAAAGGGGGAGCAAAGACCAGGAGGATGAGGGAGGGGGTCAGAGTTCCCAGGGAGGCAGAGGAACCCTCCTAAGGGTTCACCCCAGTGTACTTGCCTGTACCTGGAGCCGATGAGCCAGGAGAGCCTCCTCCCCAAGACGGCAGCCTCAGATCTCCAGCATGTGCTGACCTCCTCTCCCGGCCTGAACAGTAAAACCCTGAGCTTGCAGATGAAAGGCCTTCACCAGAAGTTCTGCCAGCTCCTCCCTCAGGGCAGAGTTGTACCCTCATACCCCAGGACAGGGTACTCCCCTGGTTCAAGACAGCCTTTGAGGTCCTGACTTGCAGGACCACAGATCCTGCCTGTGGACAGTCCTTCTAAGAACTACATAAGCCATATCCCCCATCTGCTCCTCCTCCGGCTGCTAAGTCCTTCTGGGTCCTGAAAGCACCATATATACCCCATCCTACCTAGGGCATGGCTGAGGCAGAGAGGGCTGGGGTGGGGACCCTCAGAGACCCAGTGAAGGAAGGGGGGCAAGAGAAAGCGAGTCCTTCACCCAAGCCAGAGGGCTGGAGTTTCTGGCACTGTGAGGGGCTGTGGAGCAGTTAGCCATCTGCATTCCAACCTGGCCTTTCTCTGGCCTTGGGCCCCAGCTCCCAGCCCCTGTGGGGGGGACCCTCTGAGCCTGGCTCTCCCTGCCCTGTCCCAGGACCCAGGCTCCAGCATCCTATTCTTCCTTGCAGCCTGACAAGCTCCGGGAGGCTCTTCTTCACAGACAAGAAGCACAAACCCTGAGGAGGCCTGGCTTCCAGTGGTCCATCAGCGGGATTTCTGGGCCGGGGCCACACCAGGGGTTGTTGGGAAGCTCTCAGCTTGTTTGAAGGCACCCCTTGGACCCTCAGACCCAACCAGCCTGCTTTGGAACCAGCCTCCGAGACAGCCTAGGTGCCCACCAGCAACAGGATGGGAGGGGACCTTCCAGTCTCCTGCTGCTCAGGACTGAGTCCCACTCACCACCCCGGGGACGTCACGGCCTGAGAGGACGGGGCCCCAGCCAAAGGCAGGGGTGAGCTCCCCCTGCTTCCAAGATGAGCAGGCTGGGGAGTCCTGGACGACTGATGGAGCTGGCCTCCCACCACTGAACACTTACTGAGCATGGGACAGGCCCTGTGGCATGGCTGGCATCTTAGCTGAGTGATGTCATACAGTTGCTCCAGAGACCAAAACCAGTCCCCCTCATTGTGGCCCTATCAGAGAGTGGGGGTGGGAAGTAGCAGCAGAGTGCTACCTCAGAGGGGATGGTTCTAACCCTGGGGCAGCTGAGCTCCTGGGGGCCATCCCTCTGGCCCTCTCCACCCCCCACCTTTATGCGGGCCTCATAATGCAAGCTGGGCAGACCCTGGTCTGACCCTTTTGCTGCAGATGAGTGGGCAGGGTGGGGGGGCGGGGAGGGACAGAGAACCAGAGAGGAGCAGCAACCTACCTGAGGCTGCAGTCAGCCAGCCTGGGCACCGCTGGGCGGTTTCTGGAGTCAGTCAGCGGGTGCTTGCTGGCCTCCCTATATAACCAGGTCATCCTCATCTGTGATCCACCTCCAGCCAGTGGTGGTCTTTAGGGGTGGCTCTCAGACTCCTCCTAATGCAGGCCCAAACCTGGCCGGCTGCCTGGGCTCAGCCTGGGCACTGCTGGGCGGTTTCTGGAGCCAGCCAGTGGGCACCCGCCGGCCATCCCTATGTGACTGGTCACCATGGACCCAGCCCCGTGCCTGATACAAACGTTCACTGGAATGGCTCTCACTATGAGGGATGTGGAGATGATTTTTCATCCAACATCGGCTCTTCACAGAGCTCCCTAGGATCTGGGGCACAGATATGTCTCCTCCCAAGGACACAAGCACTGAAATAAAGTTGGTGCCGAAGGTGGGAAGGCAGCGCTTAACCTCAAGAGGTGAGGTGCTCATGGGGAGATTTCAAGGAGAAAAGGGATCAACAAACACAGAGAACATGAAAGTGTTTTACTATCAGGAGTTCACAAATCTGTGGACAGCACACACCACTGAGGATTCCACGTCGTCGGGGAGGGCGGATGGGGTGGTGGACAGGGGCCGAGTCCTTGCACCCACGGTTCCCACAGCTTCACATTGGGAAGGGCTGGGGAGAAGGAACAGACGGGCCCGGGGGTGCAGCCCAGCTGTGGGCTCTAGAGAAAGATTGCATAGCTTGTTACACCTTGTCCTCTTTTTGTTTTTCCATTGCCCTGGGCAACCCGGGTGCCTGCCTAGCACTTGGAGAAGTCAGCACCCCAGCCCTGTTAGGGGTTCCTCCTCCCCCTCCCACTGGGGACATTTCTGATGGGAGCAGGGAAGGTGGGGGAACAGAGGGAGAGCCTGGGAAGGGCCCTGCTCCTCACATCCCCCTTCCCTGGTTAAGGTTTTTTTTTTGCTGAAAGGGCCAAAGAAGTGTTCGTGGGTGTAGACCACAGAGGCCACAGCTCCGCTCCTGGGGAGCCTGGAGGCCACACTCGTGCAGGCACCTGGCCGGATGGTCGGCTTCTGATCACTGTCCTCAGATCCGGATGTGGAAAGTGCTGGAAAGAAGGAAAGAGCAAGAAGGGGTGAGCAGCTCTGGACCTGGTGGGTAAAGGTCCTCTCAGAAAGCCAACCAGGCCCCGCGTCCAACCCTGGACAGTCCCTCTGAGAGGACGCAGAGTTCATGAATAATCCACACGAGGGAACGAAGGCCTGGAGGGCCAGCCATGCCTGCGCGTCCAACCCCACTCAACCAAAGGGCCCCCAGGTCTTATCCTTCCCCGAGAGTCCAGCCCTGCTGGGGACAGCGGGCTCACCAGGCACACGCTGAGGGCAGCTGGGCCTGGAGCCTGACCTGCCTCCTGGGCCGCACAGGGCCTGCGGCACCACTGCTCTTAGGAGTGGTGGGGTCTCAGCCTCATGGGGTCTCCCGGCTGCAGCCCCCATGAGGCCCACCCCACCCAAGCCAGCCCCTTGGAGCCGCACCTGAGGAAGTCCGGGGCCTTGGCGATCATGTCCTCAAAGTCTGCGAAGCCCAGCTTGCCATCACCGTCGAGATCGGCCTCTTCGATGACCTTGTCACACACCAGTACCACCTCGTCCTCGTCCAGCTCCGACTTAGTGAGCCGGGCTAGCGTCAGCTGCAGGTCCTCCTTGCAGATGAAGTTGTCTGTGTTGAAGTCTGCAGGGAGGGGGTGGGGACACTCAGGCCACTCTCCTCCAAGCTGGTCACACCAGACACCTCCCCGTGCACCCTCTGGGGACACTGGATCCTGCTCTTCAGCCAACTGGGACCAAGGGGGCTCACCCACAAGGCACCTCTGGACACCACGTTCAACAAACCCACATTCACCATCTGCACAAACCCCCAGCACGACGGCAAGCACAGACTTAGCCTGAGATGGTTGGAATGTTCAAATCTGAGGCTTCCTGGGAACATGAGACCCAGGCCAAATGGCCCTCCTAGCTTTGCCCCACAGTAGACTTTGTGTTCCCTCTAGAGCTAAAGAAACCAAGGCCCAGACTGGCCAAATCACTGAATCAGGGTCAGATGTCTGCTTGGAGGGGCAGCTGAGATGCTGACCAGGGCCTGGTTGATGCTAAGACCCACATTTTCTAAACTGCACCACTTGCCTCTGGCCCCTAGCCAGACAAGGAGGCCAGGAGACTCAGAAGGCCCTCAGAGAAAGGCCCCAGGCCTGGCTTCAAAGAGCAGGGAATGATTTGATTCTAATCCTTGGCACAAGGTACTACTGCTGCCCACAGCCCAGCAACATGTCCAGAGGGCCGAGCCACACAGGCTCATAGAGGGAATGCGAACACCCTTCTGCCTGCTTTTCAACCCAACTATCAACTCTTTCTTCGCCTGTGCTGTTTCTTCCACCTGGAGGGCACTCCCCAAGTATCTGTGTAACAGACTCCATCAAGTTTTAGCTCAAACCCCTCCTCCTGGTTGGTTGGGAGCCGGGGAGGAGGTGGGGGGTGGTGCTTCCTAGACATAAGGGGCTCCTCTTCCCAACTGGCCCAACCCTAGCATCAGTGGTAGTGATGAAGAGCACAATGTAAGCACTTCAGGCTCCATCTCATTTAACTTTCACCACAAGCCTTTTCAGTGGGTACAATTAGAACCCTCACAATACAGATGAAGAAACAGGCTCAGAAAGGACAAATGACTTGAGGTCACGTCCCTGCTCAGTGTGGGACCCCAGAGCCCAGGCTCTTGACTGGGCACCCTCCATGGCACATCCCCACACTGGCCTATGATGGGGCACTGGGGCAGGCACAAGATAGGATACTTCTCTGCCCTCTGGTGGTGCCTCTCTGTAGGGTTGTGGGGAACCCTTTGCCCATTCCATATGAGGACACTAAGGTCAAGGGAGTAGGTGATCCTTGCTAGAGGTGAGGGCCCAGTTCCCCCCAGCACCAAACCCCAGGTCCCCAGTTGCCTTTCTCCATTCTGCACCCCCATCCAGGGAGGTTGGGGAGCCCTGGTTCTCCCTTCACTTGTCCCCATGCCTGCCTGGCTTCCCCGTGAGCCCTGCACTTCCCTCTCTGGCAGACGATAGCCTTTCCCAGGAGCAGTGTCCTGGGGTCCAGCATTAAGGGGACGATGGGTGGAATGTGAGAGGTTTTTTCCTTGAACCTTGTGGGTGTAGTTTGTGGAGAGTAGATAAGGTGGATATCATGCCTCTGCTGTGCAAATACAACGTGGGTGCAGAGATGTATGTAGACGAAAGTTCCCTGAAATAAACAGGACAACTAGAAAATGAAAAAACAGCCCAGTGGACCCCACTGCCTTGGGATCTCCTGGCTGACCAAAGATGCAGGGGACATGAGGTTTGTCCGTGGCTCCTCTTTTCCAGGACGGGGTTCCAACCCCTCCTTGGGCTTCAGAGTTCCCTTCTGAGCACTGTCTGAAGGTTTGACACCAGTCCCTGTCCTCTGGAGCAGAAACCAAGGGCTTCATGGGTGCTTGGCGCCCTCTGGTGGCCAGTAGGATAATGGGTCCTGGGCTGGGCTGGGCTGGGCGGGGTGAAATGAGGTCACCCCATCTCTGGCAGCAGTTGCTGGAGTTGGGGTGGGGGAACCAAGGAGCCTACCTCTCAGCCCAGCCTCACCACCTGCAGAGGCCTCCTCTCCAGAACTCTGGCCTCTGCCAGTCTAGCTCCTCCAATTCACACCTCCAGGATGCTGAGAGATCTTTTGAGAACACAGGGCTGCCTGGCCTCACCTGAAGCCCCATAGTAACCCCCAAACTCCTTGGCTGGCTCCTCAAAATCCCAGCCACAATGACCTCTCCAGACTTAACTGTGCTCCTCCCACCACGGTCGTCTCCCTGTCAGCTCCCCCAAGCCCTGTGCTGCGTGCTTCCCGAGTTCTTTATAGGCCGCTCCCTCTCCCGGGCATGCCCACCCGCATTCTCCTGTGAACAACTCCAGGCCCTGCTGAGAGGCCGCCACGTGTGAACTCACCTCATGCTAACTGCCCACTCGCCCTCTTCTGATCTCAGGACCCTACAGGTATCTCTCATGTGCAAGCTGTCCCCTCTTCAAAGTGTTCTTGGTATCCCCAGGGTGGGAACCAGCAATAAACAGCTGGCCTATGGAATGCCACTGCCACACAGCTTCACAGCCCCTGCTCCAGGCCCAGGTTACCGTAGATCTTGAAGGCGTAGCTGGCCTTGAGATCGCGGGGAGCCGACTCACAGAGCACAGAGAACATGTCAACAAAGTCATTGAAGGTGAGGTTCCCCTCACCATCCTCAGAGAAAGCCTCCACGATCCTTTCCTTGAAGGGATTCTCCTGAAGAAAACAACCACAGCAGTCACCAGGGTGCGGGTTCACTGGGAGGACCCTGGAGCCCATCTGTTATGACTCTGTGACCTAACCCCTCTGGGCCTCAGTTTCCCCATCTGTAAAATGGGAATAATAATCACATCTACTTAATTGGGTTGTGAGAGGGTTAAATGAGTTAAAAATAAGGTGTTGGTACAAGGCCTGGCACATCATGAGAAATGCCAGGCTGGATGAGTTACAGGCTGGAATCAAGATAGGCATAAGAAACAAAAACCACCTCAGATATGCAGATGACACGCTAATGACAGAAAGCGAAGAGGAATTAGAGAGACTTGATGAGGGTGGAGGAGGAGAGCGAAAGGCTAAATATTAAAAACTAAGATCATGGCATCTGGCCCCAATACTGCACAGCAATAGAAGGGGGAAAGGTGGAAGTAGTGACAGATTTCCTCTTCTTGGGTTTCAAAATCACTGCAGATGGTGACTGCAGCCATGGAATTAGAAGACAACTGCTTCTTGGCAGGAAAGCAATGACAAAGCTAGACAGTGTGTTGAAAAGCAGAGACATTACTCTGCCAACAAAGGTCTGGATAGTCAAGGCTATGGTCTTCCCAGTTGTACTGTTGTGAGAGCTGGACCATAATGAAGGCAGAATGCCAAAGAATTGATGCCTTTGAACTGTGGTGCTGGAGAAGACTCCTGAAAGTCCCTTGGAAAGCAAGGAAATAAAATCAGTCAATCAAAGGAGATCAATCCTGAATATTCACTGGAAGGACTGATGCTGAAGCTCCAGTATTTTGGTTGTCTGATGCAAACAGAAGACTCATTAGAAATATCCCTGATGCTGGGAAAGATTGAGGGCAGGAAGAGAAGAGGGTGTCAGAGGATGAGATGGCTGGACCGCATCACCTATGCAATGAACATGAATTTGAGCAAACTCTGGGGGATGGTGAGGGACAGGGGAGGCCTGGCGTGCTGCAGTCTATGGCATCACAACGAGTCCAGACACAACTGGGCAACCGAACAACAGCAGCAACAAGGCCCAGCCCTAGTGAGAGCTCTACAAGTGTCATGTTCTGATACATTGTTCAGATGAGCAGGAGGAGCTCAGCAGAGCCCAGTGTGCCCACTGGAGGCATCGCCTCTTCCAGCAGGAGCAGGGATTAGTCCCATTACCCAGGAGTACATGGAGGCTCCTGCCTTGACATGCAAGAAGAGACAATGTTCCCGAGTCCAAACTCGTACTGCTCACAGCACAAAAGGCCAGTATATCAACAGACGAGTTGCTGGGGCAAGGGCTAGCAACTTTATTCATAAAAGCAGCAAACTGAGAAGATTGCGGACTCATGTCCCAAAGAACCACCCTGCCTGAGTTAGAATTCAGGCTCCTTCTACACTAAAGGGCGAGGGAGTAAAGTGAAACATTTCCTGGTTCCCATCAGCCTCTGGAGTGAGTGAAGTCACTCAGTCGTGTTTGATTCTCGGTGACCCTGTGGACTGTAGCCTACCAGGCTCTGTCCATGGGATTTTCCAAGCAAGAGTACTGGAGTGGGTTGCCATTTCCTTCTCCAGGATCTTCCCGACCGAGGGATCAAATCCAGGTGTCCCACACTGTAGGCAGCCGCTTTACCGTCTGGAGCCACTAGGGAAGTCCGGGAGGGGAGGTGTTAATTTCTTCCCCACTGCAGTCATTCAGTTGGGCCTGGTCAGGATGTTACCTGTGAGCTAAACAAAGATATTTTAGCTTAACGCTCACTACCTGGGAGGCAGGGTTCCCGGAGATGGGCCATTATGTATAATTTAAGCTTAGAGGCAATATCCCTTTAGAGATTAATTTGGAAGATAATATAAAGGTTGTTCCCTACTACTACAGCTCTCAGCTCAGACCAAGATCATGGGAGGCAGAAGTGGGGCTCCAGAGGTTGGATAACTGGGCCGGGATCAGAGAGTCACTCAGATCCCAGGCCAGCAGTCACCCAACTCATATGAATTTTCCTAGGCCCGCCCATAGGGAGGTGAGAAGTTATACCAGTAACTCCTTCCTCTGATCCCAGCTCACTCAGGGCCCATCTCTCCTGGAGTCCTCTACCGCAGCTGGGCCAGCACTGGGCCACTCCACTGTGTGCCCAGTCCAGCAGAGGGGGCTGAGAGACAACCCCATGTTTCCTCCCAAGTGCCTCCTACCCTCGCGTGATCCTCTGAGACTGGGCTCAAGCCCCCACTCTAGGCCAGCCTGGCTGCTTGTCCAGGGCTGAGCCTGTGACTTACTATCCCTCAGGACTGAGGTCACAGCCTGGATACAGGACCCAAGTGGATGCCATGTGAACTCCAACTGGATACCCTGACCCCAGAGTCACACATTTGAGACCTGGAGAGGGGCTATTTGCAAAGACCCACAGCAACGTGCTCTAAAAACCCAAATGCTTTTTCACTATTGAAGTGTACTGTCTGTGTATATTAATAAGCAAGGAACTCAGGAAATGAACACTCTTAGGTCAAGTATATAAACAGTTTGAGGACCAGTAGCATCAGCCTCATCTGGAAGCTTGTTAAAAAAACAGATCCTTGGGCCCCATCCAGACCTACTGAACCTGGAATGGGGTTCTGATAAGATCTCGAGGTGATTCTTGTGCATGTTAGAAGTTTGAGAAGGCATACTATGGATGACTGTGCTGTGAGAGACTACAGCCACGCAAGGAGGAGGCTGGAAGAAAGTTACCTTCAAAAGCAGACACACACAAGGTCTGCCAAGGACAGCAGCTGGGCCACCTAACAAAGGGGTGAGCAGGTGAGTGCGGGCTAACAGGCTGCAGACCAGGAGGCAGCACTAGTCACAGCACCCTGACAGAGCCCCACACACAGGACTCATTTACTCAGATGAGGAAACTGAGGCACGGCGGGGGGGTTCAGCTCAGGTCTAGGTGGCTCTGCTGCCCCGCCATCCGGAGGGGCACACCCCCAGCCCCCCAGCCTCCTCCCGAGCTCGGCCTGGCGGCAGCGGCCACTCATTTACCCGGAGCTCCGGCATCTGGATGATGAGGCTCATGGGCACGTGGACAATGGGGCTCTTCCGGTAGTCCATCGGGACGAGGTTGGGGGCCAGCTCGTGAGAACCGCGCGTGGAGCCTGCAGCGGAAGCACAGAGAAGGGGGCTGGCGGGGATGCAGGCCCTGGGGCCCTCAGAGGCCCAGTGCTGCCCTGTCTGCACCCTACCTCCCCGTGCTGGAGACCCACGTTGGCTAGGAGCCTGGGGAGACCATCTCCCCTCTGCCCACGGGGTATGTATCTGTGAGGAAGGCAAGTTCTGCCCAGACCCGTGCTGATACCCGGATTGGGTCCTGGCATTCCCCAGGAACCCCATGTTTCCTCCCACTTTCCACCACTGCTGCTGCGGCCACTGGCCACCCCCACCCTCAAGGGCCTGCAGTCCCACCTTATTTTTCCCTCTTTAGGCTCTCGTAACAGTCTATGTGCCAGGCATGTCACCTCTTTCATCCTCCTACAACCGTGTGGACAGGTGCACAGTGACCACAGTTTACAGCTCAGCAAATTGAGGCCTGAAGACGTTAAGGGTGACTGGTCTACCACCACACAACTAGGAAGTCTCAGTGACTACGGCTGGAATCCAGGACCGGAAATCCAGAGCAGAAGCTCGTAACGCCCCCCTCCCCACACCATTTCCATGCTCGCCACTCCTGACCTGCTGAAAACCTGGCCCAGGTTGCTACCGCCCCAAGCTAGGCCCCGAGGGTTGCTGGTCTCTGCAAGAGCTTCCAGAAACCCTCAAATCCTGGGACGCCCCTGAGCCTGGGCCACCCACAGCCTCTCTCCAGCTGGGACCTGTTGGGATGGAGCCCACTGCCCTGGGCCTGGCCCTTCTCGGTGATGGGTTGAGTCCCCAGCTCCCTCCCCATCCTCCCGCCTGGCTGAGGAATCCCTGGAACACAAGCCCGCCTCCATGTTGTGTGGACCCTCAGAGTGCTGCCAGATGGGGGCATAAGTGTCAGGGGCATTGACTGGGAGGCCGTGGTAGGTAACCTGCCCAAGGTGAGGCCAGGGTTGCAGAGGCCTGGATTGAAGGGGCCCATATTTCCTGGGGCCCATCTGCCCTGCTATCCGCAAAGCCAGAGCAACCTTGGTCTTCTTCTAAGCGGCCTGACCCAGTGACACACTCCTAGGCCCATCCTTAGCAGGCCCTTCAGCATAGCCCAGTCCCCCACCAGGTTCCACCCAACTCTTGTTGCCCGGCTGCCCAGCCCGCTCCATCAGAGCAGCTAACTGCTTGTCCAGCATGCACACACAGTGTCAGCCACTGTTCAGCAAGTGCTCACTCCGTGCCCAGCTCTGGGCTAATCCTGTGTGCACTGCTCTACAGTGAGTCCCCAACACACGAACCTTCAAGTTGTGAACTTTTAAAGACACAAACGTCTGTTCCCATGTCCAATCACCTTGGTTCACGAGACCGCTGTATACTGTCACACGTGTGCATCCCCTACAAGTGGTTGTGCGTTTGTGTACTTTACAGCACCGTATAGAGTACACGAGTGCAGAATCTGTGTCAAGCTAGGTCTGCAAGAGGATAGACCTCACTAAACTCCTTGCTATATGACAATACTCATTCTGATACCAACAAAGGCCTGATAGAAAGGAGGCCCAAAGAAAGGATAGAGAGAGACAAAAGAAAGAAGAAACTGAAGAACCGGAGAGATTCATGACACAGGAGATGGCAAGGGGATTTTCTTTATTTGAGGAAGCACTGCTGGTTGCTGATTCACAGGACCCGACGTAGAACAGCACAGCAAGGTTGCGGCAGCTGTTGAGAACGCAATCCGGTGCTATTGTGTCATGAGAAAAAAAAGAGCTGCTACTCAGACATCACTGGATTGCTTTTCAAGAGGGTAGATAGAACTGAATCAGCCAGGAACAAAGCATCTGCCATCAACGTCAGGCAGGAGTGAAACTGCAGTTTGCCCTCCATCTCCTATTGCTGATGACCCTTCAGCTCTGCCATCTCCCACCTCCTCCTCTCTCTCCTCCAGTCAGTGACTTCTTACCTGTTCGCTTAATGCCAGCCCCCATATGCCAGCTATTGTACCATGCTACTGTACTTTTCAAGTGCTGTAAGATTAAAAATGTCTTATTTTCTGTATTATAAAGTTATTACAGTACAGTACTCCATAGCCAATTATTGGCTGGGTACCTTCTTTGCTCTCATTTTTGGCATTGAGGAAAATTCGGCCCTATTTTATACTGTCCCCAAACATGGAACCAGGGCTCTGTATCACCATTTATGTGTCTAGTTTCATATGCTTTCGAGAGGACCATCCCGTTTCCCACTTGACCTGGGCATTTGGGATGTGTTGTTGGGGTGTTTCTGGGGGTTGGCTTTCACCTCCAGAATTATGTGGGGAGGCTGCAGCAGGAGTGTAAAGTCAGACTGAGGCTGGAGCCCTGACTAATCCTCTCATTAGCTGCGTGGCCTTGGGCAAGCAGGTTAACCCCATGGAGAACAGACTTCCAAATCACTAAAAACGGGGATTGTCCCACCCTTCTCACGCCTGTGAGCATTAAAAAGGATAGCGTTAGTATAAACCACCTTGCCTCAACAGATAGTCATTAGCACACTGCCTGCCATGTCAGGGGCTACCTGGAAAGGGGGGGATTTGGGAGAAGGTCTCTGGGTACTGGTGGAGTTGAGGAGGTGTCTTCTGGGGTGCGAAGGCCATCTTCTGCCCTGGGACATGGATCTGTTCTGATTCCGTGACTAAAGTGATACTGGATTTTTTTTTTTTAAGAAAATTCAAGGAGAATTTGTAAAGATGAATCCCTGTGGGAGAAACTTCAAAACTGTCACAGAATTACATTCCTATCACCCATCCTCTCAATAAAGGGCACCGCTGAATTCAAGATGTATGTATCAGTCCCCTCCTAAGTCCCAGGAGTAGAAATGATACCTATGCTTGATATCTATGCTACTTTAACTGGTCCAGAGCATAAGGCAAAAAAAAAGCAAAGGCCTCCCAGTCTGTTTTAAGAAGTCAATAACGCTGTATTACCCTTAAACATACAAATGCAATAGTCTTATAAAATAACATTAGTAAATCAGGTCCAACAGCATTTGAAAGAATAATACATTGGGACCAAGGAGAATCTATTCCAGGAAAGCCAGGAAGGATCCATGTTTGGAAATTTGTGACTACTAATTGCATTAGTAGGCAGCAAACAAATATTTCAGTCATCTTGATGGCTGCATTTATGATGAGACAACTGTATGGACACAGAAATATCTGAAGAGCATATATCACGTGTTTACACTGATGGTCCCTGTGAGGCAGGAGCAAAATGATAAGAGGGAGGCCACCCTTCACTTACCACCTCACATACTTGTGAATTGCTTCAATTTCTTAGAGTATTAATAAAAAGTATTTTAAGGTACATATTAATTTTCATTAATAAAAAAATTAAAATCATTGGGAATTCCTGCTAGTCCAGTAGGTAGGACTCAGTGCTTTTAGTCCCAAGGACCCAGGTTCAGCCCCTGGTCAGGGAACCATGATCCCGTAAGCCACATGGCAAAACCGAAAAAAAAAAAAAACCTAAAAATCCTTCAGTTCAGTTCAGTCGCTCAGTCGTGTCCAGCTCTTTGCTACCCCATGAATCGCAGCACGCCAGGCCTCCCTGTCCATCACCAACTCCCAGAGTTCACTCAGACTCACGTTCATCGAGTCCATGATGCCATCCAGTCATTTCATCCTCTGTCGTCCCCTTCTCCTCCTGCCCCCAATCCCTCCCAGCATCAGAGTCTTTTCCAATGAGTCAACTCTTAGCATGAGGTGGCCAAAGTACTGGAGTTTCAGCTTCAGCATCATTCCCAGGGCTGATCTCCATTAGAATGAACTGGTTGGATCTCCTCGCAGTCCACGGGACTCTCAAGAGTCTTCTCCAACACCACAGTTCAAAACCATCAATTCTTCGGTGCTCAGCCTTCTTCACAGTCCAACTCTCACATCCACACATGACCACAGGAAAAACCACAGCCTTTGACTAGACGGACCTTAGTCGGCAAAGTAATGTCTCTGCTTTTGAATATGCTATCTAGGTTGGTCATAACTTTTCTTCCAAGGAGTAAGCGTCTTTTAATTTCATGGCTGCAGTCACCATCTGCAGTGATTTTGGAGCCCCCAAAAATAAAGTCTGACACTGTTTCCCCATCTATTTCCCATGAAGTGATGGGACCAGATGCCATGATCTTCATTTTCTGAATGTTGAGGTTTAAAGCCAACTTTTTCTCTTTACTCTTTTACTTTCATCAAGAGGCTTTTTAGTTCCTCTTCACTTTCTGCCATAAGAGTGGTATCATCTGCGCATCTGACGTTATTGATATTTCTCCCAGCAATCTTGATTCCAGCTTGTGCTTCTTCCAGCCCAGTGTTTCTCATGATGTACTCTGCATAGAAGTTAAATAAGCAGGGTGACAATATACAGCCTTGATGTACTCCTTTTCCTATCTGGAACCAGTCTGTTGTTCCATGTCCAGTTCTAACTGTTGCTTCCTAACCTGCATACAGATTTCTCAAGAGGCAAGTCAGGTGGTCTGGTATTCCCATCTCTTTCAGAATTTTCCAAAGTTTATTGTGATCCACACAGTCAAAAGGCTTTGGCATAGTCAATAAAGCAGAAGTAGATGTTTTTCTGGAACTCTTTTGCTTTTTCCATGATCCAGCGGATGTTGGCAATTTGATCTCTGGTTCCTCTGCCTTTTCTAAAACCAGCTTGAACATCAGGGAGTTCACGGTTCACATATTGCTGAAGCCTTGCTTGGAGAATTTTGAGCATTACTTTACTAGCATGTGAAATGAGTGCAATTGTGTGGTAGTTTGAGCATTCTTTGGCATTGCCTTTCTTTGGAATTGGAATGAAAACTGACCTTGTCCAGTTCTGTGGCCACTGCTGAGTTTTCCAAATTTGCTGGCATATTGAGTGCAGCATTTTCACAGCATCATCTTTCAGGATTTGAAACAGCTCCACTGGAATGCCATCACCTCCACTAGCTTTGTTTGTAGTGATGCTTTCTAAGGCCCACTTGACTTCACCTTCCAGGATGTCTGGCTCTAGATTAGTGATCACATCATCATGATTATCCAGGTCGTGAAGATCTTTTTTGTACAGTTCTGTGTATTCTTGCCACCTCTTCTTAATATCTTCTGCTTCTGTTAGGTCCAGACTATTTCTGTCCCTTATCGAGCCCATCTTTGCATGAAATGTTCCCTTGGTATCTCTAATTTTCTTGGAGAGATCTCTAGTCTTTCCCATTCTGTTCTTTTCCTCTATTTCTTTCCATTCATCACTGAAGAAAGCTTTCTTATCTCTTCTTGCTATTCTCTGGAACTCTGCATTCAGATGCTTATATCTTTCCTTTTCTCCTTTGCTTTTCACCTCTCTTCTTTTCACAGCTATTTGTAAGGCCTCCTCAGACAGCCATTTTGCTTTTTTGCATTTCTTTTCCATGGGGATGGTCTTGATCCCTGTCTCCTGTACAATGTCACGAACCTCATTCCATAGTTCATCTGGCACTCTAGCTATCAGATCTAGGCCCTTAAATCTATTTTTTACTTCCACTGTATAATCATAAGGGATTTGATTTAGGTCATACCTGAATGGTCTAGTGGTTTTCCCTACTTTCTTCAATTTAAGTCTGAATTTGGCAATAAGGAGTTCATGATCTGAGCCACAGTCAGCTCCTAGTCTTGATTTTGTTGACTGTATAGAGCTTCTCCATCTTTGGCTGCAAAGAATATAATCAATTTGATTTCGGTGTTGACCATCTGGTGACATCCATGTGTAGAGTCTTCTCTTCTGTTGTTGGAAGAGGGTGTTTGCTATGACCAGTGCATTTTCTTGGCAAAACTCTATTAGCATTTGCCCTACTTCATTCCGTATTCCAAGGCCAAATTTGCCTGTTACTCCAGGTATTTCTTGACTTCCTACTTTTGCATTCCAGTCCCCTATAATGAAAAGGACATCTTTTTTGGGTGTTAGTTATAAAAGGTCTTGTAGGTCTTCATAGAACCGTTCAACTTCAGCGTCTTCAGCGTTACTGGTTGGGGCATAGACTTGGATAACTGTGATATTGAATGGTTTGCTTTGGAAACCAACAGAGATCATTCTGTCATTTTTGAGATTGCATCCAAGTACTGCATTTCAGACTCTTTTGTTGACCATGATGGCTACTCCGTTTCTTCCAAGGGATTCCTGCCCGCAGAAGTAGATATAATGGTCATCTGAGTTAAATTTACCCATTCCAGTCCATTTTAGTTCGCTGATTACTAGAATGTCGACGTTCACTCTTGCCATCTCCTGTTTGACAACTTCCAATTTGCCTTGATTCATGGACCTGACATTCCAGGTTCCTATGCAATATTGCTCTTTACAGCATCCTTCGTCAAACATAAACAAAAGGATACTCTCTATCTCAAATCAACACCCACATTAAACTTAAATGACAAAGTAAACATTCCCATATAAGTGGGGTTCCTAGCCATCACCACTGGGGCCTTCCTGGTGGCTCAGCAGTAAAGAATCTACCTGCAATGCAGGAGACACAGGTTCAATCCTTGGGTCAGGAAGACCTCCCGGAGAAGGTAATGGCAACCCACTCCAGTATTATTGCCTGGGAAATCTGACACAGTAGCCTGGCGGGCTACAGTCCATGGGTTTGTGAAAGAGTCAGATGTGACTTAGCAACTAAACAACAGCACCATCATTATATAACATTTCCCCCATGCATGCCAGTCAATGTAATCAGTCAGGAAAATAAAATAGTGTGCTTAAACATTAGAGAGGAGGCAAATTATTATTTGCTGGAAAACCAAGAATAGCCAGTTTAAAAACGATTTGAATGAGAAAGAGCTCAGTAGCTCTTCTATGCAGTAGTTTTCCTATCAGTATCCACATATTCAAAAATACTATACAAAAAAGGTCTGATTCACAATACAACCCCCAAAAACTCAAAACAACTACACATAAAATAATATGAAGTGTGTACAAGGAAAACCATACAACCAAAGGATGTAGAACAGTTAAGGAGTTAGATAACTTTACTGATTGGAAAGACTTATTACTATAAGGATGGCAATCTTCTCTTCATTTTCCTATAAAATGAATACAGTCTTAACTGAAATCTGCAAGATATTTGAGAACTTGTCAGCCTGATTCAAAAGGCTGTTCAGAAGAATAAACGTAGGAGAGTTGTGAGGAGACCATGAATAAAGAGTAATTGGGCAGATGTTTGCCCCATTGGATGTGAAAACTGTTTAAAGCAACAGTAAATAAAACCATATGGAACAGACACTGGTGTAGAAGAGGCAACCCAAGTACAGTATAAATGAGATTAGTCCATGACAAACAGCATTTGAAATTAGTGAGGAGAAGATGAATTCTTCTGGAAGTCACAGATGGGTTGGTGGTCCACACTCATGACTAGCTTTCATGTAAAATAATAGTTTAAAATTTAGTTGATAACACTTACAAATTAAACTTACATGACAAACCTTGATTCCCTGATCACACTGAGGCTTGATTTCCCCAAGTTCACAATCAGTTAGGGCTTAGGAAGAGCTTTTCTGCAGATCCTGGTCCCAAAACATTCCCAGCAGGGTACACAGGTTCATTTCGTTGCAGTGTATGTTGGCCCTGGCAGGCAGCAAAGTTTGAGACCCTTGGAATATTCAATAAATGATTTGGGGACAGCAGACAAGACAGACTTAACAGCCAGTGTGATTGAGGAAACAGGGAAATGGGGACTCAGGCTTAGCTTCTAAAGAGCAATTAGAAATAAAAATCAAAAGCCTGAAAAATGTCCACATCTTTTGATCCAGAAATCTGTTAGAAATGTACCCTAAGGAAATAATCCCAGTGGTGTGGGTTACATGTCAAGGTGTCCCAAGAATGTTCCCTACAATGCTAATCGTAACAGTGAAACTTTGCAAACCTGTATGTCCAACTAAATGAACTGAAGAGGTGGTGAGATCATTTTTTAAATCTTATCTATCTTCACAAGTCGCCTAAAAGGAAAAGAAATTTAAAGCAGATTACAGAACAACCTGATCAAAATTTCCAATAAACACACATACAAAGGGAGACCACTTGCACAGTATGCACCTCAAGGTCAAATATATCAAAACGTTAATAGCTGTTGTTTCTGGGTAGTAGGACTGCTGATAATCTTTTGTTCTTTCTTGACTAGCTTTATTTTCTAATTTTCTACCATCATCACATAGCACAGGTGAAATAAAAATTAAAAGTAATTAAAATACATTATGCAGAGTTTTTAAATGGTTGAGAAAATGAAACAGAAGATAAAGTAACCCATAGGCAAGCACCCCAGATGCCAGCTGGGTCTCTGTGCTCAGGAGTACAGGTTAACTGAAGGCTGGGGGAATCACCTATGGTGAAGAAGGTGGCTGAAGGTGGGGCTGCCCAGTCAGGCTCAGCATCGGGGTGGAAGAGCTGTGCCCTGGGGAGCAACTGGATCCACCCTGGAGTGGGGGTGGGGTTGTGTATGTGAGTAGGGAGGAGTAGGGGAGGGGAGAATTCCCCGATGGGTACCTGAGACTTGGTATCACTGACCCGAGGCTGCCAGAGAGCTTGGTCCCAAGCTGCAAAGAAGAACCTGCCGCTCATGTTTCCTCCTCTCCATCTGGTCGCTACTCAGGGTGCAGCTCACCCAGAAATACATCCAGGTGGGAGTGGGGATACAGCGCTGGAGGGCCCTGAAGCCCTGGCAGCAGGACCCTGTGATCTGGTCCCCACTGTGTGGCCCCTGCTGTGTCTCAGTTGCCACCTCTGTGGCGTGGGGACCCAGAGTGCCCCGGCCCTGATTTTCCATGGGCCCCGGTGGCTGGGAGGGCAGGGTGACAGCATCGTTCAGCATAACACAGGCTGCTTGGAGGGCCCTGGGCCCGGCGCCTGGCTCTGTCGCTGGCCTGGCTTGGTGTCGCTGGCCAGGGCATCGCTCCGGGCCCTCTCTGGGCTTGGGCCCCCGGTCGTCCCGCCTGGACCTGAGATGTGAACAGTGGAGAGGGCGCGTCTGGCAGGGGTGGTCAGTCACACCGGCTCTTGCCGGGGCTCAGAGAGAAGGCTGGAGAAAAGCCAGGGGACTGAAACTGGAACTGAGCCATCGTGGCCACGCCTGGAAGTAATCCCACACGCTGCCCGGCCTTACCGCCCTTCCTGAGGGTGGACGGGTGGGCGACCAAACCCAAGCAGCCTGTGTTATGCTGAACGATGCTGTCACCCTGCCCTCCCAGCCACCGGGGCCCATGGAAAATCAGGGCTGGGGGCGCCTCATCCCCACGCCGCAGAAGTGGCAACTGAGACACAGCGAGGGCCACACAGTGGGGACCAGATCACAGGGGCCCTGCTCCCAGGGCTTCACCCCTCCTCCACCCCACTTGACCAAACTTTGCAGAAAAAGCACCAGATCTGGTCCCCTACGAGTGCTAAACAGAAGTGAGGCCAGAAGGAACCCGAGACAGAGCAGGCACGGGGGGACTCAGCGAGGGTGTCCAGCTACCAGAAAGGGTCCTTTCCCCATGTTGTGGATCCCAGGCCTGGGCTGAACTACAGAGGCTGGTACAGAAGGATGTAGAGCTGGGTGGGCCAGGGCTGTAGGGAGCCAGGAGACCCCCTACCCCTGCTCAGACCACCTACCTGCCTGGGACTGATCATCTGCCAAGAGATCAGGGTCCCCCACAAAGCCTATCAGGCTGAACCCAATTCCTGGCCTGGCCTGTGAACCACCCTCTTCCCCGGGCAACGCTGCTACTCTCAGTGAGACCACTGTGGATGGGGAAGGTAGAAGCAGATCTGTGCCCTTGCCCCCACTGCTCCTAGCCTGGAATGTTCTCCCCTTGGCCAACCCTGCCTATCCTTCATCCACACATTCTTCAAGTGCTTCCTGGTGCTGTGCCCAATGCCAGGCGTGAGGAGCCTGTATCCGAAATGACTTCAAGTCCAGGGGGAAGTGGGATTGGAGCCATGAGCCCACAGAGCCCCCTAAGAGGCTTGCCAAAGCATTTAGGGGAAGGTAGCTGGGAGCTCATAGAGCAGATGGCTCTGGAGTGGGTCTCGAAGGACGTGCAGGAACACAGCGGGGCGGCCTGTGCAAAGGCCTAGGGACAAGCCTCTGTTGCCTGGACAAAAACGGCGGTGGGCCTCACAGGACAAGCAACCTGGGCCTGGCATCTGCAGAGGTGGGGGTGAGGATGGTGGGGAGCTCCCTGCAATAGAGGATTGATGTGGTGAGGCTTAAATGAGGATCTTTGCCAAGAACTGTCATAGGTAAGAGTGTCACTGGAAGGGCTGGGGTGACCACTGTGTTGTGACAGTTCTGAGGACCATCTGTCCGGGATGGGAACCCCAACCCACACATCATTCAAGCTGCAGACCAAATTCCGTTATCAAAAACATACCCCTCCTCCTCTCAGCCATGCTATGAGGAAAGGTATCATTACCCCATTTTATAAAAGAATCAGAGGCTCAGCAAGGCTGCACGCTGGTCTGAGGCCAGAGCTGGGAAGTGGAGCCCAGGTTTCTGCTGATGCCAAGGGCTGCAGGCTTTGCCCCTGACCCTGTCTGTCCAAGGTGGTAGGAATGGGTGTCCCCACCTGCCCAGGGGACAAGCTGGAAAAGCAGCCTGGGCAAAGGAAGGAACAGGGGACACTGGGCAGAATGGTCACGGCAATGACAGACCACATCTCCCTTGGTTAGTGTAACAGGATCGAGCCCCAGCCTGCCCATCGACCTCCAGGGAGAGCAGTCCTGAGACCATGCTGGCTTTTAGTGCCACCTAACAGTCCAGGCAGGGGGGCCTGGTATGGCCTGTGGGACCAGGTTTCCTGGCATTCTATTGAGTCCTGCCCTCCGTCTGGTCCTGGAGCTCTGAGGCTGCCAACAACCTTCATCTCTCCTGTCTAGGCCCACCCCACCCCCCAAAGGAAGGGACTGTCCCGGAAAGAGACTCTCAGTAGACAGTTCAAGGGCAGTCAGGGCATCCTGCCATGCCCCTGACTTCTGGACCTCTCAGGAATGGCAGGACATGAGCCTGAGCATGGGGGGTTCTTAGGGATCCCTGTCTAATGACAGGGACCTCCTAGTTGGATAGGTTTCAGGGGGGCAGTGAGATAGCAAGCAGCCTGGAGTCAGAGGCCAGGTCTTCAGTCTCTGGCTGGGCGACTTTAGACAAGCTGCTCAGCCTCATCTGTAAAGTGAGGATAAAAGGATTCTCCTGTTACAAGGGCACAGTGAGGATTAAATGAAAATGTTCCTGAAACTGCCCACCATGGAGTCTGCCACGCACTTGGTAGACGTTCCATTCCTGGCAGAAGGATGTGGGCTCATTCCTGAGTTCATACAGCAGCCCACATTAGGCTGCTGATGAGGCAGAAAAGCTTATCCTCAGCTTGGGGGACCCTGCACACACCCCCAACACCCACCTCCGACCCCCAGGGTGGTTGGCCCCACCCCCTGCCCCCCCAGAGGGGTGAACAAGAGCCACACTTACTTGAGGATGTCCTTCTTATTGAAGAAGGTGCAGTCCTGTGGAAGGAAAAACACACATACAGTCGGCTGTATAGGCCCCGGGCTCCTTCCTTCCTCGCTCAGAGCCGCACAGGCACAGCCACCAGCCCTGGTGCCCCGGCCCATTGAGGGGAGCAGTCTAGTGGGGCCACAAACTGCCTCCTGAAGCTTCTGACCTGAGTCAGGGAGCTGAGTGTCCAGCGTTGCGGGGCTGGGAGGCACACATGGGGGGAGGGCATTTGGGGGGCCGATGGAGAGTTCCAAGGTGGATGCCATTGATTTGAGGGGCTGGGGGATACCCTGCAGGAGAGGGGAGCAGCTGGGAGACGCTCAGGAGACAAAACAGGAGTGAGGACCGACAGGGCGTCGCACTGCCCAGCTGCAGGGGCAACATGCACGTGGCAGCCCCTGAGGATGGTGCCTCGAGGAGCAGTGGGTGGTGCGTGTCCTGAGTGGCCGTGGGCAGCAGCCCCCTGCTCAGAGGCTGAGAGTTCCAGGCACACAGACTGGGAAGCCCCAGCATCTAACTGCATCTGTAGCCACAGGAACAGATAAGGCTAGAGAAGGCAGTGGAGAGGCTGGCATGTGGGGGGGAGGATGGTGGGCAGGGAGGAGCTGGCAGCATCTGGACGGAGGCTGGGATGGAGGCTTCCCAAGTAGGGGCATGGGGTCCCCCAGGTAGGCATGACTCAGGGTGGGGGCAGGACTTGGTCCAGAGGTCACCCGGATTTTAAACTCTTCTTGAGGGTCCTGCCTTTGTCTGGATAACCTGGCCCTCACAGTCACGCCTCCATCCACAGCTCAGCCTGCCTGGTGATGACGGCTACTATGCCAGGCCTGGTGGGAAGTATGGAGGGGAAAAGGACCCAGCACTTCATAAAACACCCAACCATAAAGGGCTTTTGTGCTTATCCCCTGCCGTCTGGCTCCTCTGCCTTGGTCTGTTGTTGGAGCATAAGCGAGCCCAGAGCAGGCAGGGCCTCCCAGGTAAGCTGACTACAGCTGGCTCTGACGAGGGGCTAACGGCCACAGCCCAGGCGTGCAGACAGCTGGGCTTGCACTCAGTGAGACCTGGAGCCCCGGGCCCTGGGGCAACTATACTGCACGTTGAGAAGGACCCAAGGAAGCAGGCCCATGGGAGGCACATCAAGAGTTTCCAGTGGGCGCCTGAAGGAGAGCCAAAAAAGGGAGGCTTGGTGGCAATTTCCAGGCCCCACTAGTCTGTCCTGAGCTACTTGCCGTTCCGCAGGTGTCACACTAAGGACCCTCAGGCTGCCTGGCCCTTCTGAGAAACAGAGGAGCTTCTGCTGGGGAGGTAAGGCTTTGCCTTCAGCAATGGCTCCTCTGTAGCATCTAGAAGAGGCCCAGGCTGTGGAAGCAGTGTCCTCTCCGCACCCCACGTGGGCAGAGAATTCCCTGCCCCACAGGCCTAAGACTCAGACAGGATGGAAACCACGTGGGCTGACATTTCAGGAGACCCCAGAAACCTGAAGCAGGCAGCAAAGGCTGCCCAGCTGGGTCTTCCAAGAACAGACTTCTCTCAGCCCCACAGCTACTTCTTCGGCCTGAAGCTGCCCAGCAAGAAGGGTCAGGGTGCTTCCAATCAGCACGGTGGGGATGTCAGGGATGAATGTGGAAGAGGCCGGGTTCTGTTCTTTCTTCCCCTGCCTATCCTCTTCCTCTCCCCTCCCCTCTCTTTTCTCCTCTCTCTGATCCCCTGGGTTGGAAACGAAGTATCTGGGTCTTGATGTGTGAGTTTTATTGGAAATAGATAGGAAAGCTTCTCACACGACCCTAGTCCCTTATTGCAACTACTTCCACCTGTCCATATCAATGGTCCTCATGATGTGGTTCCTGGACCAGCAACATCACCATCACGTGGGGACTTAGTGGAAATTTATATTCTTGGGCTTCTCTCCAGACCTACAATCAGCAACTTTGGGAGGGTGGGGCCCAGAAATCTGCAGTTAGAAAAGTTTATTCTCATGATGCTGATGCTTGCTAAAGTGTGAGGGCCTCTGCTCTAGACCAGAATCACTTGGGGACTGCTTAACTCCCTAGGTCCTCTCCCATCACCACCAATAGACCCCAGATCAATTATGACAGAGTCCCTGGGAGGACGGATCCAGGCACCAGCAGTTTACAAAGTCACCAAGTGACTGCAACGTGCAGCTGAGAACCATACCACAACCAGTCGGTGATTATCACGGGCTGGTCATAGGCGCACTGAATGTCCAGTTTTGTTTCATTCTCATCACTAGCATGCATTGGGCGGGGAGCGAGGCATTACTTTCCCATTTTGTAGATGGGAAAACTGAGGTTCAGCAAAGTTGAAGAGCTTGCCCTAAGTCGCACACACAGACCAAGGGCTGGGCTGGAACTCAGGCATATGTGCTGCTTGACCACTGCCCGCTGACAGGAAACAGAGCCACAGGCCACCCAGGCCAGGCCCACACCCACCACTCCATCTCCTGCTTCCGCTGTGTATTCCCATATGATACACGGTACGTGCGCAATACAGACTGGGGGGATGAATGACCAGACTTTTCCACATAAACCTTCCGTCCACAGCAGTTACATTAGCAATTCACTGGCTGGGGAATATCTCACTGAAGGCATTGGCCCTGCCTCATCTAACCTTTCTCCTCTTTCTGAACATTTAGACATGGCCATTCCTAGGTTTTTAACATTACCGATAAAGCTGCCCTGAACCTGCTCACTGAGTGATGTTTTGCTTTTTCGTCTGTTGACTTACTTCCCTGGAACACATCCCAGGGAGGCAGCTCATGGAGGAGGAACACAGCAGGTGCCTTAAAAGCTTCTCAGGGCTCTGAGCAGTCTGGCAGTGGAAAAGGGGTAATAGATTCAACTTCTCATCTTGCTTTGGATCCTTAGGCAAATCAGTCTTCTTTTGGAACCTCAGTGTCTGCATCTATAAAATGGGATACTACCTCTCTGAAAGGAGCAGTGAGAGAAGCAAATAAGCTAAATTGTAGGATACAGGCCACAGTTTATGGGGCTTCCCTCCCCATTTTGGACACTCCATCCAGTGACCCATGTCCCAAAGGCATCCCTTAAGAGCCCGCAGCTCTGTGTCTGCTCTCATCCTGAAGATAAAACAAAAACCCTGCCCACTTCCATCTGCTCAGCTACCCAGGGAGTTAGCGCCACAGGTCTGCAGGAACTCTTCATTATACTCCACTGAGAACAAATGTCCCTGCTTGGCCCCTGCCCTTTCACAGGGATAGGTCTTCAGGGAAGAGTTCCAGCTCAGGTTAGGGTCACAAAGGGTAGGAGTGAGGGATGGAGGGACCTAATTCAGGTGAGGTGGGCCCTCGGGACTCACAGCAGAAGACAGGGCAGGCCGGGCTTTCATAGTAGAAGTGCAAATGTTACAGCAGTTAAGGCTGGAGTTACTCCTCCAAGCCTCTATTCATGCTGCTCTCCCAATCTGGACTGCCTTCTCCACCTTGTCCAGTTTACCCAAATCCTTTCCATGTTCCAAAGCTCAACTCAGGAGAACTTTTCCCAGGTAGCCTCTCTGCTGGTCTACCTGTGCCAGGGGCCCCAAGCCAAGCCACAGCCAGTCCCAGCTGGAGTGGGCTCTCCATAGGGCTCTGCCAATGCAAGCCTGGGCACCACCCAGTCGACCACCACACAGCTCAGCTGATCCCCACAAGAACCCTTGACACGAGCACAGCAGAGCTAGTATCATTTCCGTTTGAGAGCTGCAGACATCGAGACCCAGAAGAGGACAGTGGCTTACTAAAGTGTACAGAACTATAGCCCTTCCATGACTTCAAGCCAGGACTTCAGAATCGCTGGAGTTCCCTCCCTTCCTTAGAGCTATGCTTTAACAAGTATTCATCCAAACATCCTCATTCAAAGTTCTCCTCTGCCTTTTCTATACCTGAGCGGAGGACCCACAGGAAATGGAACGGAGAGTAAACACTGAAGATTGGGTATAAACCATTCTGTGGCCACAAGAAGGACTGGAGTGAAGGCATCAGGGAGCCTGTCTCAGAACAGTGAGGCCTGGCATGGACAGAAAGATGGGTCAAACTGGGATGCTGAAGAAGTGAGGGAGGGCACCAAGAGAACAAGGCCAGAGGTGAGGCCATGCTTGGCTAGAAGCCCTTCGGTGTTCGGTGTGCCTGGAACTTGGGGTGCTAGGGGAGGGGTGAAGAATGACTCTGGAGGTTGGCTGACCTCAGACTAGGCCGGGGTGAGCTCTGCTCTGCATTCTGCTTAGGCTATTATCTCATGACACTGTGGAATTCCAGGGGAGGAGAGGGTCATGCCCATGTTTTAGAAAGATCCAGCACATCCTTGACCCTGCACTTCTGCTCCAGGCATGCACAACTGAGAGATGGACAGCTTCCTAGGGCCTCCCACAGCAGTAGAGGGTTGGATAATATGTGTACTGCGCAACTCTAGGCCCAAGAATTCTTTTTTAAAGAAAAACTTGCTTTACAATGGGGATGCATACTATGTCTGCTGAAAGAAAATGAGGAGGGAAGGGAATGGAATGAGAAACTGAGGGATTGTGGTAGCAGCATGTGGATGGAAATTACATCCTGAAACTGAGAGGCCTGGCCCTTTCCAGCTGTGGAGATGGAGGAGGGGGTCCCCAGGTGAGCCCCCAAAGAGGCTGAGTCACAGGACTTGTTCTTGACTGAAAACATGGGCCACAACAGAGCAGAGTGTCAGACGAGCTGGAGGAGCAGTGGAGGGTCCTGGGGAAGGCAGTGGGCCCTTGGCAGTTTGAGGGGTCGGTGGGAGGGGTTTGGATCTGGAAGGCGGAGAGGTGGTCTAGGGAGACACCTGAACTTTGAGGATGAGGACTGGGGAAGAGGGCAGGAAACGCTGAGGATCAGTTGGGGAGGGGTGGCTGTTACTCGGGGTCACCCCCAGCAGCCCTGGCTGGCCCTGGCTGGCTGGAGAGTCTCAGAGAGGGAGATGTGGGGCTCTCCGGTTTCACAGCTCTCACTTTCCCCACTGAGCTCAGCCTCTGCCAAAGGATCAGAACCCAGCACTGGGCCTGACTCTGAAGGGAAACTCAATGCCAGGCTGGACTGAGTGGGAATCCAGGTTTCCCACCCCCACGAGGGGACTCTTTTGAGCGTGGCCTACCTGCTTGCTTGGCCCCACCCCAAGTGGTCCTCTCGGTCTGGAAGGCCTCTTCTGGGACCCTGATGACCAAAATCCTACTGATCTTTCAAGGGTTCTGTGCAAGTGCTGTCTTATTTCCAGACCTACCATTCAAAGCAAAGCTCCCCCTTTCCTCCAGGTCTCCACTGACCCCTAGAGCCCTCCCCTAGAGCACAGTCACCGCCTGCCTCTCTGGAGGTAACGGTCTGTTTCTGCAGACAGCGAGGGCCTTAAGGACAAAGAGTACACACAGCCCCCAGCCTCAACAAAAGGATTGAGCCTTGAATTCACAAGTCAAATTCTTGTGTGAACTTTCACTGCACAGGGTTCTGAATGGCTTCTCAGCCTGTTTACTCTCCTGTAAAACAGGGCTAATAATCCTGCTCTCAGTGATGATCAAATGACTTGATGCATAGAGAGCATTCATTACAGCACTGGGTACACCGAAGGCACTCCACCGATGTGGCGCCCCCCACTCCTTCTCAGGGCCTCACGTGGAGCTGAGAAAGTACTATTATTGACAACCAGCGCTTCCAGGAGCAAAAGAGGTGCCCACATCAGAGGACTCATACTTCAAGCTTGATTCTGAAATGTTCACAAAGGCGAGGGGCAGCCATGGAGACCCTGCGGGTGTTCATCTCCCCCAGTCATGCTTCACATAGGCCACAATACTGTCTAGGCCCCTCTGCCTGGCAGAGCCTGGAAAGAAGCATCCGAGTTGGGCCTGGGAGGATAAGCGAGATCCTCTAAAGCCTGAGGAGCAGCATCCCAGAGAATGTGCAAAAAGAAGCAGGAAAGAGCCCAGTGTGTCAAGGGAAGGAGGGTAGCTCTGCAGTGGCTGCAGTGCGCAGGGCAGGAAAAAGAGCCTCAGCAGGCTGGCCAGGGCTCTGGGCAAATCAGGAGTTTGGGCTCCATCCTGCAACCACAGAAAAGTTTGCACATGGGTGGGAGGGCACTGGGATATGATCTGGACAGCTCCCCTAACTCTGGCAGCAGAGCGACCTAGGAGGGGTCTAAAGGGGTGGTTGCTGGGGCCTAAGGGAGCTCGGAGAAGTAACCATATGAGACTGGTACCTGGCTTGACTTTTTGTGCCAATTACTTTCATGCGGGGGGCAAAGGTCAAGATCCCAATGGGTAACAAGACATCCCCAACCCAGATTCGTATTTGGGGACTGACAAGCTTCACTTCCAACCCAGCTCATTTCTGCTGTACAGACTCACTCTCCTCGGCGGCTTCCCGGGTTTTAAGGGGTGGGAGAGTCCTCCCTCCAGCCCACGTTTAAGGATTCCATCTCAGCGCCAATGTGGGCTCTGGGATGAGTGGTCGGGAAGGGGTCTGGGTCCAGACTGGGGCCAAAAGCAAGAAGTCTGAATGAGGGAGAGGAAAGGGGAGCAGAAAGAGACACGCCTGCGAGAATCTTCTAACTGGAAAGCTCTCATTCCTCGGGTAGGGAAACTGAGGCTTGAGAAGTCACCGGCCCAAGGTCACGCGTCGAGCTGAAGGCAGAAGCAAGGTTTGAACCTGGTGAACCGGCTTTCGGGAGGCCTCGGCAAGCGACAGGAAAAAGCGAGGGAGACGAAGGGCGCCGCTTCGGGATCCGGGGGCGGCCGGACTCACCTGGTAGTTGTCCAGCTGCTCTTCCGTGAAGATGGTCTGCTTGTTCCCCATGGTGGCCGCGGCGCCGTCGCTCGCCCACTCGGGCTCCGCCTCCCATCCGCGGCCGCCGGAGCCCCGTGCCCGCGGCCCTCGCCAGCCCCGCGGCGGGCAGCTTCCGACGGCCGCCAGACCCACCGCCCCGCCCCCGCCGCGCCGCGCCGCGCCGCGCCCCCGCAGCCCACCGAAGAGGGCGGGGCGGGGGCCTAGGAGGCGGGGAAGCGGACCCAGAGCCCGGCGACTCCGCCCCGCGGCCGGGAGAGGGCGGGCGCCCGGCTCCCGGCTGCCGCGCGCCCCGGCCCGCCAGGGGGCGGCCTGGCCTCGGGAGGCGCTGCCAGGCCCGTCTGGCGCCCGCGCCCGAGTCGGCTGGGCGGACCCGGGAACTTCCGGCCGCCGGGAGTCCAGGGGGCGCAGGGCTGAGGGTGCCGGGCCCGGACCGATCCATTTGAGGGGTGCAGTGGGGCCAAGTGGGTGATCTTGGCGCCCCTGCAGCTGGGGCGCAGGGCGTCAGCGCGGAGCAGGGGAGAGCCCTGGACTGTGAGTGCGTGGATGCATCCAGGGCCCAGTTCTGCCAGCATCTCACAGCCTGACCTTGGGCCCAGCCCCTCCGCGGAAAAGGAGGGAGTCTCTCTTGAGATGACCTTTAAGGTCTCTCCTGGCCTGATCTGGCCTTTGACCACGGCCTGGACAGAGTATCTCAGGCCTTCTGGGTCCCTTAGGGAGGAGGACGGGATTTGGTTGTCTTTCTTTGAGCCTTTGGATCCAAACGTGGGACTTGAGGGGATTTAAAAAACTGTGTGCAAAGGCTTATTGTGACAAAGGCCAGGGCGTCTCCTGGGGCTTTTAAAGAAACGCCATCCACTGCAGCAAATGGAGCCACCGCTGACTAGTTACCTTTTATGGGTCCAGCTCACACACTGGTTATTTCTAATCCCAGGACAGCTGATTCTCTAGGTATTATCTCCATTTTACAGATGAGGAAACTGAGGCTGAGAATCGTTCAGTAACTTACCCAGGGTTTCTCGGCTGGGAGGTAGCAGAACCTGAGCTGGACTCCAGCACTGGCTCAGCCCACACCTGGACTTTGATGCCAGGACGTCATGCTTTAAAATCGGTGGTTTGTTTCTTTAACCACCGAGAGCAGTGCATCAGAACCACTTGGGAGGCTCCACCCCCAGAGAGTCTTGATTTAGTTCTCCAGGGGTGAAGAAGGTGGGCGGGCAACCAGTTCCCAGGTGATGCTGATGCTGCTGGCCCCTGGCTTTGAGTTGCTAAGGCTGAAGGTCCGGGTTCCAATAGGAGCAAGGATCTAAGTTTGGCAGACAACCCCTGGTATTTCTACATTTTCTGTTTGTATCTGAGGTTCCTGGTTGGGGTTTTCTGACACTATTTTGCCACCCTCTGGTGAAAGTAGCAGCCATCAGCTAAACAGACAAGCCTCCCTGTTGATAGGGTAAGAGTCATCAGAGGCATAATCAATTGCTATCAGATGGGCAGGAAACAATTCAGAAGCCCAGGGGATGGCTGACCAGCCTTCAGAGACCGCCTCACCATCCTTCATTTATATTGGACATTTATAGTGGACAGCTGTGGGAAAGAAGGCCATATCTATGACCAGAAATTCAGAGAATGTGGAACTTTAGAGCAGAGACAGGCCTTTATAAGATTCTTTCCATCTGTAACTCCTCTTTCTCCCACATTAGCGTTGAGGAAACGGAAACCTTTTCTGAACCACACAATCACTATTAACAAGCATCTTAGATTCCCCTTGCCCACCAAGAGGCCAGAATTCTGTGTGCTCACATCCTGCTCTGATACATTCTTTTACAGTTGTGAACATGATACTCATTTGCATGCCAAGTATTCCTGGCAGTAAAGCCAGAACTTCTACAAAGAGGACTGTGTTTTCAGTTCTGAGAGTCTCTCTTCTCACAGGTGATAAATAGAAGCAAGCAACCTGAGGAGAATACTCCATTAAATCCTTTGTGATCACTATTGCCATTGCCCTAAAAGAGGCCCTCTCTTTTGAACTATTACAGCAATGCTGTGAGGAGGGCCATGGCATATAATTTCCTAGTTACAGGTGGGAAACCCAAGACTCAGTGAGGCAAAGTGACTGGCCCAATGCCACTCAGCTGGGAAGGGGCAAAGCAGGACTCTCACCTCTTTCTCTGATTCCATATGGTGCTTCTGCTGCTTCCAGCTGTTGGGTGTGGTCCCTGAAAAAAACTCTGAGGGAGGGTGGCAGGAGGGAGAAAAACGGATTACCTACTCTGCATCTAGGATTGTGTTGGATACTTTACTGAATAGGATTATTCCATGAACACCTCTTAAGTCTACAGAGTTTGATGTTATTATCCCATTTCATGCTCCTATGTTAAACTGGAAGAGCAGCAAGCACCGGTTGAAAAGAGGAAAACACACGAAGAGCGACAACAGTGCCAACAGAAACAAGCCGGGATGTGTTCACCCACACAAAGAAAATAATCTGTGCCATTCGGAGGAGGAGTCCGTCAGCCCTTGGAGGGACAGTTGGAACCGGAATGAAAACCGAGGCCACGGTCAGCAGTGCCCACCCATACAGCCGGAGTGGCGTGGTGTCACTCACCAGCTTCCTGTGTCCCCAGAGCTGCTGGGGGTGACATCTGAGTGCTGAGGCCAGGCAATGTCCCCAAGTGAGCTAAGGCATCCCTGCTCTCCTTCCAGTGCTGCTGTGGGGCTCTCTGTGGGCGGACACCCTCATCCCCTGCTCTGCCACCCACTAGGGCCCCGCTGTCCCCCTGGGATCCTTTCAGCCCTTGAGCTTGGGTGTCCCCAGCCCTCTGCCATGCCGGATTGGGACACAACTCAGGACTTGGGCTTGAGATATCAAGGGACTGTGAATCTGGAAGGACACAGCCCTGGGGCCCTGGAGTGACCATGTGAGAAGAGCAGGAGAGCAAAGCCCCCCTCGGGGAGGAAGCAGAGCTGGGGAACGTGCCCACACCCACCGCTGCCTCTGGCACAAGTGCCTCTTCTTTGCCTCTCCTTGGCCTGAAATAGACCCCAGCTGCTGCTGCTCCGCAGGTGATTCCTAAAGATGCACATCCTGCAAGAGCTATTGTCCTGCTGCTCTTGGGCTGCCTAAAAGTGTGCTCAGGGGTGTCAGACTCGTGGGGCTGCCACGCCTGATGCTGGGGGAGGTCCTGATGCTGAGGGAGTGCCTGATGCTGGACTAGGGGCCAGATGCTGGAGGAGGGCCTGATGGCGATCTAGGGTCTGATGGTTGGGGAAGGTCTCGTTCTGGACTAAGGCCCTTTGCCGGGGAGGGTCTGATGCCGGAGGAGGGCCTGATGCTGGGGAGGGCCTGATGCTGAAGGAGGGCCCTGATGCTGGGGTGGGATTGTCTGATGCTAGACCAGGGCCTGATGCTGGAGGAGGGCCTGAGACTGGACTAAGGCCTGATGCTGGGGGAGGGTCTGATGCTGGACAAGGGCCTGATGCTGGGGGAGGGCCTGATGCTGGGAGAGGCCCTGATGCTGGGGGCAGGGGTGTGATGCTGGGAGAGGGCCTGTTGCTGGGGAGCACCTGATGCTGGAGGAGAGCCTGATGCTGGGGGAGGGACTGATGCTGGACTAGGGTCTGATGGCGGGGGAAGTCCTGATACTCGACTAAGGCCTGATGCTGGGGGTTAAACGTCTGATGCTGTTGGGAAGTCTGATGATGGTGGCAGCCTGGTCCCAGATGTACACAGAGATGTGATTATAAATCTCTATGAGAAATCTTTTTTCATACTTTCCTGACCACCTTGCTATGTTCTTTTTTCTGAAGCATAATTGCTGTGCAGTGTCGGTTTGATTTCTGCCGTGCAGCAACATGGATTAGCCACAGGTGTGCGTGTGTCCCCTCCCTCTTGAATCTCCCTCCCACCTCCCCCTGCTACATCCTTGTTTCTACGGATATATGAATAATAAAGACTGTTGACTAAAATACCATGAAAAGCTCCCACACACAAGTGTGCACATGCACACTCCCTAGTGCATCATTCGGGTCCACGTCAGGGTTGCCCTCGGCCGCCCCACCCTGGGATCCACGGTGAGCCTCGACACCGGCACTTTGTTCCCACCCTCGGCCCGCTGCCCACGCCTCAGCAGCAGAGGGGCCCTGTCCCCACAGGTGCTGAAGTGATGGAGTCCCTTGTCTCCGGAGCCAAGGACATGAACACCACGTCGGTCGTCCTTTGGGAACCCCTCTACTTCCGCCTTCTAGCCTTCCCATTGTATCCATCTGTTTGTCTTAACAGAATGTCCGTGTGATGACACAGGCTCCCATTATCAGCTCTGGTCTGTTCTCACTGAGAGTACAGCTTACCCTCGGCACTCTTTATTGGCAGTGGGAAATTTTGCTTTCAGTACTTTATTGAAAGAAAGCAATAAATAATACTGTGATAAAAATAGTTCAAACGTAGACTGTACATACTTTGTCACATATTTAGGAAGTTCACAAAAGATTAACAGAAAATCAGAATGTTAACAATGAATTGTGCAAGTAAAGGCAGAGCACACATGTAAAGAGACATGCCGTCTGTGTCTACGGAGATATCAGCTGCATAATAAGGCACCATGATCTGAAAAGGCACCATGATCTGAATGCATCTCTTGCTGGCTTTTTTAATGTGCTGCTGAAAAAGTAAAAGTTACATTTGCTACTTATACTATCCAAAATGGCTATGTCATCAAAATCTAAAAATGTATGCCTAGGTCCATTCTTTAAACATGTTTACAAACAGATGTAAAAAGATGATTTACATCCGAAAAATAAGGCCTTTGTCAGAGCTGCACGATGCTGTCTGTCTGTCAGGGATGTGGCGCCCTCACTGTCCAGCTCGATGGCTCCCCAGCGGGTGCAGGGCATCCCGATTGGTCCTCGAAGAGTCTCACCAGAGAGGAAGGATCTGGGTCCACAGAGACTAGGTTACAGGAGAGATTTTTCATAGTCTTCTTCTAGTTATGCTTTCAGCCCAAATTTCATTAGAAGCTCACATTGAAGACCCAGTACTTTTAAGTCGCTTCACGCTGCAGACAAAAAGCATTTCTTCCCAGAAAGAAAGTACAGTTTAGGTCAGTCGTGAAAATACAACAATTGGTTGAAATTAAGTCCACTCATTTCAGAGTGATTGGTGGAGAGCTTGGTTACATTCTGGAAGGATAATGTACACTGTGTCATGATGATTCTACAGTCACAGTGAAACCCCTTCTCTCATGGTTTAACATTTAAAAATTAAACAAGAATAATTACAATAAGTGCATCATTTGCAAAAGCCCTATATTTGTTCGTAGGATTTATACAGACAAGTATTACAGTACAATCACTTGAAAGATTAAAATCAGGTATCAGCACATGAACTGATCTGAAAGGATATTCATCACCTGGATATACAAGAAAAAGTAAGTATATAAATGAAGTCATAAGTTTACATAAATATAAGAAACATTAAATTTTAAAATATTTTATCTATGGTATTCATGAAATTTTCACTAATTAAAAACTGTAATAAAATATCTTATGGTCCATATAACAAGTATTGACAGATTAAAGATTGCATCAAGTTTAAAATGTAGCCTTTCTTGTATTCTGGACGCTGTATAATCACTTACAGAAATAGTGCGGGTAAACTGGAAACAAACAGACAAGTCAGTCCTGGGATGGCGGCTGGTGCCGAGCCCCTCCTCTCCAGACACCCCCCACCCCCCACCCCATTCTGGGCTTCAGCTGCTTTGAGAATTCAGAGAAACGTGAAGGACCAAGCAGATCAAGGAGAGAACTCTGTGGCTGACTTTATTCTGACATATAGCTAAAAGCTGCTGGTAAAAACACTTAAACCCAATTCAGCTTTCCAGCTGAGACGTGAACAGGACAGAGTAGACAGCCTCCTGCTCTCAGAGTGGCTCAAGCAGGGCTGGGCTACCGGGCTGGACCCACCAGAGGACCGCCCAGAGCAGCACCTGAAAGGGAGGCTGGCCCCTCAGCAGTGGCTGACCCCCAGATGCTGGGGTCCTTCTGTGTTCAACACTGGCCTCTGGATGGAGAGGCCCAGGGCAGGGCAGCCTTGTGAACTCTGATCCTCTGGGCCCTGTTCCCTCTGGAGAATGTGCACGCAGGGCATGGCCAGCAGCACTGCTGCTGTGGGAGGGACACCCGTGTGCACGGACGCAAAGGAGACTCAGGCCATGTTCTGACCACTCAGGTGGCAGGCGAGCGCCAAGGTCACGTTCTCTGCTGCTGAAGGCTCCTCTCCCGGGAGCAACCTCCAGAGACCTGCTGACCCTCCACTCCTAGGGGAGTGGCCTCTGTGCCCCTCGAGACCAGGCCGGCCTGTACTCACCCCAAAGCTCAGCAGGAGTGAGCCCTGACTGTAGCACAATCCAGCCTCTGCGTTCCTGCCACGCTGCTTGGTCCCAAGAGCACGGGAGGAAGCGTGCAAACACAGACTGTGGTTAGTCACGCAATGTCACACGGGGCACGAGGACACACACACACCTGCAGCACCCACTCCTACTGAGGGTGGGGAAACTTCCTAGAGGGTGGATGAGCTGGAGAGAGCAAGCCTGGGGGCTGCCACGTGGGGGTCCCTGCCACCCGAGGGGGGCGGGGGCGGGACAGTCACACTAGAGCATCAACGGCACATTCGATGACAGAAACGCCGACATGGGGACAGCTGCTCCACAGCCACTCAGCTATTCACAGAGCTCCAGGTTCACATATTCCACACAGTCTATTGTCACCCAGTTTTACACTTACCTCATTCCCTTAGCTGCCAGCTTTATGGGAAGAGGTACGAGATGACAGGACCACCATCAAACGTGAAACCTCGAGACCCACCTCTCTGCGGTCCCTTCGGCTGGACCGGTTGCAGACGGGGCACTGTGCACGGCCAGCCACGAGGACATGAGGGACGCCCGCAGTGAGGAGCCTGCGCGCCTTGTCGTCAGTTTCAGGAGCCCTGTGCCTCTTGTCTTGAAAGTGATGGAAGGATAATTTTAAAGGAGTCCCAGTGGATTCGGTGCCTGTGTTTAGGAATGTGTGTGTGTGCGTGTGCGTGTGTGTGTTTTCTGGTAGGCAGGTTTCTCTGGATCTGGCGTTAAGGTGGGACATCTAACTCTGTGCGTGTGTGTTCATGTGTGCACGTGCACAAGTGGATTTTTCTTTGCTCTGTTGCTACGCTGTGGCAAATTCTAGGATGTTCTGGTGGCTTCACAGAGAACAGTTCAAAGTATGAGGATTTTCTGACCACAGGGGGTAATCTGAGCTCTGTCAGTCAACCAGAGACAACACTGACTACAGGGAAAATGCCTTATCTATAAAACGTGAAAAATATTTTAGTATTCCAGAAAAAAACATCACTTGAATATAGTTTAACATTTATGGCTATGATCCAACTCCCAGTATACTGGAAATAAAAGCAAAAATAAACAAATGGGATCTAATTAAAATTAAAAGCTTCTGCACAACAAAGGAAACTATAAGCAAGGTGAAAAGACAGCCTTCTGAATGGGAGAAAACAATAGCAAATGAAACAAGTGACAAACAACTAATCTCAAAGATATATAAGCAACTTATGCAGCTCAACTCCAGAAAAATAAACGATCCAATAAAAAAAAGGGCCAAAGAACTAAATAGGCATTTCTCCAAAGAAGACATACGGATGGCTAACAAACACATGAAAAGATGTTCAACATCACTCATTATCAGAGAAATGCAAATCAAGACCACAATGAGGTACCATTTCACACCAGTCAGAATGGCTGCGATCCAAAAGTCTACAAGCAATAAACGCTGGAGAGGATGTGGAGAAAAGGGAACCCTCTTACACTGCTGGTGGGAATGCAAACTAGTACAGCCATTATGGAAAACAGTGTGGAGATTCCTTAAAATATTGCAAATAGAACTGCCTTATGACCCAGCAATCCCACTGCTGGGCATACACACCGAGGAAACCAGAATTGAAAGAGACACATGTACCCCAATGTTCATTGCAGCACTGTTTATAATAGCCAGGACATGGAAGCAACCTAGATGTCCATCAGCAGATGAATGGATAAGAAAGCTGTGGTACATATACACAATGGAGTACTACTCAGCCCTTAAAAAGAATAAATTTGACTCAGTTCTAATGAGATGGATGAAATTGGAACCGATTATACAGAGTGAAGTAAGCCAGAAAGAAAAACACCAATACAGTATACTGACACATATATATGGAATTTAAAAGATAGTAATGATGACCCTATATGTGAGACAACAAAAGAGACACAGAGGTATAGAACGGACTTTTGGACTCTGAGGGAGAGGGAGAGGGTGAGATGGTTTGGGGGAGAATGGCATTGAAACATGTATACTTTCTTGTAAGAAACGAAGCGCCAGTCTATGTTCAATGCAGGATGCAGGATGCATGGGGCTGGTGCACAGGATGATTCAGGTAGATGATGAGGGGGTGGGAGGTGGGAGGGGGCTTCGGCATTGGGAGATTGTGTTCACCTGTGGCTGATTCATGTCAATGTGTGGCAAAACAAATACAGTATTGTAATTTTAAAAAATAAATAAATAAAAATTTAAAATAAAAACACAAAAACA